>CM071930.1:60148817-60605634 GCA_016081115.2 Rehmannia glutinosa | reverse complement strand
TGAAGAAACAAGGTGCACAAGATTTTCTAATTGTTTGTCTTTACGTAGATGACTTGATCTGACTGAGGGACAAATGTAGCATTTATCGGGGGATTTCAAAAGGCAATGATGAGCAGTCAAGATGGTGACTTGGGTCTCATGAAATATTTTCATGGGATTCAAGTTAAATCAATCAAAGGCAAAATTTTTTATTTCTAAAGAAAAATATCTTGAAACATTGTTGAAGAAATTTCGGATGAGCAATTGTAAGTCAATCTCAACTCCATTCGCGATCAATAAAAAACGCAACTAAAGGATGGTGCAATTAAAGTTGATCAAAGATGTACCGCGGACTTAGTCGGTTTGTTGATCTACTTGGCGAATACGAGGCTGATATTGTCTATCTAGTCGGTCACCTGATATCATGATTCATGCACGATCCAAGCAAGTTACATTATACATCAACAAAAATAATTCTTCGATACCTTGAGGTGCGAAAACTTCGGCATCAAGTATGTCAAAGAAAAAGAAAATAAGCTCATTTGATATATAGATAGTGGTTTGGTCACTTGATGATCGTAAAAGTACATCGGGTATGTATTCCGCAGCTCGAAAATTATATCTTGGTCATCAAAGAAATAAAAAGCAGTGTCACTTTCATCGTGAAGCATCGCCACTTTGATGCGGCTTGTGTAAACAAGTATGGCTTAGAAGAATTTTGGCTAATGTTAACAAAGCCAAGATACTCCCATGATAATTTTCTATGACAACATGTCAACTATTGCAATGATGAAAAATCTAGTTTTCCATGCAAGATCGAAGCACATTGAACTTCGTCACCATTTCATCGGAAAGTCTTGTGAATGATCAGAAATTGAATTGGAGTTCATAAACATAAAGGAGCAATTGGCGGATGGTTTCACCAAAGCGAGTCTTGAAAAAATTGAACAACTTAGGAAGAGTGTCAGATTACAAATTAAGAGGGGTGTTAAAAAATATAATTTGTAATAAAAGAGTGGAGCACTACCTGGATAAGACAAAGATACCAAATACATATCACAAAAGGGTGGCTGGAATTGGAAGCCAACCAACCTTTTAAACATGGTGCTCTAATCATGTTGATAAATAAATAATTCCATTTGTATAAAATAATCCTTGTCTAGCCTTATAAATAGGGACGCATGTTCCATCATTTAATGACAAAATTTAAGCATTAGATATCTAATTTGAGAGCAACAAAAAATAGCCAAGCAAGGCTAATTAGTGAGATAGAAGTGTGCAACTATTTGTGAGCAAAGTTTGAGTGTATTTTCTAAAATTTCATTAATTATTGATGAGATTGTATTATAAGTGAGCAAATATTTTATCCTCCAATTTATTTTTACCTCTCTCACTTTTATAATTTATACTGTATACCCAATAGATTTGTCTTCATGAAAATCTATACAATATTTTCCTAACAAAGTATGTTCTATATAATGAGTCAATTTTCTTGAAGGCGTAATTAATAATTTCTAATTTCTTTCATAGAAATTTTTCATTGCCTAAAAATGATTTTGATTTTGACAAGAAGTAGATTGATTTGTTTAAAATATATTCTCAAATATTATGGATATCTAATGGAAATAATTATATATATAATTCCAATGGCCGATTAGTTATAAAAAAATTTAGAGACGGTCCTTGTGAGGAATCTCTATCCGTGAGATGGGTGGGGTTAGATTAAGTCAACAGAAATCCGTAGGTCAACAAAGAATCCGCAAGTTAACAAAAAAGTTAATGGTCTACCAAAAATAGTACGGTAATACTTTTTGAGAAAAAAATATTACTTTTAAGATAAGTAATACTTTTAATAAACAAAATGATACACATAGTTAAATATGGTTGTTGAAGATGATGGAAATGGGCAGTGACTCCAAATAGTAGCTAGCGGCGAGAAAATTGACATGATTTTAAGGAATTAGTGATACTTTTTTGTTCAACGTGTAATATTTTTTACTTAAACGTGCAATACGTGCAATACTTTTCACTTAAAACTGTAATATTTTTAGTTCTCATGTGTATTTTACAGTTTAATATATAACAACACTTAGCTTTTTTAATAAGTTGGGAGTACTAGTTGGAGGGAAGGGGATAAATTTCAAAGAAATTGAAAGATAATGGGTTCGAACCCCGATCAACACCCTTATAAAGGGTGAGCGATACCACTTGAGCTACGGGCTAGTGGTTGTATAATAACTTTTACTTAAACGCGTAATACATTTTATTTAAAACTATAATACTTTTCAGTTTAACATGTAATACATTTTACTTAAATCTCTAATATTTTTCAGTTTAAAATGTAATATTTTTCAATTCAAGTTTGTAATACTTTTTACTTAAAACTTTAATACTTTTCAGTTGATAAAATGTAATACTTTTCAGTGGTGGTTTCCAACGATATTTTTCTTTTTTCTTCTCTTTTTTGTCCCTTTGTCCCCTCCTTTTTTTTTCTTTTTATTCAATTCTTGACAAACCCAAAGCTTTCAGAAGATGAAAAAATATTCATATTCGAAATTCAAAATTTCCATTAATGAAGTATCAAAACTTAAAATCCTCTATTTACATGGTGAAACAGTGAAAATGAAGCTTCTGCAGCTCATGAATGACGAAAATCTCATAGATACAAAATAGGAAGGCAGAAATATTACGATTTGCAAAACAAAAAAATGAAGAACAAAATACTTCTAGAGAATGACAAAGATTTGGGAGAAAATTGAAACTCAGAGAGAGAGAGGGGGGAGAGAGGAAACGGCGACTAAGAGAGGGAGAGAGGAAACCAAAAGGCGGGATAAAACTGAAAGCAAAATAGAAACCGAATTATTAAAAAAGGGGTTGGGTGGGTCGGGTTAGATGGATAGGGTCGGACGTGATCGTCGGACATGACATGACGTGTAAGACGACTCTATATAAGTCTTTGTCTTTCCTTCTTCTATAGTTTGAGTGTGGTTTCTTCTATATATAATTGATTTTTGGTTATCCTAATAATAATAGGAATATGATACAAAATCTCGACATTCGTGCTATCATGTGTGATTTAAATTAAGACCAATATGATTTTTCCCTTAAAATCGCACATGCATTAATTAGTGTCATTATTTCTACTAATTTCGAGATAGTCTTACGGGTCAAATTCCGTAATACGGATCTAAGCTCATATCTACCGGCATAGGCGGTGACATTTTTTTTTAATATTACGGTTTAGGCGTTTATATATAATATCATTTTGAAAAATTATTAGTTTTTTCTCAAAATGTATTACAATTTTATGTAAAAAGTATTACATGTTGACATGAAATGTATTAATAGATCTTGAAAAGTATACTTTTTCCCTGAAAAATATTTCGTTATTCCTCTAAAAGTATTAGTATTTCTCCTAAAAATATTAGTTTTTCCTGAAAAGTATTAATTTTTGTCCCCTAAAAATTATTTAGTTCCTTGAAAAGTTTTAGTAGTTTCTCTGAATAGTATTAATATTTCTTCTCAAAAGTATTAGTAATCTACGGAAAAATATTAATACATAGTTACCATTAATTATGTCATTCTACGCCGTGACAAACTGAAATTCAATTTTCCCAAATTCCACATCCTAATTTCTAAAGTCTTTTGCATCTTCTTCCATTTCACAACACATCTCTGTAACAATCAGTCCACGTAGAGGACCATAAACACCTAAAGAAGATTTTGTTGGGGATATATTACGTGCGATATTATATTCGAGAATAAATCGAAAACTTACTTGAAATCCGAGAAATACGAAATTACAGAAAATCTTTGAAATTTAGGGCCGAGGCTAGAGTTCGACTCATGTCTTTAAGACGAATTGCCCACTACGGTGCCCACGGTTGAATAGCAAAAACGTCTCCCAAGATACAACGGTCTCCTCTTGCTTTGTAGTAGCACTCCAAACAACAAGAGACGGCGAACTTCAAATGTTTTATACTCTCTCTTTTACGGGAAAATTTTTGAGAATGTATGCTTGTGTTTGTATGTAAATATGAATGATTAAATCTGAGATCTTAGGGATATTTATAGATTTTCAAAAGTTTCAAGTGAGACAACACAACTCTTGGAAGCACCTTTTCATTCCAAGAGTTATTATGAAGAGTTGCACTCTTTAGTTTGCAACTATAAGAGTTTCCATGAAGAGTTGCAATCTTTGGTGAATTGCACCCTTTGGTTTGCAACTACATTTGTACTAGTGACAAATAATAGTCTAGATGCATTTTGAATATAAATTCATCCAAAAATTTCATCTAGATTCATTGTCGCCTTGGAATACTAAAGTGCCACTAGTACCTCAACTTGTCACCTTTAGGCAATAATTTTTCATTCACCCTAGGAAATATTCTCGTGAGCTCAAACATATTTCCAACAATCCCCACATGAATGAGAAATTATGTGAATTAATGCAATGCACACGTGAATCTGGACACTAAAAGAGAGTACAAACGGAAAGTTATTGCATCAGGTGAGGTAGTTTCTGGCTTTGAACCTTCCCTAGTGGAGTACTATCGGATTTACTTGGCTAATCAGTGAACATGATGTCTTGAACTATTCAGCCGTTGGTGTAAACCAAGACAACAAAGACACCCACACAATAACCTCCTAAAATTTTCAGTTCTCATGGTTGTGTTCATTTTGGCCTTGAACAACCTTGGGTTTTCATAAGTGTTTTAGAGAATTCCAGCCTCAAAATTCTCATAGAAGCGACTCCACTTCACACATACATAGGTGACCTCTATTAAGAGTATTACGCCATACCCCACTTGGCTTAACCAAGCTATAGGAATCATTAAAAGTTGAACTTAACCTTATATATACACAGAAAGCACTTTTGATCATAGGAATGGGTAGGAATTTATCCTAAGTGCTTAACTGAATCTTCATAACTTAGTTGTCCCATTGAACCAAGTTCTTGGGATCTCCAGTCTCATGGTTGGGTTACCATTACAAAGATTCATGCGTAATAGGCTTTAATCTCATTCCCTTTGATAATCGGTATACTTGATCTCTTGGTAAACCTTTTTGGTAAGCGGATCGAGATTCTCCTTAGATTTTACATAATCAATGGAGATAACACCACTTGAGATCATTTGTTTAATGGTATTGTGTCTACGATGTATATGCCTAGACTTACCATTATACATGCTATTTTGTGCCCTTCCTATGGCCGACTGGCTATCACAATGTATACTGATAGCAGTGACTGGCTTTGGCCAACATGGAATATCTCCAAAAAATTCCAAAGCCATTTTGCTTCTTCTCCAGCTTTATCCAAAGCTATAAACTCATATTCCATCGTTGATCGAGCTATACAAGTTTGTTTTGAGGACTTCCAAGATCTGTTTGCACCACCAATGGTAAAAACATAACCACTAGTGGATTTTGAATCCTTTGAATCGATATCCGATTGGCATCACAATATCCTTCCAAAACTATTGGATATCTTGTGTAATGTAATCCAAAGTTCAAAGTATATTTTAAATATCTCAAAACTCTATTCAGAGCTTTCCAATGATCATCATTTGGATTACTAGTGAACCTACTCAGTTTATTCACAGCACATGCTATATCAGGACGAGTACGAGTTTGTTATGTACATTAAACTGCCTATGATCTGTGAATATCTCAACTGAGACACTGGTTCGCCTTTATTCTTGACTAAGTATAAACTTGTGTCAATTGGAGTTTTAATGGACTTTCATCATAAACGTCGAATTTCCGAGAATAGACTCAACATAATGAGGCGAGATAAAACAAGTCCACCAGATGTCTTAGAGATTTTAATCCCTAGTATAACATCTGCCACTCCCATGTCTTTCATATCAAAGTTTTGTGTCAACATTCTCTTTGTATTCATGATAATATCATGATTTCGCCTATTATCAATATGTCGTCAACATATGACATACAATAACATAGGCATTCGATTGTATTTTTAATGTAGACACATTTATCGCACTCGTTAATTCTAAATACATTTGACAACATAGCTTTATCAAATTTACGGTGCCACTTGTTTTGGCGCCTGCTTCAATCCATACAAGGACTTAACGAGTTTACACATTTTTTTCTCTTGTCCTGAAGCAACAAACCCTTTAGGTTGTTCCATGTATATTTCTTCTTCTAACTCACCATTTAGAAATGTTGTTTTGACATCCATTTGATGAATCTCGAGATCGTATAGTGCGGAATTGCAACAAGAACTCTAATAGAAGTAATTCTTGTAACCGGTGAGTATGTGTCGAAGAAATCAAGGCCTTCTTTTGCTTATAGCCCTTAGCTACCAACTTAGCCTTATATTTATCAATAGATCCATCCGGTTTTAACTTTTTTGAAAATCCACTTACAACCTAGAGGTTTATTTCGGTGGGAGATCAACCAACTCCCAGTGTGATTTTGCATAATGGATTCTATCTCACTATTGATAGCTTGTTTCCAAAATGGTGCTTACGGAGTTGACATTGCTTCGCAAATGTCTTAGGTTCATTTTCTACCATGTAGGTTAGAAAATCGGGACCAAATGATGTACACTTTACGGCCCTCTTCTTTGCGCCTTGGTTCTTCATCATTTTCATTATCAAGATTTGCGATATCATAAGTCCTCTTATGTGAACTTGTTTCTTCTTTATCCACGTCTTTACACGGAAAGACATTTTCAAAAACACTGACATTCCTTGATTCAATAATTACATTTTCATGAATATCGGGAATGTCGACTTGTGCACAAGGAATCGATATGCACTCTTTTGTTATGTGCATATCCAACAAATATGCAATCAACTGTTTTAGGCCCAATTTTTACTTGTTTAGGATTAGGAACTTCTACCTTTGCCAAACAACCCCACACTTTCGGTGTTTATTGCTAGGCTTATGTCCTTTCCACAATTCATATGGAGTTTCATCCATTTTCTTTAGTAGAATTTTATTAAGAATGACATTGGCCAAGAGAATTGCTTCTCCCCACAAGTTAAGGGTAGTCCCGAACTTATAAACATAGCATTCATCATCTCTTTAAGAGTTCAATTCTTACGTTCAATAATTCCATTTGATTGAGGTGAATATGGTGCGATAGTTTGATGAATAATGCCAAATTAAGAACAAAATTCATCAAATGGAAGATCATATTCTCCACCTCTATCACTTGAATCATTTTGATTCTCTTGCTAAGTTGATTTTCCACTTCATTCTTATAATGCTTAAAAGCATCCAAAGCCTCATCTTTGCTTCTCGGCAAATATAATAATATGATATCTTGTGCAATCGTCTATAAAAGTAATAAACCTTTTTTACCACCTCTCATTTGCACAAATTTCAAATCACAGAGATATCTTTGTGAATTAACTCTAAAGGAGTGGTAGTCCTTTCAACAGAGTTATATGGCGTTTTAGCTAACTTAGCTTCAACACATATTTGACATTTATGATTAGGATCAAAATGCAAATTAGGCAACAAGTTCAAATTCATCATTCTACAAATGATTTAAAATTTGCATGCCCTAATCTATTATGCCATAAACAAGAAGACTCAAGCATATAAAGCGGAACTACTAGTAGTATTATTAATATTTGATTTTGGTACAATAGTAAGAATGTTCATCTTGAACATTCCATCACAAAGATAACCTTTCCCCACATAAATATCATTCTTGGTGAATACAAACTTATCAGCTACAAATACAAGCTTAAAGCCATTCTTGCTTAGCAAAGAACCCGATACAAGATTTTTGCGAATATCAGGCACATGTAGCACATTGTTGAGGACGAGCTCCTTACCATAAGTCATTTTCAAGGTATTTTTTCCTTGTCCTTCAACCTTTGAGCTTGCGGAATTTCCCATGAACAGTTGTTCTCCACTGACTGGTTTGTAGTTAGAGAACATTGCCTTATCAGCACAAATATGGTGGGTAGCCCCAGTATCTACCCACCACTCCCTGGGATTTCCAACATTGTTTCACTCAGAGACAACAACAGCTAAACTCATTTCTTGTACCCCATCCAGAAAGTTCATTAACTTGATCACATTAGCTTGTGCTTTAAGTTTCTGGGATTGCGACATTCACTCTTGCGATGTCCAGGTTTACCACAATTGTAGCAATTGCCTTTAAACCTCTTAGCATTCTTCTTGTTGTCCTTTGGACCCCCAAATTGTCCTCCATTTTTCTTATCCGACTTTCTGTTATCTTCTTCAATCCTCAATCGGACAATCAGTTCCTCCAAGTTCATCTCCTTCCGTTTATGCTTGAGATAATTCTTAAAATCTCTCCATAATGGCGGAAGCTTTTCAATGATGGCAGCAACTTGGAATGACTCGCTAAGAGTCATGTTTTCAGCATGGATGTCATGGAGAAGGACTTGCAATTCCTGAACCTGACTGATAACGGTTCTGGAATCCACCATCTTGTAATCAAGGAACTTTTCGACAATGAATTTCTTCGTCTTAGGCATCCTCCATTTTGTATTTCTTCTCCAAGGACTCACATAACTCTTTTGCAGTTTTCATGGTGCTATACACATTGTAAAGCGTGTTGTCCAGCCCGTTAAGGATGTAATTTTTGCACAGAAAATCCGAATGCTTCCAAGCATCCAAAGCAATGAGAGATTCTCGATTGTTCTCTCCTTCTTGCACACCCGGAGGATCCTCCTTAAGAAACCTCGCCAAACTCAGTGTTGTGAGATAAAACAACATTTTCTGTTGCCATCTCTTTAAGTTAACACCACTGAATTTTTTCGGCTTTTCTCCATGAGGAACATGAGCCGACTGAATAGGAACAACAAGTGGTGGGGAAACAACAGTAGTTCCTTCCATTTTTGTTACGAAACAGAAGATAAACAATATATCACTTTGGTTTAATTACTTCAAAATTTTAAGTTTTAATAAACAAGAATAATACCTCGGAGGAGAGCAGTTTCAAAAAATTCAATTGAACACTTGTAAATACTATTTGTACAGTAAATGATATAGCATTAACAAACAGTGAATTGAACAAGACTATTTCTTTAATAAAGTCAGTGAACAAACATGCAATTTGATTAGAAAACTATATAATATATTCCACGCAAGATTCCGAAAATATATAACCTTTGAGCTTCAGAAACAAAATACTAAGATTAACATATGAAACTAATTAAAAACATGCTTTCAGTTTTATTTTCAAAGCACAATTAAAATTCAGAATGAAACTTCATGAAGCAGATATTTGGAATTCACTAGGCAGGAAATAGCGAATGAGTAATTCAAACAAAAATTTTAGTGATCGAACCAATTAAGATATATACTTGCAACGAGTTCAAAACAGCAAACATATACAATGTTTATAAAATAGACACACACGAAATTATTGAACAATAATATCACAGAATATAATACACACGTACAAGCCGAAGAAAATTCGTCTTAAAATTGTTGGGGATATATTACGTGCGATATTATATTCAAGAATAAATCGAGAAAACTTACTGAAATCGAGAAATACAAAATTACGAGAAAATGCTGAAATTTAGGCGAGGCTAGAGTTCGACTCTATGTCTTTAAGACAGAATTGCCCGCTCACGGTGCCCACGGTTGAATAGCAAATGTCTCCCAAGATACAACGGTCTCTGTTCTTTGTAGTAGCACTCAAACAACAAGAGGCGAACTTCAAATGTTTTATACTCTTTCTTTTTACGGAAAAATTTTGTGAGAATGTATGCTTGTGTTTGTATGCAAATATGAATAATTAAATCTGCAGATCTTAGGGATATTTATAGATTGCCAAAGGTTTCAAGTGAAACAACACAACTCTTGGAAGCACCTTTTCATTCCAAGAGTTATTATATAGAGTTGCAATCTTTAGTTTGCAACTTTAAGAGTTTCCATGAAGAGTTGCACTCTTTGGTGAATTGCACCCTTTGGTTTGCAACTACATTTGTACTAGTGACAAATAATAGTCTAGATGCATTTTGAATATAAATTCATCCAAAAATTCCATCTAGATTCATTGTCCACCTTGGAATACTAAAGTTTCACTAGTACCTCAACTTGTCACCTTTAGGCAATAATTTTTCATTCACCCCGGAAATATTCTCGTGAGCTCAAACATATTTCCAACAGTTGAAGAATCATGAATTAGTGGTATAAAAATCGCAGACGCCCTAACACCCACACTTCCGTCCCCACCGCTCGTCAAAGTCCTCATCAATACCATAGTGGTAGCGAGAAAAGAAAGGATGGAGAAAGAGAGGGGGGAGCAATGTGTCGAGGAGAGAGAAAGAAAGAGGAGAGTTGGGAGCGCGGTCCATCGGTCGAAGAGTAAAGAGACGAGAGCAGATGTTCAGATTTTTTTTTTTTGCCAAAAACTCATATGAGACGGTCTCACGGATTAATTTCGTGAGAGAGATTCTAAAATGATCCGTATTAGCTAACTCATTTGAATTTGGATCTAACTTGCTTTGGTTTGTGAAATAGGTTAGATTTGTCTCATGAATTTAAATCCGTGAGATGGTCTCGCAGGAAACTTATTCTTCATTTTTTTTGTTAGATTGGGTTGGTGTGGATCCGAATTTGGTTATTGAGGATCCGTCTACGGTCTCACAGCACACCTACGCAATTCCACTATATATAACAAAAAAAACAATTATCTCTGCACATGTATAATCTTCTCAAATCTCAAACGTAACATTAATTACAAGAAAACAATAATATGTATAACGAAAAGGAATAAAGAAATCATTTAATTAGGCTAGACCTAGGTCAATAATTTTTTTTTTTTTTGATGGCAGACCTAGGTCAATAATTAAGATTACAGATAATTAACTACAAACCCAGACCCTACATCAATAAAGTTAAATAAACACTAGCTATCATCCATGATACACACGTACGATCTCTTAAGAGAACTATATATACCTAAACAAGCTAGAAAACCCTACAAGAGAGTAATGACAAAAAAACACCATAAAAGATCACATAAAATTATAGTTAATTAAATGGAATTTTATACATACTGACACATGTGGATATATATATCTCTCTCTAGCTAATGCCAAGGGATGGAAGAAGAGAAGCAATTAGCAACAATAAAAAGGGTTTTAAAATCTGTATTATTCTGCATGCATGGTTTGATGAAAAAGAAAGAACATTAAAACAGTGGTGGGAAGGTGACTGATCAATCAGTATATATCAACGTACAGGTCACAAGATCCAAGAAAATTTAAAGAGGAGGCAAAATGACAAGTTGTATTTAATGACTCATGTGGCACACCCCAAGAAAGCTTTATAAGTGATCCTAAATCCTAAGCAATATTATATATATTGGGTCGATTCCATTTTATTTCTTTTCGTACGTACGTCAGATTAATATATATAGGCAAAAACTCATATAGGATTGTTTTACGGGTCTCAATTCGTAAGACGGATCCTATTGACCCGTGGATCCTATTGACTGCAGTCCATAAGTCAAAGCCACCTGCTACCCTTTTTTTTTTTTTTTTTTCGATTAAAAATACTTGATTTTATGAAAAAGAAAAAAAAGTATCGGTTATTTTAGATAAAGTATCATATTTTTTAATATAGCCACAAATTATGATTACATTACATTGAAGGAAAAATAAATATATCAGAGTTAAAGTAACACATTTAGGAGTAAAAGTATATATTTTTTGAGACAAAATATCATGTTTAAGGTAAAAACATCTGTTTTTTGAAATAAAGTGTTACATTTTTTAATATAGTCACATATTATGAATTCAATACAAAGAAAGATGAATAATAAATATTATAGAGTTAAAGTAATACTTTTATAAATAAAAGTATTTATTTTTTGAGATAAAGTAACATGTTTTTTATAGTCACAAATTATGAATATATTACAATATATATATATATATATATATATATATATATATGAGCTAAAAAGTAACACTTTTATACGTTAAAGTATCTATTTTTTGAGATAAAGTATCATGTTTTTAATATATTCACAAATTAGGAATGAAGGAAAGAAGAAAAAAAAATAAATAAAATATGATATAGTTAAAATAACACTTTTATAAGTAAAAGTATTCATTGTTTGAGATAAAGTATCATATTTCTTAATACAGTTACAAACTAGGAACAAAAAAAGAGGGAAAATAAAAAATAAATATGATATAGTTAAAGTAACACTTTTGTAAGTATCCATTTATTGAGATAAAGTATCATATTTTTTAATACATTCAAAGATTAAGAGTCTAGTACAGTGAAGAAAGAAAATAAATATGACGAGCTTAATTTGGGAATTAATAATTTATGAACGGCACTATATTCATAGTTATATTAAAACTACACAACAAGCAGTTGTGGTCTAGTGGTAGAATAATACATTGCTATGGTACAAACCTGGGTTCGATTCTTAGCCTATACATTTAGAGGCGTTTTTAATTTTTTTTTAATTTACCAGGCGTATTTATGAATGGCTTTATATACATTGTTATACTGAAATTGCACAACAAGCACTAGTGGTGTGGTGGTAGACACCACCTTGCGTCTGTATAGGCGCGCGCGCTCGAATCCTGTGGAGCGCTAAAGTGGTTTTTTTTAATAACAGTTAGGCGGGTTAGGCGGGTTGTAGGCAGGTTGGGCGGGCTGTAGGATCTGTAAGACGGTCCTACAAGAGACCTTTATATATATATATATATATATATATATATATATATAGGGGGAGGATCAAGTGAGACCATGTCTCTAGGTGAGATACAATGGACTAATCTCAACCATCCCCCACTATTAATCAATGGGTGTGATTTAATGGATAAAAATTATATTAAAACATTAATTTAATCAACATAAGGGTAGTAGGGTAAAATAACATAATAAGGTAGTTACAAAAATGGAATCAAATCTCTTTCTCTCTCATACATCTCCCAATTTTCTCAATCTCACGTCTCTCTCTCTCTCTCTCTCTCTCTCTCTCTCTCTCATTTCTCCATTAACGCAAATAAAGAAAACTGTGAAGAACTCGAAAATTACAGAGAAAAAACAAGAAAAATCATGCAATATTACGGAGAAATAACGAGAAGTGAGTTTGAAAACTAAATATGCAACAAAACTCAACTAAATATGCATTATCGCAAACTATCTATGCGGCGTAAAAACTAATATGTAGTACAGTATATCCAACTATGCAAAACGTCATAAACTATGCAACAAAATCAACTAACATCCCATTTTTATAATTTCCAAAAGCAACATCCTATTTTCATAACTAAGTATACATTATATTGAACCTATTTATGCGGTGTAGTATAACTACATATGCAATACGTTATATTCAATTATGTCTTGTTTTTTAAAAAAGCGAGTGCCAACAAAATAACTAAATATGCATTATTTGATGTCTAATTATGCGATAGAAGAACCCTAACTATCTTTGTAAAATAAAAATATTTGGAAAGAAAACAGGTTCCTTAAATTCGCCACAAAATCAAGCAAAGTGTTAATTTACCCATAAAATTTCTTTGGGACCACTAATTTGAATTGCAAAATTACAATCTTACTCTTAAAATCAGCGAAAATTAGGAAATAATTAAAAAAACTGAATTAATCACATCCCTTTATTTTTTATAATCAATGGGTAAGATGAGTCCACACTGTCTCACCTAGGGAGGGTGGTCTCATTTGAACCAAATCCTATATATATATATAGGATATTGATCAAATGGGTCCTCCTACTTGGGGTGAGTCACTACAAGAATTTCGCTAATACACAACGGATATAATATGTTGTGTATTACAATAATCAGTCGTCGTAGATGGTGTTGTAAAAAAAGTCCGCTCAAAGACAACGGTTTAAATCCGTTGTCGGACAACGGTTTAAATCCGTTGTCGTTAACAATAAGACAACGGTTATAATCCGTTGTCATTGAGCGGACTTTTTTTACAACAACATCTACAACAACGACTGATTATTGTAATAGACAAAGATTATATTCGTTTGGTTTTGAATATTACAATGATTTTTCTGAGCCATAATAACCGTTGTAATTTTGGACCATGGCTAATGCATTTTCTATTTGGTGTCTATTATTTTTTCCCATGTGGTAATATAACTTTTGATTTCATACATGCAGAAAACAAAACACAATACAAAAAAGCAACATATAACTAATTAAAACAAAACATGACATTTTTTTTTAAAAAAAATTGCAATGCTTTATTAAAGGAACAAAGTCCCAAAACAAATCAGTTACAATTACAATTACACAAATCAGTTGCACATCCTAAAAGAGGGCATAAAATCTAAACCAGCAAGCAAACGAGCTGAGGTTGGAAAATCAGAAAAATCATATTTAGAGGAGTTCATCTTCTCAAGAGCAATATTGGCTAATCGATCCGCAACCGAATTTCCTTCTCGATAAATATGCGAATACCGAACATTCAAGTGATTGTATATAGTACATGTCTGCAAATGTGAACAAAACAACATCAAGTATTTAAGAGCAAACCATCAAACTATAGTGTCAATGAAAGTATTCATCCCAAAATACAAGAATGAATGCAATATGCACTTTGCTACTTCAAACTCAAGCTTGCCTATTCTTCTTCTTGACACGGACTTGGCAACCTTGAGGCTTCGACTCACGGCACTCAATCTAACAAGGGTTGCCTTCTTGGATCAGGCCTATAGTAGTTATCCACCACCTTCACTCAACAAAAGCAGAGTCGATATGTGATCGACGGTTAAAAAAAAGGCATCAAGTAAAAAACCCAATGATGAAATTTAGGGGAAAAATACAAATAAATGATTCATTGCTAGTCAAAACAAATTAAGCAATTATCCAAGTATTTGGTTGGGCAATTTGCATATGGATGTAGACAAGAGAATTTATGATGGATATAATTGAGAAGTTCAAGTCTTATTTATGAGTCTGAGAATGAACTGGTAAACATAGTCAGATCAAGCACAAATAGCTTAATCATGACTAGATGATCTAATTCCCAGCATTATTGTAGCAATAAACTTATTAATTTGAACAAAGAATCTCTCAAAATCCACATTAGTATAACTATGAACAAAATACCTATTCACTCATGTATATGGTCTTGGGCGCATTCTGCCCACTCCGATCGCACTTCATCAATTTGAACTCGAGAATACTCAACATTTGAGAACTGTGAGAAAATGGAATGATAAAGCCTTAAAAAATCAATATTAAGAAACATGTAAAATTGACATTCAAAATACCTCTTTAAGTATGTCTCAAATAGGTAGCTTCTTGACATTCTTAAAACTGGGTTTTGTTCTTGATCTTTGCAACATGAAAAAAATTATATAAGTACAACGTACAAAAAAACAGATTTATCAATGATAATGAGAAATAAATCGAGCATATCATATATATATATATGGGCTCTATTTGAAATCTGCATATGCCAATCTTGATGGCCTTAAAAAGAAAGACGGTATCAAGTATTCTTAAGGCAATCTATCATGCACACATCATCTAGCACCCCATCTCCAATGAAGAGATGTAAAACCTGGCATATACGAGAAGTGGTCCCAACAAAAATGAATTTTCTTGTGTTCTAAGCTCCAAAAGTAGGATCTGCAGAAAAATTTGAAATGTTATAAGTGACCAAGAAGACGAGATTGTGCTCTAAATTCCAAGAAGTCACCAACTTATCTATTATGAGGGAAGGGAGAATATACAAAGCAAAGAATGTAGGAGTTGCCACTGGAGTACCCCTTGTATGAGCCAAGTAAAATAGAGTATATAACAAGGGTAAAATCAATAGCGCCTTTGTAATGCGGTCGGCAAACGTTTTGACACTTTGCCCGGAGAATATTGTAAATTAGGGGTGATAATGATCATTTTGTATACTTATTAACTTTATATAACCACAATTCTGTTTTCTTCGCACTCATGTAGAAATTCCTACCTAATAAGATTATGGTTTATAAGTTGGATTGTTATTTCCACTATCATAGTATCGTTACGAGATACCAAGCAAAGCCACCACATGACCACCAAGTAATTTTATAGCCGAGGACATAAGGATTTTCAGACTGAAACTATGTTCATATGTTCAGTAAAAAGTCCGAATATCAAA
The DNA here is from genome assembly GCA_016081115.2 of Rehmannia glutinosa. Classification (NCBI taxonomy): domain Eukaryota; kingdom Viridiplantae; phylum Streptophyta; class Magnoliopsida; order Lamiales; family Orobanchaceae; genus Rehmannia; species Rehmannia glutinosa. The sequence goes on along the minus strand of CM071930.1, from coordinate 60,589,545 downwards.
AACATTATATACTAATACAAAGAAAAAAGACCATATATGTTAGTGCAACCAAACTTTTGAGCCAGGGGAACCAAACTCCTCTGTATTATAAACACAGACCAACAGAAACTATGCAAGTTGTATATCATAAGAAAAAATTACTTATAGCAGTTTTTCACTATTTGAAGGACATACAATTTTGCTCTCTTGATAACAACATGCCCAATGCCTGGGGCAATAATGTGAACTAGAGAGAAATTACTATTGACAAAAGTCATCACAACTAAATGCTTAAAAGAACAAATTATTGGTCACTTACCAGGTTAAGAACCATGGGGATACTCATTTGGAGGGGTTGACTAATAGACACCGTTTCAATATGTTGTATGAAACCCTGAATAAATTTTCCACAAATTGAATTGAATGCAGATTTTGTTTAAAAGTTGTGATAATTGTTTGAGATATTGCATATATAAGTAATAAAATGCATAACCACGAAATGTGAGAAAGAACGTTCAATAAATCCCAGAGACACCAAAATGAGAAAAGAGAAGAAAATAACTAGACATACCAGATCATTATAGCCAAAGGAATAGCAAGCACGAGAAAACTAAGTATACCATTGAAGGCTTCTCTCAAAAATCGAGTGAAACTTTTTGCACAAGTTGTGGAGAATTTTATATACAATGCTAACAATGCTAACAAAAGCACATTAATCCATGGGGGCACATTCTAACCATAGATCAATAATTTTGGGTGGTCCAGATTTTTAGGGCTTTTTTATGTTTATTATTTTGTTTCAGCTATTAAAAAGGGTATGATGGTTATTTTGCATTTTAGAATCAGTTACCAAGATTTTCATTCCCTCTCTCACGTCTATTCACCCACTATTCACGTCTCTTTCCCTTTCTCTCTCAAACTTTCAGTTTCAAAACCTTTTCACGATTTCTCCTCTTCACGTCTCTCTCAGTCGAGTTTGATTCCAACTTTCAGACTTCCAGTTCGATTTTTCAAAAGATTTGCAGTTTTTTTGAAGGTAAGTTTTAATCTCTTTCGGTTGTGTTTTCGAAGTTTCGATTTGTAGGCAGTGTCCAGTTTTATAGGGTTTATGAAGGTTTAGTTCGCAGTTTTTCTTTCGATTTTTGCAACTTCAATCTATGTTTTTTGTTGTTCTGGGATGGTTTTTTGGGTTGATGTTGCGTGTTTTTCATATATGTTTGCACATTAGTGTTTTTTGTTGTGTTCAGAAATATGATTGTGGCCTTTTTTCATTTGTTTATGGTAGTTATTAGGGTTCCTTGTTTAGTTTGATCAGAAATAATACATTGACTCCATCGCAATTCTATTATTTATGTCTGATTTTGTTGGAATGTTTCTGATGCTTATGTAATTGTATACCTCTGCTTATGTAATTGTGTAACTTTGCTTATGAATTTATTAATATTTGCATGCGAAGTTTTAGATTTTTGTAACATGGCATCATTTGGTTGTTTCTGTGTGCAGTGCGTTTACATAGATGTGTTGCTTATATAATATATATATATATATATGTACAACTTATGTATAACCTTTTGCTATTCTAAGTTTAGTACCAGTGTTGCATGTATAGTGTTTATTAATTGCTTATGTAGGTAAAAGTTTGTGCATATTAAGTTGTTTTGATGTATATGTATTGTGACTTTCTGCAGCGCCAGATTTTTCCTCAGTACATTTGTCCAAAGGTTGTACGTTGGTTGCACGTTATATACAGAACTCTAAAGTGTTGAGGTTGGCTATGGACTGGAGGGGAAATGATAATAAGGTGGATTGCAGTATTTTTGACATGCCCCACATTGAAACGTACATGGGCGGAGGCATGAGGAACTGGATAGTGGTTTCATGAAGAAAATTCACTACAAGTTCTGATAGACACCACCAAAAAGACACCGGTTTTAATCCCATTTAACAGCGGTTTTATAAGAAATTGATGTCTAATTAGTGTTGTCGTTTGATAAAAAACAGCGGTTTCCTAGAACCGATGTCTATTGTAAAAAAATTCCAAAATAGACACCGGTTTTAGCATCGGATTTCGAAACCGGTGTCTATTTATATAAATTATTTTAGATTAGACACCATATGTTTTGATATCGTTCAAAAACCGGTGTCTATAATATCCGGTGTCTAATCATATCCTTATTAGAGCGGTTTAATAAACCGGTGTCTATTTACGTATTACTTAGTCTAAGTTCATCTCTCTCAAACATACAATCAAATTTCACCCAAAATTTTCATATTCAATGGCGCTAAAGGCAGACCAAAAGCCAGCAGAGAAGAAGCCCGCCGCCAAGAGATCTCCAGCGACCGAGAAGAAACCCAAGGCCGGTAAGATGCTCCCGAAGAAAGGAGGCGTCGCCGCCGCGGGACAAAAAGAAGAAGCGGGCGAGGAAGAGTGTCGAAACCTACAAGATCTACATCTTTAAGGTGCTGAAACAGTATATCGGTATCTCGAGCAAGGCCATGGGTATTATGAACAGCTTCATAAACGATATCTTTGAGAAATTGGCGCAGGAGGTCTCGCGGCTGGCGCGATAGAACAAGAAACTGACAATTACGTTTCTCGAGATCCAGACGACTATGAGACTGGTGTTGCCCGGGGAGCTGGACAAGCATGCGGTTTCTGAAGGAACAAAAGCCGTCACCAAATTCACTAGGTTTTGAAGAGATTTCACATTGGTTAGGGTTTTTCACTATATTTTTGGGTTTAATTTGGTTTTTTTAGGATATGGATTTAGGACTTTGTTATTAGACTTCATTCCCTCAAAATCATGAATGTGAACGTTGCAATTATCTTGTTACTCAGGCCAAGACAGAGGCCACCATCGGCAAGGGTTCAGCAGATATTCAATCTTGCGATTGAGAGTGGGATAAATCTATTTGATACAGCTGATTCTTATGGCAATGGAAAGTTGAATGGACAAAGCGAGAAGCTTTTCGGGAAATTTATCCGCGAGTTTCCAGGTTGATTTTGATTTTTTTTTTAAATGTTATTGCTTCTTGAGGTTGAGTTGAGGCAACATCTGAAGAACCAGGATTAAATTTTTGTTTTTAGTTTTACTATTTCCACGGTGTGAATATAAATGTCAATTCCTATTTATTAGCATACCCTTTGGTCTGCAAGATAATTTTGTTTGTCTTAGCCCATATGGAGGAACTTCAGCATTTATAAAAGCCAAAAACAAAATTATATCATCTATGTTTTGCTGATTTTAGTATTTTATTTTTGCCAATATGCCAAGGAAATAAGCAGGTGAAAGATAACATCGTGATTACAACAAAATTTGCTTCATATCCGTGGCGCTTAACACCTAATCAATTTGTGGATGCTTGCAAGTATGCTTCGATTTCTGTTGAGCTAGTTGTTTATGTATTATTGTGCCATTCAGTAATTGGCTTTTCAACTTTCAAGGCTATGGAACCAAAAAGTATATATTCTCCTAAATAAGAACCTAATAGAGTGATTTTTCTTGACCAAGTTGTATAAATTGCTTCTAAGCATTGTAAGCTCTTTTTGTCAATCCAAATAGATGTTTATAAGGATTTGTGTTTCAGGTCTTCATTAGCAGTGATCTAAAAAGCGCTAGGTGCTAGTCGGGCGGCAGACTGTGGCCTAGCGCCTAGGCGGAGCCTGGGCGGGGTTAGGCGGAACCTGGGCGAGGTTAGGCGGGGCCTAATCGGAAAAATAACGTAAGCGGACAAGGGGCCGGCATAGCGCCTAGGTAGGGACTAATCGGGGTTAGGCGGGAATTTTTAGAACAGTGTTCATTAGATAGGGTTCAACTCGAGCAAATCGGAATTGGACAACTGCATTGGTCAACAGCAAATTATGCTCCTCTGCAGGAGAGAGCTCTTTGGGATGGTTTAGTGGCAATGTATGACAAGGTTACCATGAACTTTTTGTAAATATTGGTCAATCAAAATCATCTCATTCTTATTTTTACTTTTAGTCCCTTATTTATATATGTTTCGCTCTAAATCTTAATGTTTCCGACTTATACGGCTTCTTTATCCTAGAAAATACTCTTATACAGGGATTAGTACGAGCAGTTGGTGTAAGCAATTATGGTCCAAAAAAAACAAATAGAGGCACAAGAGAATAATGCAAAAATTCAATTTAATATTTATGGCGGAACTTAAATTATGTACAAAAGTTTAAGAAAAGAGAAAAATGATCAAGACTCATATTTTTCAAGATTCAAAAATGAAAGTAGGAAAGAAGAATGCAATATAATTGAAGATTTTTTTTCCCATTTTTCTATTTTTTTATTTTTTTAAAATCAAAATATGAACTAACCAAAATACCCCTTTTTTCAAAATTTGAGGGGGCCCATTGCCCCTCTTGCCCCCACATGGTTTCATCTATGATGGGAAGAACTTAAACAATCCCAATGTTGAATGGAAGAAAAAATAAAAAAAACTAGGGTTTAAAAGTGCTAAGATCGAAAATATGCGCTCCCTAAGTCGTATTTATAAGCCTAGAGTCCTATACAAGGTGGAAGAGCCAAAAAACGGAAAACAATTGCGAATTTCGTATTCAGGAAGTCAGCAGCGCAAGGCAGCAAGGCAACGCGCAAGACAAAACATTTTACTTTGCCTGCAAGAATCGCAAGCACCCCCAAAACGTCAGAATTTGCTCTTGGTTCCTCATATGTATGTAAATCTATCTCTTAACTTTCGATAGCTACTTCAATGACCTGATGTGTTATGGCCAAATACTAAGACGTGTCATTTTCGAAATTTCAACACATTATTTCCACTGACACATGATTTTAACCCATCCAAACATATTCATTTGCATTTAGTAGCAAAGTGGACATTGTAGAACACTGTCTTAGCTTTCCAATGGTGTATGAATCATGTCAATTGGACTTCGGATGCAAACGTTACGTCCAAAATACGATGACTGTCACAGTTGCGCGAAATGACTTTTTAACGTTTCTTGCTCCAAAACTTGTTTTTTCCACCTAAACCTAGAAAATCAATAATATAACACAGCATAACACTAAAACATACAATATGCAAATAAAACAAGCCAAAAATATGCATAAATCATTACACAAAACACACACAAAAATATGGAAAACATGAAACACAAAAACAGTTGAAAACCCACATCTGTGCACCAATATAAATATGCAATAAAGAGATAATAAATATGCAATACTTGTATATTAAATATACCCAATATGATTCTAAGTATGCATGACTTTACATATATGTAAAAACAACCAAAAAAATCAACATTACAGTAAAAGGATCATATATATACAATAAATACATATTATATATGCAACATTTATACATTCAAAATACATAATATGATACTATGTATGTATGATTTTTATATGTATGTAAAAACAACACGAATTCACACAATATGATTCCAAGTATGCATGACTTTTAGATGTACGCAAAAAACAACACAAAAATCAACATTGCGGTGAAAGGATCCTATATATGCATTAAATACATAGTAAATATGCAACAATTATACGATAAAGATGTAACATTTTACGGTAAATATACACAACATGATACTAATTATGCATTAATTTTACTGAGACGTGAAATTGATTGAGAGAGAAACTGAACAGGCATGTGTATTGAAAATAGAGCTGACACCCAAAAATCGCGGGAGAGATATATGATAAAAATTTTATTACCAATAATTATTATTAAAATTACAGTATTAACTCTGGACATTAATTTCGAAAATACAATATTGCCCTTACTAACCCAAAATGGTGCCTATTACTAAAAAAACAAATATGGACCGTTACTAGTTTAGATCCAATTGTCATAAATAGTCCCTATGGTCTCACCTAAAGGGCTTGGTCTCATTTGAACCAATCCCTTATATATATATAAATTTATATCTTTTTAATATATAGTTTTCCATTTTCCCTAAATACTTGAATCACTAGTATAATTTATAGGCTAAATTGCAAAATGAGGACCTTAATATACCTCACTGGCCAAGAAGGACTCTAAAGTCATGTATGGTTATATTTTCATGGTTCATTTTCAGTTCTAGTGTTGAAAAATAAATTTTAAGAATTTATTTGGTTTTGTGTGAAAAATAAAATTATGTTTGGATGAATGAATTAAAATTGGGTTTTATGTAGGTTCAGAAATGAGATTATGTTTGGTTGAATAGTTTTGAAATGGAATTTTTTATGTATTTAATAATTTGAAAATTGATAGCACTGGGATCCATTTTTAATATTTTAATTTGAACATATAATATTATATTTGTAAAATTATTAGTGGTGGATCCCATTTTAAGACTTATTTTAAGGTTTACTTCATGCTACTCTTGGAGGAGTACTCTAGGTGCAAAATAAACGTAGATTTATTATAGATGTGTACACATTTCCGCGTGTAATGTATGCGGACATAGGGTGAATACTACACCCAGTGTATTTCTCCAAGAGTAACATCTACAAGACCATATTTTAAGTAGATAAAGTTAATAGTGGTGGGTCCCACGATTATATTAGATAAAAATGAGAATAATAATTGATAAGTGATTTATGTAATATATAGGGTTTATAATTGAAATTATAGGTTTGAGATGTTATTTTATGTGGAAAATGGAAAGTGAAAATAATGATTTTCCTCAGAAAAATTATAAACAAACATGATTCCATTTTTATGAATAGTTGAAAAATAGAAATGAGTCCGTAAAAACTAAAGTAAACAAGATCTAAGTTTGTGGATTTCAATTTAGGACAATAACTTTAAACTTTAAGCAAATTGAGACAAATTGAGTCTGAATTGCCCAAATTTGGGTTGGTTGTCCCGTAGACATCAACGTCAGAGAAAGGTAATCTTAAAGAATGGAGAGGACTTATTACTTGGTTGTGCTACTTTCAATTTCATTCCGCTCCAAAAGTGCGGGCTTCCTTCACTCTTCACTAACTACATATATAGTTCAGTTCTAATTATGGATCACATCAGACTTTACAAGAAATGTAAATATAAATAGAGCATAAAACTTAAAACGAACTTTAAAAGCTAAAAGTAATAATATGATTTGTATTTACTTGTGATTATGCGTTTGGTTGATCGCCAATTGTCTTAATTGTTATTAAATTTTAGCTTATTGACAAATTTAGCTTCCAGGCACATATATTCATGTCATATTCCATTATTATGTGTTTTGCATATGCATCAATTTATTTAGTTTAAGAACTTTTACTTGCGTATTCAAACTCTAATGTCATTTAAAATTGTTTCAAACATAGGCTCCTCTTCAACCCGATGCATTCCGATACAGTTATTTTGTGATGTGGTACATGAGGCAGATTGTAGAATATTCAACTACAGACATGACTTCATTACGATCAATGGTAAATTATATTAAAATTTGGCCTTCTCATTTTTTTTGCAAATACTTAATAATATGAGCCAATTCTATAACCTATGTTTTCTCACTGTTCTCAAATGTTGAGTATTCTCAAGTTCAAAGTGATGAAGCGCGATCGGAGTGGGCAGAATGCATCTAAGACCATATACATGAGTGATTAGGTATTTAGTTCATAGTTATATGCAAATTTTCATAATTATAAAGACTGTGCACATTCTGTAAATGACTAATTTTGATTCCTTTTGAGTTTAAAATTCAAAATCCACAATGGAATCTGATTTTAATGTAAATTGATGTATATATATTTCTTATTAATTTGCAGGCATGAACTTTGGTTATGTGAACATGGTATTGGAGTGCTTTGCAGCTGCCCATCAATGAAAGAATTAGTGTAGCTTTGAGAACATGTTTTGTTAAACACTTGTTAGACGTTTTGTTAAACACTTGTTAGATATGTTTTGTGAAATACTTGATGTTGTTTTGTTAAACACTTGAAGACATGTACTAAATATAATTACTTGAATGCCACGTTTTGTTTTAATTAGTTATATGTTGTTTTCTTGTATTGTATTTTATTTTTTTGCATGCATGAAATCAAAATTATATTACGGTGAAAAAATAGCAGCAAATAAATAATGCATTAGTCGTGGTGCGAAATTACAACGATTTTTAAGGCTTGTAGAACTGCTCTAATACTTTAAAGCAACAATAGATATTGTTGAAACAGTTATAAATTACAAAGTCGAACTATTGTGATAATTCAAAACCACAACAGATATTAACCGTTGTGGAAATACGTTGTTGTATTTCATAATTCAAAAATATTTACCAACCGTTGTCCCAACCGCTGTCTTTTAGCATCTAAAGACAAGGGATAGCAATTAATCGTTGTCCCAACCACTGTCTTTTAGCATCTAAAGACAACGGATTTGAACCGTTGTCTTTATTGTTAACGACAACGGTTTGAAACTGTTGTCATTCAGCGGATTATTTTACAACACCATCTTCGACAACAATTAATTATTGTAATACATAACATATTATATTCGTTGTCATTGAGTGAAATTCTTGTAGTGAAAAGGGTTTTTTATCCCTGAGTTGATAGGCTACATGAGCTTAATGTAATAAGACAGGTCGCTCCTGTTAATAATATATATGACCCAATAATAATTAATAATATTACGGAAGTGGAGGGAGCAGTGCAGGAGCTAAGAAATATCATGTGACCTTGTCTCATCTTTAAGTTTAGCTTTACTTGAAGGGTCTCATTCACTCTTACACCAAAATCAAGTTTGGAAAAAGAGCTTTGACCATATCTTCAAGATGTAAATTTTCTCTCATATTTTCTTCAAATTTGACCACATAACTTGGTAGTGGGTTTGGGATTTACCACTTGGTGAAAATATCATTTGAGAGTTGAGAGCAATCGGGGAGGAGTGGAGAAGAGAGGAGTGGGACGAGCCCGACGGCAGTAGAGGCGCGCGCTCCCCGTGAGCAATGGCTGGGAACATTGTTGTGCGTCGGGGTGCATGCAGGGGGGACGGCCCTTGTCCCCCTATCCATTCTTCTTCGCATTCGTCTTCTCTGCTCGATATTTTGTACCCCTCCTGTCAAATTTTGGGTTTTGGGATTCCCTTTGTTTCGGTCCAAGGTAGGGAAGTTACCAGCTAGTCCGTTTGCAGCTCAATTTGTCTAGCTCCTTTTTCCTATGAAGTTTGGCATTTATCTTTGGCAAAATTGTTTTTTTAGTCCTCTAAGTGGAGTCACTCGGAGATTTAATCCTTTTTTTTTCTCGACTTTGAGTTTAGTCCTTTAAATGGACAAAATTAGGACTTTTAGTCCTGTTACCTGCTATAACAGGTAACATTTACCTGCTAGTGGATTTTCTTTAATTCAAACTTTAAATAAATTTTAAAAAATAATAGAATATTATCCATGATAAAAAAAAAGTGAGTTTTAATTTTATACTTTTAATTTTATTTGAATTGTGAATTTCATATTTTAGAAATAAAAAATTCTATTTCCTACAAATATTTTACTAACAAATTTTTTTACTAAAACTATTTCAAAAAAATATATATTTTTGTATTTCCTTTTTTGGTTTAAGTTACTTATTGATTTTAAAAATAATAAAAAATATAAAATTCACATATAGTTATTGGAAATATATTCAATTCAACTATAAATATAATATAATAGTTTATAATATTGAATAAATTCATAATTTATAAATATAGAAATTATTTTTAAAAATAATAAAAATACTATTAAAATATTTTATATTTCTAGCTAAAAGTATGCTTAAATTATAAATATATAAATATTAACAAATTATCCATTTTTTCAAAGAGAATAAATGGTTATTCGAACTTTAAAAATATTAAAATAATATTATTTCAATTTCTATTTATTTATATTTTTATTTTATTTTTAATCAAATATTATATATATACGCATATACATTAATATACACATGTTACATATGTATGCATAATATACATATATATACAGTATACTTGAAAAGAATTATTAGTACTTGGTAATTATAATAACTAATTATTAGTACTTGGTAATTATTAGTACTAATAATATATAATGTTTGATTAAAAATAAAAGAAAAATATAAATAAATAGAAATTGAAATAATATTTGTTTAATATTTTAAAGTTTGAATAACCATTTATACTTTTTGAGAAAATGTATAATTTATTAATATTTATATATTTGTAATTTAAGTATACTTTTACTTAGAAATATAAAATATTTTAATAGTACTTTTCTTCTTTTTGAAATAACTTCAATATTTATAAAATGTGAAATTATTAATATTATAAACTATTTTTATTTTATTTATAGTTTTAGTAAAAGATTTTTTTAGTAAAATATTTGAAGGAAATAATTTTTTTAATTCTAAATATGAAATTCACAATTTAAATAAAACATTTAAAAGTATAAAATTAAAACTCGTTTTTATCATGAACAATATTCTATTTTTTTAAAATTTATTTAAAGTTTGAATTAAAGAAAATCCACTAGCAGGTAACATTTACCTGTTATAGCAGGTAACAGGACTAAAAGTCCGAATTTTGTCCATTTAAAGGACTAAACTCAAAGTCGAGAAAAAAAAGGACTAAATCTCCGAGTGGCTCCACTTAGAGGACTAAAAAAATAATTCTGCCTTTCTCTTTTGGTGTTGGTTGATGTTCTTCAAAAGGTCGGTGAATTTGTGGAATTTCTTTCGGATTCAAATCCAAGTTGTGAGGAAAGCGAAGAGGAATCTGAGGGAGGAAGCTCAGAGGAAGCTCATAAGCCCAAGTATCAGCATAGGGCTTCTTCTCGGAGTAAACCTTTTAGTTCCGAAGGAGTTAGAGAATAGAGTCACCTCTAGGTGTCTTCGCAGGTTGAGGGAGCATTCCAACTGACATTCAAACAAAGAAAAAAATATTAGAATCTATACAATTTTTCTAACAATTTCGCTTTTTTTGTTGATTAACGACAAAACTTAATTCAAACAACGAATGATAAAATGATGCATAAATTGATAGGTATCGACCCCGCTGTCGAGCCCGTACGCCATAGCCGAATATTAAAATGGTCTAACAGATAAACTATTACAAATACGGCCTACGGGATAGGGATTAGGGATTACAAATATTCTAAAAAGAAAATATAAAATGAATATACCGAACCCTCTTGAACCGAATCGAACCAGGGGTAAATCCGCCGGAAATGGGGCTGCCTCCTACGAACCGAACCGCTGCAATATAAGGACAAAAAAAGAGATCAATAGTACTCTAAAGTAGGACAACAAAACTGAAAGCTAGAGCAAGAAATGGTATCACCGGTTTGAAGCACGAAGCTTGGTGGTCGAACGGGGCTTAGGCTCAGACAATGAAAAGCCCTTTCACAATCGAATGAAACCGGACGCACACAAGGTTTGGCCACAAAGGCACCCGAGCCCAATGTCGTCCGAGAACCCTCTTATCACCGGAGAAACCAAGCCCAAACCCTAGGTCTCCAACCCAAAATGGACGAACACACTAACGAAGCTCAATTGAACACACAAAGTGTAGGAATCAACAAATGACCTCACAAACACTCAAAGCTCACAAGAGATTTCACAAAGAATCGTAAGAGCCAAAGAGATTTGAGAGAGAGCACACAGCCGCTGGGATGAGACGTGAGAAAGAGATAAGAGATTTATGTATGTATCCAAATCATAATTAATCCTAGTCACGAGTTGTGAGTTTGTTAGCACTGAAATTAAAAGTTTACTAATGAACAATTTTTTTTATATTTTATAGGATACAGACTTAAGGAGTATAAAATCCTATCATCCAAGTCTTCGTCTCCAGTGCAGCTAAGCGCTCAGTGGCGTAAGCGTTCATCGGCTCATGTCTTCGTCTTCTGCATCAGAGTCGTCTTTGGCGCCGACGCTTTTGGAATAAGTGAAATATTTTAGTAGCTCTGGAGGACCAAGTTTACATCAATTTAAAACTTATATAACCAGAATTGTATAAATTCAAATTTTGAGACCAAAATTTCGAAAAAGTAAAATAAAAAAGACTAAAATCACAATTTTTATAAGTTAAATGACTAATAGTGCAACACTATTAGGTAATGTCTAATTTTGCATTTTTTCCAAACAATTGTAGTAAGCACTATCAATTTTGTCACTCGTGAGTCGTGATGAGTTGTGACTTGTGAGCATGAGAAAGGTGTAAGGGTGCGATTGGATATGCTAGAGAATAGTGGAAAAAAAATCTGATGAAAGTTTTTGAAAATTTTGAGAGCGTGAATGGATATGTAATGATGAAAGTTGATTTGATTTAAAAATAGTAAAATAATGATTGGATGTGATTGGTAGTTAGAAATGTGTGAGTGAATAGTGAAATTTGTGGGAGAATATGTAATAACGATTAGTTTTTTGTGAAAAAATGTGTAGATGTGATTGGTGAAAGAAAAAATGAAAGTGAGAGAATAGTATATTTTCTGAAAATTTTCATAAATAATCGCATGTTTGGTCAAAAAAAAATCTCCAGCGGAACGAAAATGAAATCTCGTTCATATCCGATTGCAGCCTAAGTCTTCTCCTTCCTTATAGAATCTATATTTTCACAGTATCTCTTTAAGTCTTCACCTCAGCATAACTAGGGTTTTAGAGTAGAAAACCCTTGAAAATGGACAAGAGCATGCTTGGAGATTTGGACGCACTTCCGGAGGAAGATAAGCTTCGAATGTCCTCAATGATCGACCAACTCCAAATCCGTGACAGGTGTATTTTAATAGTTATACTTCAATTTAAGTATTTTGCTGAAATCAAAAAACAATTGAGGCATTTTTGTAAGTGGGTTAGGATATTTGCTGACATGAGGAAAGCTTATTCCAATTGGACTCTTCCAACAAAACTCAAGAAAAAATGGGCGATGGCATGAATTTCCATGATAAATAGGTGGCTTTTTAATTTTATTGTTGCCGTTGTTGTTGTTAGAGTTATTTGACCCTTTATCACATTATATGAGCTAGAATTGGGCATAGCCAGCCGGTTTGGCTACTCCTAGCTTGATTTTTTTCCCTCTAGCCCAACTACATTTTCCCCTTAACATAAATATAATTGTTTTTATTTTTTCTCCCTTAGGAAAAATGGGATAAAAAAGTTTTTGGGGTATTCGGGGGGCGGGGAGGGCCCCCCTAAATTCGCCCATGATTGTCTTAGAAGGTTCACAATAACAAATGTTGAAAGGCTGTCTAATGTTGATAATATGCCGAATTTAATCAGTGCATCTTGAATTCAACCAACCCTGATGGTTTGGGGGGCTGTATTTACTGATGACCTGTCAGCCACATACCTACTTGAAGCTTTTTCATCTGACTTGTTGCTCAATGTATTGCATTAGATGCACTTTAAAACGTTTATATGGGACAAATGATCTATTTGGAGTGGATTGTGGTTGAGCATGAGGACATTGGTGTTAATTAGGGAAATTGTATCAACTGGTTGTCCAATATAGTTCAATTATATAAAACGTGAGACATTTTTGGAGTGCCTGCAGACTGGAATAAACTATTAAGATGCGATATGTAAGTAAAATACTACTTAAAACTTAGTATGTGACAACTGACAAATAATATGATTCATTGCTATGGCTCTGTGTTTAAACTGGAAAACAATGTAGTATCCTGAATATTTGCTCCTCTATTGAGTTGTTCATGCAAATTTTTTAGATATAATTGACAACCTTGTCTGATTGGTTAGTGTCTACATCTATATGAAAAATGTGGTCTTTTTTCTGATTGAAATGGATTGCATTAATATTTTCTCTACACTTTAGGGCGACAAATCCAGTAGGATTTCTTGTTTCTTTTGTACCCGTTATGCAAGAACAAAATGGAAATGATGCATTTTCAAGGAAGAATATCTAATGTTTGTAATATATGATACAAAAGGAAAAGGCGACATATATCTTTTTACCTTGTTGGTTGATATAGTATTGGCTCAACATTGGACTCGTGTGAATAATGAAATGGCAGATAAGTTGTGTCTATCACAATCAATCAAATGCATAAAAACTATTACGTTGCCTCATAGGAACCACCAGAGATGTCATGATAACCATAGTGTGAAATAGTGACAGAAGGATGAGTTTCATGAGTTGGATTAACGGACTTGATGAACTCAAGAAGATGGTGCTGCGGCAGATCATTCTGAATGAGCCTTTTTTACATTGACTCTATGGTTTATGGTTTCAAAAAATTGGATTTTTTTGTTTTCTACTTTTTCTGTCTGTTGGGATCAAGGATATTCAAATGAATTTTTTGTGAACTAACTCGTGTTACCACTTTTTCTTCTCATTTTCGTCCTGAACTACCTTATCCAATTTCAATAATTGTTTTATTACATTAACTTTCGATGCTGTAGCAAATTAGATGTGCTAGCTGGTGGGGAAAACAACGAATAATAATAAATCATGATGATGTTCTCATCTCATGTATGTTTAGTGCAATATTGAAATGTTTGAAAGATGTTTCACTGATTGTGTGGACACTTTTCGGCCTAAAACACTAGACAAGCAAGAGGAGACTTGTATTCGCAGATGTGCTGAGAAGTTTCTAAAGCATTCGATGCGTGTTGGCATTAGATTTTCAGAGCTGAACCAAGGATCTGCAATGCCAGATTAAGTGACTTTTTTATCTACATCACCTTTTTGTTCTAGCACACCCAATTATGCTTTTACGAGAGTAATCTTCAGTTGTGGGATACTAACTCGGTGTTATTACCATTGTTTAACAGTGTAAGTTTCCTTTGAAGTTCAACATTCATTTTTTTTTTAAAGATCTTTTGTAGACTGAACAATAAAATCAACGTTGCTCCTCCTTTACTTAATCATTTATTTATTTTTCTTTGAAGAAATATGTATTGCTACTGCCTAACCTATGCTTTGTCATTGTTTCTGCGGAAATGTCTCCTAAAATAAGTGTGACCAGATTTTCTATTTCACTTTGTGGTCAATTTAACTCGATGATTAACACATGTCATTCAGATAAATATGGGTTGTTAATTAGTACAATATATCCATACATGTCATTCATCCTGATGATTGAAGAGGAAATGGAACACGAAATCTGAATCCTAAAGTAGACATGGTCTTGTAATGCCTAAGAGCTACATAGTCCCAACCAACTTTGTCTTAATTAGGTAGTCAAAAATTTATGTAGAAGTGACTGCTTTGACCTCAATTAAGTGTGGACCCTCAGTCCTCAGATTAAACTTCTCATTGGACTCTGTTTCTTTGGTGTTGAGAGTAAACGAGAAAACAACGCTTATTCCAAAGGGGTAAAAAGAATATATGTACTGAGATTTTGTTTCCCTGCACTGGTATGGGAAATTTCATGCTCCTGTTCAAGTGGATTTATCATTTATGAATCCAACATTGTATTTAATGATAGTACTAAAATATTTATTGATCCTATAATATACATTGGGAGTGTTTGCAAACACTAAAAATAAGTGCTTTTTAGTTTTTTGCTTAAAAAAAGCAGTTTTTAGTGTTTGCATATACCAATTTCTCGCTTCTAATTCTCGCTTTATTTAATCGAATCTAAAAGCGAGGGAGATGGGTGCTTTAGATTTCGTCGTCTGCTTCTAGTTTGAATTTTACAAATAAATAAGTACTTTTACTACTTTTTCACCAAACACTCTCAACTTCTCATTCTCAACTTTTAATTCTATTTTCAAACACTACCAACTTCTGATTCTCAACTACTTCTACTTCTGCTATAATAAATCACTTTTTCTAAAAGCAGAAGTTTTTGCAAACACTCCCATTGTGTTAGTACCCAAGGATGTTGCATGAATGAGCAAATCCTCAAATGGAAGGAAGTGCTTCAAAGGATGCAGGTTAATTACAAGAACTATCCCTGAGGTTTACTCTAGTTACAAATAAACTCAGTTATCTTTCAAAATACAAATACTGACATTTGTTTCTTTTTTACAAATTGCCTCCTCAAGAGGAGGGTATTTGTTAGAAAAATACAAATGTCAATGTGGTGCTTGTAATATTTTAAGGGGGGTATTTGTAATTTTGACAGATAACTGGAGTTTTTGTAATTAGGTTAAACCTCAAAAGTAATTTTTGTAATTATTCCAGTGATATATATGATATATGATGTAAAAGATTCAAGCCCAGAAACTGCAAATTAATAGTATAGCTCTATAAATCTCTATATGGTTCAAATGAATACTAAAACAGTATATATGATGTTCAAATTTATTGGTTTCCCATGCCATACCATCCAAAAACAAGAAGAAATCAAAGAATCTGCACTCATAATCCCCATATTCAATTCTTCAGCCCCAACAAAGTCTAATTTGATTTCTGCAAAGTGGATACAAGATTTGATGCAGCAAAAGCAGCAGAGCCACCAACTACAGAAACCAGAGCAACCACAGCCTGCAAACCTATTTCCCAGGGATAGTCTTCTGGCACCAAGTACACACAAGCAGGTCCCAAAACCAGCAATGCCAAGCTCAGGTTCAGAAGAGTCGAAGGGGTCCCAGGATCGGTAGCTGCTGAAAGAACCCCCAACTCTTCTGCTTTGGAGAGAAGCCCTAGCCTCTCTATTGTCGACAACGATAACCCAGATTTCTCGGCTGCCGATAATAGACCAGCTTTTTCGGCCTTGCTGAGGAGGCGTAGCTGCTCCACCCGTGTTAACAGCTTCACTTGCTGCGTAGTCTGTATTGGAATAAAGAGTTTTTTGGAACTTTTGTAAAGGGTTTTTAACTTATTATTAGGGGTGACAATTCGTGTCATTGTGTTGGAATCATGTCGCACTATCGTGTTTTCGTTTTATGTATCTTTTTTGATCTTCAATATAACAATAATTGTAAATTACACTTTGTAAATTACACTTGATTTTCAATTTCATGCTTTGTATCGTGCCTTATCGTGTCATTTTTCTTTGTAATTCGTGCTTGTAATCGTGTCTTGTTCGTATTATGCTATCATGTTGTGTCACCATTGCTAGTCCTAGTTTTATAGCTGAAAATTTGAAACTCATTTGCATAGCAATGAAGAAGATAGACAGAGAAACACAGTGCAATACAGAAACAAAGGAAAACGAACGAGGAACACATGTTATACTAATGTGATCAAATCTCCAAAACAGACTCTCCCTGACATTTAAAATATAGGCAATCTTGCCTGAATTCTATGCTATACCCGGTGTACACACTTGGTTCATCATTCAGAACCGAATTTTAGATAGCAATTTTGTGGAATTTTGATCTCATAAGTTCTTATAAATATTTTAGATAGCAAAGTTACAGGATTGGAATTGCTATTTTGACTTAAAGCCAAGTATCTTAAAAAAGGAATCTCTGGGGTAAATCGTCAATGATCGAAACTGCCACATCAAGAAATTATAAAATTAAGATTATCAACCCCTAAGAGTTACAGACTAAAATTGCAAATAAGCCCCTAAAATACATTCAAACACTTATCACATTCTTCAATACATTTTCCCGCTAATAAATCACATTTCCCATAAATTGTCGATGTTTTATATTCTCCCCTAAACACTTCCAAAAGGTACTCTTCACTAGGTGTAACATCTACAAGACGGCAATTGCAACACATTGTTGGTGGTTGTCCACATTACATACCCTATCCCACCTCACCCTAAGCCACCGTATACCCTCGAATTGAATGTCATGTGAACAAGATGATATTAGTATTGCACATATGACAATCACCAAAATCACCAAATGTATTAAAACTTCGTATGAAACCCGGAGATTCAAACTGCTCTCGAATGGAGCTCTTGCCGGTTTTTAACTCACACAAGAGCGAGAATCTCTATCTCACACACACCACACACAATGACAGACAAATATGAGGGTATATCATGTTGACATTCAAGAAACAAGTAGAGCTGAGAGATTGGAGTAAGCAAGTTTTACCTTTTTAGAGGTGACAGTTTTAGTGGCAGTAGGAATGGGCTTCTGGGCAGCCATGGATTGGATGAGAAGAGGTGAATATGCTGTTGCTGCCATAGCCATTTTCACCTTTCTTTTTCTTTTACTCTGTTTGGATGGTGAGCAGTGAGCAGTTCAGAGCACAAAAAGTTTCCATTACAAGAGCATGGTTATCAATTTGAGTGGACCAAATTATTTCTCTTGGAGTTTTCCTTTCTGACGTGTCATCACTTGCTTGGACAATAATTATACTGCCTTTTCAGTATTATATGATTAAATTTCTCCTTGAGATTGGAAATTTGTTCTACATAATTTAATTGTTAAATGAATCAAATTTGAATTAAATTTAACTTGAATTATATTTAAATTGAGTTGGAACTTTTTTATATTTTTGCACGTTTTACTATATAGGATTTTTACTGCATTGTTGAATTATGTGCTTGTCTGATGAGGGCAAAAAGGTAATCAAACATTTACCCAATTAAAGAAAAAATTGCCAACGTCTCTTAGTCTTCTTGCAGTCATTCCCCAAACATTTTGATTCTTCATTTTCTCTTCTCACTGTGTTCTGAATGTGGGGGCAAAAAGTTGAATTCATCATGGATGGCCTATGTAATTGTGGAAGATCAACAACAAAAAGGGCTACTTGGACTGATTTGAACCCAGAAAGAAGATATACTACATGTGAAAATTTTAAGATAAGCTCTATAAACCCTAACCCATTTTCAGAATTTTTGCTCTTAAATCTGATAACATTTATGAAATCAATTTTGTGGCCAATTTCCTAACCCAGATTGATGCTAATTTTGGGCATGAAACCCAACGAATGGTTGGTAAAAACAAACCCAGATCTTGGACTGCTCACCTTTTCCCTAATTCCAAACCATTTTCTAATACACTTTGATTTGCTCCAAAGGGTATTCCACTTTTTGGGATTTTATTCACATAATATTGCTCAATCGAAATTTGTTTTATTCGAGTGTTGCTCCAGTGTTGTTTTCAGAGATTTCAAAGAGAACCCTAGATAATCTAATTTAATTGTAATTTAAGGCAGAAACGTTATTTGGAATTGGTAATTTAGACGGGAGTTTGGGCATCACGTGGATGGACAAAAATGTCCTTCAAATTAAGGTGTGCCAAGCACGTGGGTCTTTTCCGACGGGAAATTCAACCAGGAAATGGCTTGTAGGAGGCAAAGTGTAAATCCTATATAGTTTGGATGGGTAAGTGAAAAGAAAAAAATTTAGATGGTAAAGTGTAAAAAAACCATAGTTCGGATGGCAAAATTTTTTTCCCTATTTAAATTGAGTTGGAACTTTTTTATATTTTTGCACGTTTTAGATTACTGCATTGTATTAGCATTCTGTCCAAAAAAAAAACTGTATTAGCATTTAATCAAAAAGATTAACTAATGATAAAATGTTCGAACTAGGTTTTAAGGACGTACGATTATTGTCCCAAATCTTGAAAGTTATAACTAGAGTAATTCAGCCAAATAATGGTAATCAAGATGTAATTCAAATTATCTTAAAAAAAGATGTAAATTTCAATTTTCCAAATCACAAAAAATCCATTGTTTAAGGCTTAATTACAAGGGATCAACATTGTGATTCAGTTGTAGAGACTTGTGTTATTAGGGTGATTGGCCTGGTTCGATATCACCCTAGTGTGTGTATTATCTCCCTTACAATCCCCCATTGTACTAAAAAAGACTTAATTGCAAAATTAGTCCCCTAACTATAGAGGGCTAGCAATTTTGGTCATGCATATATTTAGGTAGTACTTTGATCCGTAAGATTTTGATTATGTGCAATTTTGAGCTCATAAGTTCTAATTTGTGCAATTTTTGTCCTATAAGTTCTGATTTTGTGCGATTTTGGTCCCAACTGGTTCTTTCAACATTTGAGTTTGTTCCACAATACCCTTGTCTTTTAGCCAAAATACTTTTAATCTTTAAAAGTTACAGGAACGAAATTGTTATTTTGACCAAAGAGTTAATTCAAGGACTGAGAATTGATTGTTGCTTAGTTGGTTGAGCAATTATAACGCAGTCTATTGAGAGATCATTCCACCCCTCCCACGACCTTGTATTAAAAAATATCATCAATGACCAAAACTACCAATCGAGGAGTTATTGGATTCAACCCTAAAAGCATTGTTTTAAAAATCCTCCTAGGCGGACACCAGTCGGCCGAATTTTTGGCTAATCGACCAGCCTAGGCGGTGTTAGGAATATGCAGCGTCTAGGCGGGCTAGGCGACGCCGCCTAGATGTAATTTTTTTTGAAACCCTAACAAAAGTACTCCGACTAGTGAAAGTAGCATCGACGACTCCAGAGTTGAGTGTAAGCGAAAATGAATGTATATAATCTTTTAAAAAAAAAATTAGGGTCTGGAAATATTCCAATTGATAATTTGATATTCTATGAATCATTGTAATATTTGTTAAAGTATTATATTTTAGATGATCTATAAATGTTTTATTGGATTATTGTTGTTGAATTACTTTAAATTTAAATATTATATCTGTTAAAAAAAAAGAAGTTAAATATTATTTATAGACTTTATAGTAGGGAAGACCACGGTTAAAAATTGGTTAGGTTCCAATTCCTCACTTTAGAGAATTAGAACAGAAGTTGTCTCTGTTCGATTTGGAACCAGGTTCCTCCGATTCGGTTTCGATTTTAATTAGTTTGTTTATTTTATGATATTTTTTTATTTTTTAAAAATGTTTTATCAATTTCAGTTACAAAAAAAGGGAAAAGGAAGAAAAAGACTTGGACTTAATATTCAATTAAGTTTTGTACTTAATATTAGTAATAATATTAAACTGTCTATATATACTATTAGAGTGTAGATGAATCAAAGTTCACGTAGTTTGCTTACAACATTTGGTTTAAAACATGTCTCATGTAGTTACGAATATAAAATATTATAATAAAGATTTAACATTTCTTCTAGCATATTTTTACCAAAAAAAATAAAAATCGTTGGTTTTAACTTTGAAACCGGCGGTTTTAACTTCCAGTTCCATCCGGTTCTAAGCAGCGATTAAAACCGCAGGTCCACGATTTTGAGCAAAACAGGGAACAGGGGGGACCGTAACTAAAGTTTGGAACCATTCACTCCAACGGTTTCGGCTCCATTTGGTTACCCCTACTTTATAGCTGTGTATTACACTAGACCCCTATCCGCCGTGGGACTAGGGCTTAGTGCTTTTTAAAACACCACCTAAAAGTTACAACCTACAACTTACAAGACTAAAGTTGCAATTAAGCCATTGTTTAATAGCACCATATATTTTCTTGTCTAATAACAAAAACACAAATAACAAAAATACAAAACCCTAACCCCTACACAATCATAAAAGCACGCAAATACGCGATCCACATTTCTCTATCTCTAAAAGAAGAAAAAGAGGCTTCAATGGCGAACAGATTGATATCAGTGGAAGATATCAAAGCTTTTTGGCATTCTCAGTTCCACGACCCTGAAAAGTGGGATCTCAACATGGTATTTATATAATCATTTTATCTGAGTTTCGTCCTTGTCGACTATTATTTGCTTGCTTTCTGTTTTTTTTTTCTTTTTCATATTTTCTTTTCGGAAATAGTATTATCATTACTTAGTGAATTCGATCCCTCATGTTTCAGTTTAATTAGGGTTTTAGATCTGAAGTTATTGTTCCCAATGTTGTCAATGTGAGGCGATTGTTCCCAATGTTCATCCGTTTGGGCGTAGGAAATAACTTGAGGTTGCCCCTGCTTTTGGATTTTTGAGAACTTAATGTGTCAAAGTGTGTTATTTTATTCCAGTAACTAGTCTTTTTCTTGTTCTTTCTATATTTATATAATTTCCTTGTTTTGTACACTTTAAAGAGTTTAGTTTAGGACTTTAAATCCCATAAGTTGTCTGCTATGCTATCTAGACCAACACAAGTCTCATTTTTAGTGATCATTATTTTGTACACAAGATTTAGTGCTGGAATAAGATAAGATTGATTAGCATTTGGAAAATAATGGGATGTTTGAGTAAAATGCAAATGGTATTTTCATGCTCGTAAATAAGCAAGACATTTTCCTTTTTCTCTCGTTCAGCAAATGGTCTTTTTGCTCCTCATTTATGTGGTGTATATGTTAAGCAATGGGAAAGAATGCGCAGTTTGTGTTGGACTAAGGTGAGTGATGCAGATGTTTGTGTTCTCATTTTCCCCTTTTATTAATCTATCATTTTGGATTAACTTTCTATTTTTGCAGTTTGACAAGATAGTGCTTGTCTTCTATTTTATGGTGTCAAATGTTTGGTGTCATCCAAGCTACTAAAACAAATCATTCTACTGATTTTTTTTTTGTTTTGTTTAATGTGATACGTATTCAAGAATTAGTGATCTTTTGACAATAGAGTTAAGTTGATCAACATCTGCTAACGATTATGCTCTTTGCTGCTTTTAGCTTGGTGCTTTTGTTCATCCCTTTTCTTCGCTGGCTAGACTTTTTTTCTCATTCTTGTTCCTTTCACTGCAGAAATTATTCCGTGCAGTCGGACTTTTTGCTGGCTCAATTGTCTTAATGCGCCAATATGGTGATATGATGGCCATATGAAAATAGATGGTGATGCTCCATACAAATGAATCTTCCTGTAAACTTGCAATTTGCGGTTTGAGGTTTACATGTCTGGAAAAATATTGATTGCAATGTTTTGTACACAATACAAATCTTATTTTGCTGATAATAATAGTTTATGATTCACATTACTCCTTGATTTGTTATGAGAGGGGACTCTGTGATGCTAAGCCCGTTCCTTCTTCGACCTATTTTTCCTTTGATTTATGCGCTGTTTTCTACTATTATTACGAGGCTGAATGTTGAACACAAACAAGTTTCTGCTTCCATTTTTGGAGTTATCAGATCTTTTCAAGGAATTGGTTCTGTAGTTCCCGGTTTGGCCCAATTATGTGACGAAAACAGGATAACATATCTGAAACATGCAGGTTCGGAAGGTATCCTTCTTATGGAACTTGCTCAGCAAGAGCCGTGCTAGAAGAAAAAGTATTAACATCCCATCCTTGTTATATTCCCATCTTCAAACCATGTAGGTATATGTTTTGGTTTCCTTTTAATTGATCAATTTCTAACAGTTGAGCATCAAAAAGAATATGTTCTGCAGGCTTTGGTTCTGGATGTTTTTTTTTTCTTTGTGCTAATTTAATGTTAGCTTTCAAGGCAAAAAAATGTCTCGGTGGGATGGTTAAGTCTTATTATATGCTACCCTTTTGTAATAAATTGTGGCAATCATTTATATCTTCATGCTCACGTTTGTCCTGCTCAAACCGAAGCTTGCTTTAACCATGCACTGTCGCAAAAGTTCAAAAAATTTCCTTAGCAATTGCACAAGGTTCCATTTTATTGCAAATTGACTTGTATTACCAATAATATGCCCCGGAAGCAATAGATGTATATTATGCAGAAAGTAAGCCAAAGTGAAAATACATCATTCACAAAAATACTAGCAGATGATGCCACAAATCAAGAAGCTTGAGTCACAAAAGTCGATCAAAATGGGACCAAGTAGACACATTGAAGAAATTCTTGCAACAAACATCAGTTAAGAGCTGAGAGTATCGGCATCTTAGATGGGAGCCGGAAAAATCTGCACATCCATTAAAACTGTCGTGGATTGGGATTTACTATTGAGGTCAAAAAAACAAATATCTCCATCCTTGAGATCATTGGATACATAAAAATCATGCCAGCCTGTTGATATTCTGAAGCGGAATTGTGGAAATTTCTGAACCAAGAGTTTCATTGGCCATTCTCGACCGCGATGATCTCTTAAAATGACTCTTGACTTGTCCCCGAGATTATTTGACCTCACAAATTCTGCTGGGATGGTCTGAAATTTACAAGGCAAATAGTTTAAGCATTACTTTGCTGAGCATGTATATTACAGATTAGCAACATCATTCATATTTGGTGAATTGGGCTGATAAGCTTACCACATGGCCGCGTTTGTGAGCATGATAAGGTTTCATTGTCAAGATAAAATGTGCCTTTTGGCTGTGGTATGATTTCATTGATTTCTTGTATGGTCCTCCTACAAGGTATTAAGGCCACTTTAATTTTCTGCTAAAAATTATAGGGTTAATTGCAAAACATACCCTTGAGATTCTGTCTAATTACAAAAAAACTCAACTATCTTTCAACATTACAAATACCCCTCGACAGTTGTTCCTATTTTACAAATTGTATTCTCAACATGGAGTATTTGTTGGCAAAAATACAAACCTGATGGGGTATTCCTAACTTTGAAAGATAACTAAAGTTTTTTTACCTTGGATGTAGTTTTTGTAATTTACCAAAACTTAAATGATATGATATATATAGAAATAGAGTTTACTCTTGGTGTTTTTGGGATTGAAATGGGGCTTTGCTACTCCAGTTGTCGCATCATTTTCTTTCTTCAACTCAACGTGGAACTCTTTTTCGCATGCAGTCCGATCAAATATAAGCGCATTGAAGAGCATGCTACCAATGTGTTCAAACACAACAAAATCTCCGATACTCAGGCGGTGGTGATGGACAAATCGAGACCATCCATCTTTGAAACAGATGGCACCTTCACGGTTTCTGCAAATGTTGATCGTCCACGTTCCTTGACGACTTTTTAGGATCGTTTGTTCTGATTTTTCTTCTTTTAGCTTCGTAGAAAAAGCTGGTGGTAGCTTCTGTACATGCAAAATGATAAAAGATGTCATCGCCAAAGAAGAAAAATATGATCATATTTGAGGATAATTACCAAAAAAAAAGCCCTAAGGTTTGGGGTAATCACAGAAAATAGTTAATTTTGATATATTATATGTTAAAAGCAGATAGAAAAACAAAAAAATTATTTATGAATTTCTCATACACGTTAATTAAATGAGATGGTTATTAATTTATTATTATATAAGACAATACAAAAACACTGCCCACCCCTCCCCACACGGCTACCCCCAGCCCACCCCCATCGCGCAATTGTGTATTGCGCCTGGAATATTTCCATCTATTTTAAATTCCAGGCGCAACACCAATTACGTCTTCCTTGTATTTCAAATTTTCAGGCGCATTAGGATGCTGCGCCAACTCTTAAATAAACCACTCCTCCAAATTCACCATATTTCAACAATTTGGTCTCATTTGTGATGTGCTTCAACAATTTACCCCCACAGGCCACATGGTCTTGGCATAATCATTTAGATGACATTATTCAAACACTATTAATTTCTGATTTTTAATTACTTTTCGCTCCACTCCCTATGATTTGTTTTTGACAACACTAACAAATAGATTCTTCTTTTGATCCAAAATTTTCCATCCCCACAATACAGTAAATGCTCTTTTCTTCTTTCATTTCCCATTACTCATCCACCCCACATGAGATATAAAAGCATTATCCAGCATGATTCAAGCACAAGTTTTACTCCATGAGAAATAAACAATCTTTTATTCTCAAAAACAAAAATAACAATCTTTTAATAGATTTAACCAATATATTTGGCTACATTAATATCTATACTGAGAACTAAGTTTATGGTTTCGTAAGCTTTATCAAATCAGAAATTAAAACTTTACCCAAACGAAGCCAAGAATTGGACAAGTACAATACAAACGTTTAAATGCTTTCAAGAATGCCATATGGAAAAGGAAAAAAAAAAAAAAAAAAACCTCGAAGACTCACCAATTTTTCCAGAAAACCAGGCATCATCACCTTGAAAAAATGCCTTGATATTGCAAGTTTTCCTTCCATTTCACCTCAGAATCCAAATAGGGTGGTAAATATTTTATTTAGAGGCTACGAAATACAGTAAGTCAACTAAAATAAAAGGAAAAGAAATAGAGTCTCAAGTCAATACTTGTGTGGAGGTAAATGTGCTATGGCGATCACTTGATTGATATATTAATTCCCTTGCTAAAAGTAGAAAAGTGACGTAAAGACCAATTATAACAGCCGTCAAATAAGTACTTACTGCTATTTCTCGATCAAGTTGTTAGAAATTGGAAAGCATATATTACAAATAACTCACACACACAATAGAATAGAGGGAAAAACTTATAATATTTTATTATCACTTTCTTCACTTGTTGCAAATGACTCCATAACAAGGGTATTTATAGGTGATACCCAAGTACACTTAATTCATGCATTAATATTTAATTTCACACGTTCACTTATCCTCATTCATGAACAAAACCAAAAGTCTTTTACATAAATTTCACTTATTCATAAACAGAATATACTAAAACAATTTAGCCGTATCTAATTTTTTTTTTTAAAAAAGCTGATTCTGTAAATATTAAAATTCTAGGCATAAGTAACACCAACCCTCACTGTACTTGAGCAATAAACATAAAAAACAAACCAAGAGTAACCTAATGTTGATTTGCTGATTAGTAGCCGGTAAAAATTTACAATCCATGTTTCCCAACAAGATCTTTGACGAATATCCTTATTCCATTCATAAGGAATGATCCAACACTGATTTGGGAGATGTTTTCCATGTAGTTGGATGAGCACTAAATATTTGAGATTCAATGAAACTTGCAAACCAGGAGGTGCCCTCTTTTGCATAAAAGAGAATGTATGCCTGCTGTGACAGCACAAAATCTTCATGGACCAGCTCAACAGTATCATCATCAAACATGCACCACATGCTGGGGGATAAGCGAATGAAGCAGTAGTAGTGCCCGGATGTAGATGTCGGTCCAACGTGCACCACGATGGCATACAGTACATACTTAAGTTCCATATCATTCTTTTTGCCGCTACCAGTGAAAGGCAACAAGTCTAAGTCTAATGGAAACGCCACATGTTTATCAATTTTCTGGACCAAATAACCATCACTTTTGAATCTCTTCAAATGAAATACAGCCACTGAAGGGGCCTGATCAAGCGAAAGTTGCTTCTCAACAGACACTTGCTCCTGACAGTTTTCACATGTAAACTTGGTCTCCGGATCTTCAATTTCTTCAACCTTTGTAAAAGACTGAAGAGCTGTTAAAAGGTTGTCTGCATCCTCAATCTCCAAACTCAGGTCAATTGAAGGCTCATAAGTGTCAGAACAGTGACCACAGTTACAACACTTCAATTGGCTGACAAGGCGACCACCAAATACTTGTTTCACTATGTTATGACTTTGTGAAGAATCGTGACAGCTTTCAAGCTTATCCAAAAAGCACTGAAGGAATTCATGAGCATCCTCCTGTTGGTGTATTTGAAAACTTGACGAAAAGTAGCTCAAGTTGTTAACAAGAGCATAAGGTTCAACAAATCTATGTTGTGAAGTCAGTGAAAGCTTAATCAGCCACCGCAGAGAACATAGTACACAAAAACCATCCCTGTTACAATTTGAATACTTATCTGAAAGAATGCCATGAAGAAGCGGAACGGTGTGGATAAAGCATTGCAACACTGAATTGAGGAAGCAAGTATTGCCCAAATTTAACAGCCCTGCCCCAATTACAGCAGGCTTGTTATGTCGAGATAGCCAAGTCGAAAAAGGAGGCCTGGGTACAGGTACAATACCCATAGATTTCTGCGCAGGCCAGTTGCCCACATGCTTCAGAGATTGAGATTCCAAAGAATTACTTTCAGCATATTCAGAATTGATGAGCTTATCATCATCTTCTTCAGTTCCTTCTGTACCGCTCTCATCTTCCAGGAACAGAGCTTCATCGTTCGATTCAGGGGATGACTCTTCATCGCTACATGGCGACAGATAGTAGGGACTTGGGGAACCCATAGATGCTGAAGCGGGTTTTCGGAACCTAAGGTTTTGCAGTTCGTGAATAATCCGGTGGAGAGATTGACTTGCTGAAATTAGGGTTTGAATGGAGAAAAGTTTGAAGAATTGGATGGAGGGATAGGGGAAGAAAAAGGGATTTCGAATGAAGTTCGAAGTGGTTTGGGAAAAATACAGCATAAGGTTGGAGTTTGAAGGGTACTTAAAAAGAGGCGGCAAATATATTTTGGGGGAATTGAGATCAGAGGGAAAGTGATATTTAGAAAGGAGTCTGTCTTATTCACGTAGAAAAGGGATTAGTAACCTGGAGGAATTAGGAGTCTTATTTAAATTAGAAAAGGGAAAGTAGTAACCTGGAGGAATTAGGAATCTTAGGGTGGTTGCAATTGTTTATCCCAAAAAGTAACTCGATACTGACAAATCACTGCCACATCAAAAGCAAAAAAATTAATACACCTACAAACCTATCTCCAACTTCAATGTATCTAGTTTAATAATTCAACACTCCCCCTTAAGCTAGATTCATTACTAGGAGAGAAAATCGCAACTTCTTGAAAACATCAAACTTCAAGGGCTTCGTCAAGATATCCCCAATTTGGTCTTGTAACTTCACGAACTTAGGCTTCACTTCTTTCTTGGATATGTGCTCACGAATAAATGATACTTCTATCAATGTGTTTGCTTCTGTCATGAAACACCAAGTTCTTCGCCAACGCAATAACAAACTTATTATCTATATCTATACTGATTTGACAAAAATATCCATTTGACATAGTAAAATTTAGGGGCAACGAAGTAACTGGATAATTATTTGGCTTATATTTGTTTAATTATAAGAGAAGTGACATTTTATATTCTACGCTCAAAGGTATTATTCTTTCATTTATAACTCTTAAAATATTCCGAATATTAAAATAATATTAGTTTCATATTAAAGTACATTTCGAGAGCTTTCTAACCATATGTCATAAGCATATATAAGGATTTCACATGAGAAATTTTCAACCTTATAAATTCAACACTATGTAGAATTAAGAATTTATGTTTTCTTATAGTTTTGTTATTTATTTAAATTTTTTTAATAAATTCATTTATACCCATTTTTTTTCTTTCAAAAAACCGAAAATATATTTTTTTTAATCATAACACTGAGAACACTTTAAATTTCTTATAAAATTATTTTCAAATTAAATTTGGTTTCAATAAACCGTCAACCATATGTTCTAAACATATATCGTTATAGAAGACAATTTTAATTGTTTAATGTTTAGTATGATGAAAAATTGTACATTTCTTATATTCTTTTGAATTTTTTCAATAATTAAATATGTCTATTATAATTTATAAGAAACATATCAAAATACAATAGACATGATAAGAAAGAATAAAATAAAAAATATTTTAGTGGTTTTGATATTAAATAAAAAGTAGAGAAAATACATAATTCCTCCATGGTCGAAAAACTCCCTCAATTAGTAATATGTAATTTTGAAAATTAATTTTATTTATGGTTGTTAAATAAATAATATTGAAAACATGAGAGTTTTTTTATTTTATTTTTATTTAAATCCCAAGCATATTTTGTTTTAATTAGCCATATTAGTAAAATAAAAATCATAAAATAAAAGGAATGATATTAACATGGAAAAAAAAGAGAGAATAAGAACCAAAACAAGTTTGTCGCAACAAAAAAATTTACCTTTTAAATTCTAACTATATGTGTTAATATGACTTTTATTTAATTTTTTATATCTTACATTATAAGTTTAGTTTCTAATTTTTTTTTTGAATATTTTTTGATTTCAATCTTTTAATTATTTTATTTCCTATAAAATAAATGAACAAGTGCAAAAAAATTATTAAAATTATGTATAAATATATTTATATAAAAATCATAAGGAAAACTTAATAAAAAAATCCATATGTATTAAATTGACATTTATGATAAAACCTGGATGCTGTTTGAAAATTACACCCTTAAACATTATAAGTTTAAAATATCAGCATGATATATATTTATAATAAAAACATGTACCAAAATAATTAAATTTTAATGAAAGGATGTGAAAGAGTGAGACATAAGCTAAACTCGGATTAAGTCTAAAAGATCATATATGATATGCAAAAAAAAAAAAAACTCATTTAACATATACAAAGTTAACATTTGTTGAGAAATTAATATATTACTTAAATTGTATGTTAATCCAAATACTAATATAACATTCATAACAAACTACGTAAAGTAAATAATTACAACAAATTAAAGTGAAAACTAAGAATAAAATATATTTTAAAAGAAATGGTTAATTTGACATTAATGAGTTGAGACTGGCCAAAATAATTTTAAGGGTTAATTTCATATATATAGACAGTTCAAGATTAAAACCAAATGAAACATATTATAAAAATTTGAAAGAATAAAAATAAATAGTTAAAAAAAATGTGTGTGTCATAGCTGGAAATTCTAAAAAAATTAAATGACTTTCATAATATGTATAATTTGTCATTTTGGGTAAAATATCAGTTCATTATAAAAGTACACCTTTATGACTTATAAAAATTCAAGAACAAAAACAATTATTATAAAATTCAATACAAATTATTCTTATTTTTACAAAATGAAATATTATGAATAAATTGAAACTAGAATCAAAAATTGAAAGTCATTGTATGTATGTGAAATTGTATTAAAATAAATATAAAATAAACTTATTTAATATGAAATAATTTGATATCTATGTCAAAGTTTAATGTTTCTTAAATGACATGTTAATTCAGCTGCCAATATAATATTCAAAATACTATTTATGTATCAAATTTATTGTGTTAAACCATACAAAAATATATTAGAGTGAAGTGACCATGATTAGTGCTAAGTAATATGAATTCTCCTGGGCATAAGGAGGCATAAGAGAATAGTTAAGGGGTTTTTACAACTTGATATCCTGAATTTTTGGCAACTATATTTCTTATTTGATCAAAAATTCAATAAAAACTTCAAATAATGATTAAAGTACTATATACCTTTTTCGCAATAAAGGCACTAAAAATGGATTGATAATTATATTTTATAATAAATAATATGATTTTGTAAACGAGATTAAAAGAGATCAATTTTAAATGTACATTCTCTTCAAATAAATATAGATTAGTTTTATAGTATACTAAGAATAATTGTTATTTTCTTGACTATACGTCTTACAAAATTCACTAACTATGTAAATTTTAATATTGACCAAAATAGCTAATTCAATTGCAATACAAACTCTAATAGCATAACGTATCTTTCTAAAATTTTATGAAATTTAAAAAAACTAAATTAGTTTTTAGTTTATTATACAATTTTTAAAACTTTAAGTGTTTGCAACAAGTTCAAACATAAAAATTAATTAGTATTATATTTAATTATTAAAGACTGACACATAAAAATTGTTAGCTTATTTTTCTTTCATAAAATTGTCCTTGGTTTTATTATTTATTAAGTGAAGTTATTCTGTGTGCAATTGAATAAAGTTTCAAAACTCAGATTTCGACTTATCATTTTTCGTAGTTTTATTTAATACCTGACTCTCGATGAAAATAATGGATTAACATATATATTAGGTTAATGTTTATTATTTCTAAGACAGTGAAAACATGAAGACTGCAAACTTTAAGTTTAAGTGTTATGATAAAATATTGACTTTGTTACTAGAATTAAAATAATATATGGAACAAGTTTTGTTTTTTTACATATATATTATATTGTAATTTTATTTTTTAATTCCGTTAATCAAAGAACTGAGAGAAAATAAAAGAAGTAAGCACAAGAAGTATTAGAATTTGATTAACCTTTATTTTATTTTTTTTGAATTGAATAACATAACAAATAAAATGATAACATTATGTTGGATTTTTGGTATAAAAGTTAATTAATTACTTGTTTTAATTAGTTCGATAACTTGTGATTTATTAATTATTAACTTATGAATTATAAGCTCACTTGCTTGTCTTATTATGTGAAATACATCCAATGCTAAAAGAATTCAAAAATTAGTTAAGAAGAAAATACTTGTCTAGCCATAAAAATTAAATAAAACGTTGATGAATGTCATTGTAAGCTAATATAGAACTTATATTATTGTTAAACTAATTTTAAATTTTTTCTTGGATTAAGTATTTGAAAATAATTATTCAACAATTCGTATCAATCTATAACTAAAGTAAAGAAAAATATATTAAATACTTTGTAATATTTAAATTTAATTAATTTTTATTTATTTATAAATCACTTTTTAAGCAAAGTCACGTGGATCACGTGCGACGCACATGTTTCTTACTAGTCCACATAAATCACCGTTGGATCTTCTTGTGATAAACTAAGCTCCTTCAACAAATTTCTCAACCAAATAGCGTGACAAACACAAGAAGTCGCTGCAACATACTCCGCTTACAAGTAGAAATTGTCACAATCGGCTGCTTCTTAGAGTTCCAAGTGAATGCCGAACTTCCCATAAAGAAAACAAACCCAGTTGTACTTTTGCGACTATCAACAACACCGGCCCAATCACTATCACAATAGCCAACAAACTTGAAATTGTGAGAGGAGGTATAGAAAATTCCATGATCAACTGTACCTTTAATGTACTAAAGTATTCTTTTGGCAACTTTCAAATGTGATGTAGTAGGAGTCTCCATGTGACGACTTACAAGTCCAATACCAAAAAGAATATCCGGTCTCGTACGAGTTAGATACCTCAAGCTTCCAACAAGATTTTTAAAGTATGTGGAGTTAATTTTCTCACCATCTTCATGAAAGTATATTTCACTCCACATTCTACGGGGGTGCTCACCGACTTCCAGTTCCCCATCGCAAACTTCTTGATAATTTCTTTGGCATATCCTTTTTGAGAAACAAAAATTTCATCATCTCGTTGATTTACTTCAATCCCAAGATAATAAGACATTAAGCCAATGTCCATCATCTCAAATTCCTTTGCCATAGCTCTCTTGAAATCACCAAACATCTTTGGATTATTTCCTGTAAAAATCAAATCATCCGCATACAAACAGCAAGTAACATATCACCATTTTTGTTCATTTTTACATAGAGAGCATGTTCATGTGGACATTTCAAAAAACTATTTTCTTGAAAATATCGATCAATTTGGCTATTCCATGCACGAGGGGCTTGCTTTAACCCGTAAAGAGCCCTTTTCAATTTCAAAGCTTTATCTTCTAGACCATATAGCCCGGAGGTTGATCGATGTAGACTTCCTCCTCCAAAAACCCATTCAAGAAAGCAGACTTCACGTTTAACTGGTGAATTTTCCAATGATTTTGGGCTGCAGGGGAAATGATCAACCGAATAGTTTCAAGACGAGCAACGGGTGCAAATACATCATCATAGTCAATGTCAACCTTCTACTCGTATCCCTTGGCCACGAATCTGGCTTTATATTTTTCTACCTCGCCTTTTGCATTTCTTTTTATTTTGTACACCCACTTCACACCGATCGTATTTTTTACCTTTAGGTAGTGATGCTAGCTCCCACGTATTATTTTTTTCGATCGCTTTTATTTCTTCATTCATAGAATTTCTCCATTCTTCATCCCGAGCAGCATCATCATAACACACATGTTTAGAATTGTTAGGAAATTTATTTGTTAGATTTTGATGATACGATGTAAAACTTAAACTAGGAAGTTGGCACCTTATTTTCCTTGTAATTATGCATTGCAATAGATAGGACTGGAAGAGCTGAGTTAAGTCAGCTATGTCAAAGATTACAAGAAGTCAATTGCGGACTAGAATGAAGACTTTGTTGTGTGTCAGCTGAGTATGGCCTAGAAGCAAGTCAATGACTCGACTGTAGGAGAGTCAGCTGAAGAACAATTGTGAGAAGTGTCAGTCAAGTAAACTCAAGAAGCCAAATCTATAAGTTGAAGTGATAGCTGAGTCAATCACATGATTGGAGCATACTCAAGTCACCTGGGGTAAAGGCAGCAGTCAAGTGAAGACAACCGACTTAGATCCGTTGGAATAAAGTCAAGAATATTACTCGATATAGTAATATGTCAAGCTGCCATGTCTTAAAGTGTTTGGCCCATAATTGTGAAAAAGGAAGGAACTAATGGGAAACAGTGCACCTTATGTCAGAACCTGCAAACCTGAAATGCCATTTAATACGAGAAAAGGTCAACATCACAAAGGCTACAAACCAAGACAAGGCACGCCAAACGAACACAAAGTGACATTTGAAACTAGCCTATCTCTTCAACGGGCAAATTTCAAATGTGCATTATAAAAGGCTGAGGAAGCTATTGAGAAAAGGTTACGAATGACACAGACTTTTTAAGCATTATTCAAGCAATTAACCTGCAAGTTCTCAAAGCTTATCAAGCAATTCCTCAAGCCTAATACTCGAAGAAACTCGATCCAACACAAGCTGTGAAGGAGAGATAACTTCAACCAGTTGAAGAGGAAACTTTTGAAGAAACAAAAGAGGTCTACTTTCCAAGTTGAAGGATTGTAGAAAGGTTCAAGGTCGAACCAAGTATCAAGTTTGTTGGAGGGTTTCGTGATCAAATCCAAAAACTTGAGAAGTGAGCTGAAGTAGCAAGGCAGCTGCCTCGTGAAGAAGCTGAGTCACAAGAGAAGCCAGCTGTGTGATCAAGACTATCTCCAGACTGATAACCGCTTTGTAAACTGATCTGTTACTTAGTGGATTGCTTCAGGAGTTGAAGAAGAGAGGATTAGAAGAATTACCCCATCTTCAAACTTCTATAAAAATACTTGTGTCAATTTACTTCCAGCATTTACTTTCCTGCATATCTATTTTATATCTATTGTTAGTATATATTTTCTATCAAGTTGATAAATAACTAAGTACTAAAATCAAGTGTTAAAAACAAGCTTTAAAACAATCAAAGGGTGTTAAGTCTTTCGTTGTTAAAAACTAAATCAGCTAAGTTAAGTATTTGGCTTAAGCAACCGAGTTATACTATCAACAGCTCTATCGAGTATGTTGAGTGGGTAACTTAGCTGAATAGCCAACTTAGCTGTCCGTCAAGGACACAACTAATTTGAGTCAACTCTATTGAACTATTTAAAAGGACTGAAATCGAAAATTTGGTAAGGTTTATTCAACCCACTCTTCCAAACCTTACACCACACCCCTTGGGACCTACAAGTGGCATCAGATCGGTTGTTCATTGAGCCTTCCACACTGGTTACTGAACTAGATCTCTATATTTTCAAAAGGTTTTAACACTTGTGTTTTTCAAAGTCTTTCATCTTTTAAGCAAAGTTATTATCATGGAAGCAAATCTAACTCGTATTCCAATGTTTACTGTGGAAGAATTAGGTGACTGGAAAATTCGCATGCAGGCTCATCTATCAGTGTTACATGATGAAATGTGGCTAGTGATAGAGGATGTGCCATTGCAAATACTCAAAGTCAATACGACTGTAAGAAGAGCAGTTGCAGCTGAAGGAGAAGAAGTTGTTGCTGAAGCAAGACCAACCATGGTAACCTAGGACTGAATGGACAAATAAGGATAGAAAGAGATACAACCTGGACAATGTGGCCAAGGATATCCTCTACAAAACATTGGACAAAGCCATGTTCAAAAAAGTCAAATCTTGCAAATCCGCAAAAGAAATTTGGGATAAGCTGACCTTAATTTGTGGAGGATCGGAACAAATTAAGGAAAATAAATTAACTGTTGTTGTTCAAAAATTTTAAAATTTTAAAATGTTTGCAGGTGAAACTCTGGATTAGCTAGATGCCAAATTTACCGAGATTACAAATGAGCTTTCAGCTCTTGGGAAAGAATATACATAGAAGGAAATGTGTATGAAGATTTTAAGAGCCCTCCCAGCTGAATGGGAAATGAAGGTCATGGCTCTGAGACATTCAATGGACCTCTCAAGAACATCCAACCATGAGCTATTCTCAGACCTCAAAGCCTATGAGTTTGAGCTGAGAAGGAAAGAGCAGGAGGAAACAAATGCACCCAAGACATCTGCATTGTTGGCCAGTGATGGGAAGAGAGCTGAGCCAAAGGAAACCATTGACTAGGAAGAGATTGCTCTTATGGTGAAAAGATTTAACAAGTTCTTTAACAAGAACTATAAAAGGAATAAAGGTGAAACCTCCAGAAGACATTCAGCACCCTCCAAGGCAAGGGAAGACAGGCCACCCAAGAGAGCTGAGCATCAAAGAGCTGCTTATCAGAGAGCTGATAATCAAAAAAACAGCAGAGCTGATCAAAGAGCTGAGAACTTGTGCTAGAATTGCAGACAACCAGGACATTTTACAGTTGACTATTCCTATCCACCAGTCAACAAGTATAGGAATGAAGAAGAAAGGAAAGTCTTCAGGGAAAGAAGACAAGAAAAGAAGAAAGCCATGTTGGCTGCTAAGACTGCTGAGCCAACCAAGTGCAAAGAGGCAGAAGACTCAGATAGTAGTGAAACAGAGGAGCTGATAGCATCCCTGCCTGAGGCTGGATGGATTTCCATAGATGTTCCAGCTCGGGCCTGGACAACGGGCATCTGGAAGTTCTGCAACGAGGCCAGTATGGAGGAGAAGAAACAGTACCGCATGGGTCTTTCAGCTCAGATTATAAGGACCTTGGTGCATGCAGTGGGCAATGGGCGAGATCTAACCAAGCTCCATGAGGAGCTCAGGGAGGCTCATGGTATTTGTGCAGGTGTGGAGGAGTCTCTAAAAGATTAGGTCAAGAGGGCAGAGGAGAAAGCGGCAGCGGCAAGCAAGGTTGAGCACAAGGCCATCGTCAACAAGGAAGCAGCTGAGAAGGTAGAGGAGGTCCTCCATGAGGAAGTCAGGTTTCTTAAGGAATCGGTGGCCATATGCGAAGAAGAGATTGCCAAGGCAATGAAAGAGGCCTGCCAGAAAACTAGGAAGGATACTCTGAAGGCCTTCAAGAAATCTAAAGAGTGGGCTTTCATGTTCACTTGTGCTCATGCATCAAGTCTAGATGACCTCTTAGACGAGATGTGGAAAGAAAAGAGCATGGCTCAACTCGAGGATGACCTGAAAAAGCTCGACGCGGAGATCGACAAAAAAAGATCTAAGTTCCCCGTTATTGCATCATCTGCCGAGGAAGGGGAATAGGAGTGGGACGCAAACACCAAGGAGGAAGAAACCAAGGAGGATGATATTAAAGAGGTGGCATCCAACGGCAACCACCGCTCATTAGACTTTTTATATTTTTCTTTTGGTGAACTCTATAATCGGCCTTGGGCCAGAAAACCTTGTAAATATTTTTGTTCTTAATGAAATTTCCTTTCATGTATTTGCATCTCTTGCTTCTTTTCATATGTTGTATAAGTTTTTATTTTCTCAGTAGTTCTTGCAATGCGTTCGGTGTAAGGCCGAGATCAATGTGATTTAACAAGAAAAAATACTAAGTAATTTGTCTGGTGCTAGCCGAGATCAAACATTTTATTGATAATATTTTTTCAAGGAAATTACATTCCAAAAATGATTAATCTTTTCCCCATTGAGGTATTCCAGCTCGTAGGCTCCATTCTGTAAAACTTTACTTATTGGGTAGGGACCAGGTCGGTCTGAGCAGACTGGGATCAGCCCCAGTGAGTTTCTTCAATACTAGATCACTGACCTAAAACCTTATTTCCTTCACTTTGGAATTATGATATCGTTCGCTCCTTTGTTTATACACTGCATTTTTCATCTTGGCTTTGTGTCGCTTCTCGTCTAATAAATCCAGCTCAGCTCTCATTACAATTTCATTTAATTCTTCAGTAAACTTTACAACACAGTAGGTTGGGACACCAATCTCTACCGAAATGAGCGTCTCGGCCCCATAAGCTAGGGCAAAAGGGATTTCTCCTATGGCTGATTGGTGCATCGTTCTATAAGCCCGGAGTATACCGAGAAGCTCTTCGGGCCAATTTCCTTTTGATTCTTCTAGTCGGGTCTTCAGAGTGTATTTAATGTATTTGTTTATTTCTTCAATGTGACCATTCGATTGCGGGTGATATGGTGTTGAGAAATGATTTTTGATGTGCAATTTTTTGCAAAAAGTTCAAACTTTTCTATTATCTGCTTTCCGTTGTCAGTTATGATCGAGTAAGGTATCCCAAATCAGCAAATAATCAACTTCCAGACAAAATCAATGTTCTTCTGCTCGATTATCTTTGCTAAAGGTTCTGCTTCAGCCCATTTTATGAAATAATCAACTGCCACTATGACATACTTCACCCTCTTTGGCAGTGGGGAGAGGTTCAATCAGGTCGATTCCCCACTTGGTAAATGGCCAGGGACTTAAAATCGAGGTAAGCTGCTCTTGATGATACCTAACTTGTGGTGCAAATCTCTGGCATCTTTCACGTTTCTTGACCAGCGAGATAGCATCTTGTTTGAGTGAAGGCCAGTAATATCCTGGCAAATTCGTGACTTGTACCTTAAGATAGAGTTGGTTTCAATCAAGACTTTATTATGACCGGTAATAATCTTATCTCTCTCCTGGTCTTTGTGATCCTTTCACTAGGTAAGGATTTCGTTGGTGGATCAACTAACATTTGACTTGTAGGAAGATACTCACGTACAATCTTCCATTTCTTAATCATATTTTTGTTGTAATTATAACACAATAGCAATGTGTTTGCTATGGTTTGAAATTCTCTCATTCTTTGTATTATATAAAACAATTTGATTATTATAATACAAATTAATAGGAGAATTTCATCACGAACCGTCTTTCTCGTTAGCATAAATAACTATTAGAGTTATTTACTTTAATGTGTACCCTTAGAGAACTTTAGTGATACTCCAACAACAAAATTGTAGAGATAAATTTTAGGAAAGAGATTGTTTTCTTTAGTGCGGAAAATGCCAAAATTGATTAACTAGATGTTGTACGGAGAGATATCAACATATATCTTAATTTCCACTCTCAGTTAGAGTCTTGACAGGAAGGTTTCTGGATAAGCCTCATCCAAATAGTGTAAGTCCAAGCGGCTACGATAATCTAGAGGGAGGGGGGATGAATAGATTATCTCTATCTTTTCGATTATACCCTCTTTTTCGAACCGAAAGCTCAAAGACAATAATAAAGGCGCGGAATGTAAACAACACACGTCGATTTAAAGAGGTTCAACCCACCTAGCACTACTACAAAAATCCTGATAGACACCGGTTTTAAACCGGTGTCTATTAGTAAAACAACCGGTGTTAAAGCCACTGGTGTTAAAAGTCTGAACTTTTTGACACCGGTTTAAAACTGGTGTCGTTTCCTTAAAAGACACCGGTTTTAAACCGGTGTCTATTAGTAAAATATATATGTCATGTTAAGTATCATAATAACACTTTCAGTAAACGACACGGTTTTAAACCGGTGTCAAAAAGTTCAGACTTTTTAACACCAGTGGTTTTAAAAAGTCTATTCGTCCCTGCCCTTTTGGTATCATGTTGATAAAAGTAGACAAAATTTACCGAATGTTATTTAGATACTTAACATGACATATATATTTTGCTAAATGGTAACCAAATTATCAGTACATGATACCAAAAGGATTAGTGTTTCATGTGAAGCCCTCGATTTTTATTCGAACATGTACTTATATCACGTATCGTCTTTGTACTTTTAACAATTCTACCGCGTCACTTTGACGGGTAAATATTAATGATAAATATATTTTGCATTTAATTCTTTTAATTTCTATTTGTGATCATAATCATTTATTAATTTTAATTCGCATTTATGATCAATTGGTTGATCATCATTATTATTATTGGTGTATTATTAGTCACCTTAGAATTTTAAGAGACTATTTATTTTAGGGATTATAATTTATAGAATTAAGAATTCGATTTAGATTAAGTGATCATGAGACTTATAAGTGATCAAGGACATCACTAATTATTTTGGAGATTGATATTTATTCATCTATTATCATCAATTTTGGAAAGAAAAAAATATATGGAATTACCAAAATACCCTTTGGGGGACGGCATTGGTGTAATTTTTGGTGTAGAAATATCTCTCAACTCTTGTACATGTACACCTTGTGTAATCCTCTTGTGTATTTATACACCATTAATTCAAACCTACATCTTAAATTAATCCCACCATTTCAATCATCCAATTGGTCAAACAAGACCAAATTAAAAATTTCCCTAAGCTTAGCATTTTGGCCCATTGTCCCTAATAAAGATACCTAAAGATTACTTTCTTCCCCAATTCCCTCAATTATTACTCTAACTTATCATTTAATCAAAACAAAACAAAATTTTTATTCTTCCCATTTCATTTCACCAACACCAAATTTCTTCTAAGTCTTGAAATTCCTCTTACCTCTCTCTAAAAATCCTCCTACATCTCTCTACCTATTCTTCATCTTCTTCACTAACACTTAACCAAAACTTCAAGAATTCATCTCCCATTTTCTTCAAAAATTCGAACCATATACACTACACAAGGTAAGAAATTTTCTTCTTCAATCTATTCTTATACCTTCTAGCTCACCTCTTTCACCTTCTAATTTAAGTTTGATTTTTGAATTTGAGGTATACCTAGAAGACCTTTGAAGAAGTTAAGAGACTAGTCATCTTGAAGAAAAATTGTGAAGAAGTTGACTATAAGGTAAGAAATGGAATTTTTAGTACACTTTCTTCTTCTCTTTCTATTTTCCAAATTTTTACACTCCATTTTCATTTTTGGAGTTTTAGGGGCTGACCTTGGTGGTTGACATTAAGGGTGACCAAAACCTTATACTTGGAAGCCATTACTAGTCACATTTTACTCACTACACAAGGTAAGTGTAGTATTTCCAATTTTCTCACTATCTTCTTCTTTTCCCTAAATTTTTAACCACATTCTTATAACTCCTATATTTTTTGATATTCCTTGACTTAGGGGCTGACCTAAGTCATTCCTTCACCGAGAGAGATTTATCCCATTTTCACCAACAAACCGATCTTTAAGGTGGGTGGAAAAATCCTTTCAACTTCTAGGTGCTTTAATTCATAAAAATGCATGTAGTATTTTGTTATTGAGCATTTGAGATATATATTATGTATTGCATGCTATTTTCTTGTATCAAGTTGAAAAATTTCTCAAGTGTTGCTCAAAATGCGATTTACCGAAAATTAGGACATACATGTACACTTTATTGTCATATTTGATCAATTCTTGTATGGGATGGATATGTACGTTTATGACTCTTGAAATCTATGTTTTGTATGGCCTATAACCTGGACAAGTCGAGCATAATTGATTAAATTTCGATTTTTGGACTTAAAATGCAAAAATGGAAAGTTGGTGGACTTAAGTGCAAGAAAATAAAACTTAAGGGACCTCTCTGTAAATTTCGATTTTGGGACTGTACTCAGGTTCAAAAATGATGTTTTGACATTTTAATAAAGTTTTAAGAGTTTTTAGATAAATAAAATCAACCCTTAAAAGCCCAAGGACTAGATTGTAAAATTTGAGAAGTTTAAGGGCTATTTTGCAAATTTCGAAACTGTACCAGATCCTAAATTTAAAATTTGAAATTTTAACTCTTAAAGGACTGGAAATAACATATTTTAAGTGTATTCCAAAAATCCAAGTGTTTAGAGCTTGGAAAGTAATTTTATAAAACTTGAGGGACCAAATTGTAAAAGATTAAACTTGAGGACCCAAATGAAATTTCCAGAACTTATACAGCCCATGTACCTGGAAATACTAATTTACCTATAACATAATTATATTTTGGACCCAAGGTTCAAATTTCATAACAATTGGACCCCTAAAAGCCTTAAAGGCAATTATTTCAAAATGGGACAAAAATGAGATTTTCAAAAGTTGAGGGACCTATACTTATGACGTTTTAAAACTGCTTTTGTCCCAATATCCCACTAACCTTAGTAACATTTTCCAACTGGAATCACATTAGAAGCCCTTCCGGTTTGTGAGTTCCGATTATTTTAAACTTAGGGCCCGAAATGACAATTTTAACAATTTTGGGGCCAATGTGAGAATTTTATAAAAACTCGACCTCAAAACTTTAAAAAAACTGAATCTCTGAACAATTTAGAGAATTTAGGAACTGACCTCATAATTTTTCAAGGTCGGGACATTTATTTATTTAACTTTTAACCCCAAAAGTATTGGTTTTGACAAAACGGGCTAATTGTAAATTTTATTTTTATAAGGACCTAACTCAAATTATTTTCTTTTAAAGAAACAGCCCTGGACTCTCTTACTTCAATATTTAATTAAAATATTTTAATTTCTCAAAAACCCCTTAACTTATCGGATCGCTTTGACCGATTAATACCCGATCGCGGGCGACTTCCTCGTCTTGCGATTTGAATCTATAATGGGACTTATGTTCCAACTAATCGTTCAAGATATCGAAGATTGCTTATCCTCCCGATAATCATCTTCATCCAAATAACTCCACCAACGCCATAATTACCTTACGCAAATTTTCGAAAACTTTTCATGAATCGCTTCCCGAATCAATAATACTCATTGCTGGTTGACTACATGAACTTGTGTTTACTTTCCGCTTGAGTCAACTTGGTGTGTCGAGCTCACAATCGGAATGGATACGTCGGGGGATGGAACCGGCAGCTCGGCCGCTATTCCACTCTTAGGCCCCATCGCCCTAATCCCCATGGCGAGGGACGGAGTTTGTCCGGGGAAGCGGGTCGTAGTACTTGAGGTATAATCATGATTATGACAAATCCGAGCCTTGCTAGCTCCACTTTGTGGATTTTGTCTTTGCCTACGGAGCGATAAGGTGACAGGTCTTGGACCATCTTGCTCGGGAGTTACAAGGAAGAACGAAGGAATCGCCTCGATCCACACGATTAGGAGTTAATCGGACTGTTTGGTTGGCGCTACAAACCGTGACGCAACCGCTACTTGTATTGCATAGGTTGGCGCTACAAATCCGTGCACGCAACCGCTACTTGTCTTGCATAGGATTGGCGCTACAAATCCGT
The DNA here is from genome assembly GCA_016081115.2 of Rehmannia glutinosa. Lineage (NCBI taxonomy): Eukaryota > Viridiplantae > Streptophyta > Magnoliopsida > Lamiales > Orobanchaceae > Rehmannia > Rehmannia glutinosa. Next base: position 60,546,941 of record CM071930.1, on the reverse strand, counting down.
GACGCAACCGCTACTTGTCTTGCATAGGATTGGCGTTACAAACCGCACGCAATCCCCCCTGTCTGCTTGAACCATAGTGCTGCGTGACCACGAACTATTTTCTTAAACTATATAAGTATGTTACTTAATATATTTATCACGACGCTTGTGGATCGTGTGTGAAATCATGCATCATCTCTCACGCGTTTTCATACACTAAATTTCTCGCATTAACTATTTATATCGCCACACTTGCACACGATCACCCCATCCACCGAGATTTTGTCTCATTCCCTCCTCGTTTTCTAACCTTTAGATGAAGAGTTATTTCAAGACATCGAACTACCGCAGATTGAATCCCTATCCATGATATGGAGCGACATTTCCTTTTACTTTTATTTGTTGTTGGACTCCTTCATTTTATTTTCGTTTGACCGTAAGTTAATTCGGATAATCTTTTGGGTTGTATTCGGATACCGCGGACTTTAAGATTGTAATTTGTACTCGTGTTTATTTTAATTCCATTTTGCATTAGACTCTATTTCACTTGGAGTTTGGTATCTTTGGTTTAGATGTTGATTTAATTCGGTTTAAGTGATTGATCGTTGTCGCGTCACGTTTGGGGCGTGATGATTATGGTATCAGAGCTCGGCTAGTAAGATGGAAACTTACACCGAGCTAACCCAGGATAGGACCCTCGGATTGTGTTGGGTAGTACCGTGACTTGACTAATTAAGTTGTGAAATCGATTTCAATAATGGCATAGAACCGTATTATTGATATTTATGTTAAGTCAGAATTTATACTTGGAGAATCCATAGTCATACTTAATTTGACTTAGTTGACTCTTGGTGACTCGACTTTCCTTAGTCATTCTTTTCTTGTTCTTCCTTATCTTTTCCTTACATTCGCCTAATCCGCATTAGTTTTGTTTGACCAGGATAGGTTCCTCTGCCTTGGATTGGGTACCACTACTAGGTGACCTAAGTTGAATCTTGGATGAATATTTGAACTCTTTTGGGCTGTTATAGTGTTAAGATATCCGGATATTCCTCTATTTGGACATTAGGTGATTTAGAAAATCGTGATTTAGAGATTATAATGCCCGATATGGTGAGACTCAAGAAAATGAGGATATCTCTTGAGAAGTATATGATTTGGATGTGATATATTATGGGATCTAGACACCTAATGATATTACTTTGGGAAAATGATAGTAGGGGAATCACTAAGTATATTGATCAATGATAATACCATTGTGTTATTCATTTTCAAGTACCTGCACAAGCTTAAGTAAGGGAATTTGACTTGTGGTTTAGGTATCACGGATAAGATACATTAAGGATGTGACTATTATATGATCTCGACTAGATGTTACCACTAAATATCCCCTCCCGAGGATAGACGAATTGTTTGATCAACTTCAAGGAGCGACGGTGTACTCGAAGTTTGATTTGCAACGGATATATCAATCGAAGATCTCGTGAAGAAGACGTTTCCAAAACGGCATTTGGACGGATATGGACACTACGAGTTTGTAGTAATGCCTTTCGGTCTGACAAACGCACCAACAACGTTTATGGATCTGATGCATCGAGGTTTTCAACCTTATTTAGATCAATTCGTAGTGATATTCATTGATGACATACTCGTATACTCTAAGTCTAAAGAGGAGCATGAGCGTCATCTGAAAATTGTTTTAGAGACACTACGAGAGCACAAGCTATATGCCAAATTCAGCAAGTGCGAATTTTGGCTTAGTGAAGTCGCATTCTTGGGACACATAGTATCCGGCACCGGGATCGCCGTAGATCCTTCGAAAGTACAGACAGTGGTTGAATAGAAACAACCCGAGTTCGTAACGGAGATCAGAAGTTTCTTAGTACTAGCTGGATATTATCGAAGATTTGTCCAGGATTTCTCCAAGATAGCCGGACCACTCACTCGGCTAACCCAGAAGCAAGTCGAGTTTGAGTGGAATGACAAGTGTGAGACTAGTTTCCAAGAACTAAAGAAACGACTTACTACAACTCCATTCTTAGCCCTTCCAAAGGGAACATAAAACTTTATCGTCTACAGTGATGCATCAAAGGAAGGACTAGGAGCAGTGCTCATGCATGAAGGAAAGGTCATTGCTTATGCATCACGGAAACTCAAGCCTTATGAAGCCAATTACCCAACGCATGACTTGGAATTGGCAGCAATAGTGTTGGCGTTAAAGAAATGGAGGCACTATCTCTACGGAGCAACATTCACGGTTTACACAGATCATAAGAGCCTAAAGTATCTATTCTCTCAGAAGGAACTCAATTTGAGGCAACGGAGATGGATGGAGCTAACAGAGGACTATCACTTTGATATTCAATACCATCCCGGGAAAGCTAAGTAGTAGCTGACGCCTTGAGCGTAAAGTTTAGTTTAGCTAGACTAATGATTCGAGAGGGGAAATCATTAGAAGAGTTGAGCACTTGGAATCCGACAAGAACCAATACTCAAATTTTGTGTGCTAATATTTCGGTTAAACCCGACCTACTGAACGAGATCAAAGCAGCACAAGAGACAGGTGTGCAACTTCAAAGACTGAAAGAGAAGATACTTAAAAGAGAAAGATCAGAATTCTCGGTACATGAAGATGGAATCATCAGATTTGGAGTAGAATTTGTGTACCGAATGACGAGCGATTAGGAGCGAGAATCCTCTCAGAAGCACACCGTTCGAAATACACCATACATCCTGGAGGAAACAAGATGTATAAGGACTTGAAACGACATTACTGGTGGGTAAACATGAAGAACCAGGTAGCAAAGTTCGTTGCGAGATGTTTGACTTGTCAACGAGTAAAAGCTGAACATCAACGACCATCTGGTTTATTACAACCGTTGAGAATTCCCGAGTGGAAATGGGAACACATAACGATGGACTTCGTGACGGATCTACCAAGGACCAGACGAGGCGATGATGCTATATGAGTAGTCGTAGACCGACTCACGAAATCTGCATACTTCTTACCTATGAAGAAAACTGACAGCTTGCAGAAACTTGCGCAGATTTATGTCCAAGAGATCATTCGACTGCATGGAGTGCCAGTCGACATAGTGTCAGACAGAGACCCGAGATTTGTCTCCAGATTCTGGAAACGCTTACACGAGGAATTGGGAACCTCACTAAGTTTCAGCACAACAACACATCCCCAAACTGATGGCCAGTCTAAGCGAACGATTCAAACCCTGGAAGACATGTTGCGAGCATGCACGTTGGATTTCCAAGGAAGTTGGGATTTACACTTACCATTGGTCAAGTTCGCCTATAATAACAGCTATCAGGCCACAATTGGGATGGCACCCTACGAAGCCTTGTATGGGCGAAAGTGTAGATCCCCACTACACTGGGGATTGATGACCAATGGACTCCAAAAGAGAAACGAAAGTCGCCATCGATTCCAAAGGTCGACTTGGTTCAGGAGGCCATGGAGAAGGTCAAGTTGAACAAGGAATGGATCCGCACAACTCAGAGCCACCAAAAGAGTTACGCAGACAAGAGAAGAAAGGACTTGGAATTTGAAGCCGGAGATGAAGTATTTCTCAGACTCTTGCCACGAAAGGGATTGATCAATCCAAAGAAGGGAGGCAAACTAAGTCCGAGATATATTGGACCTTACAAGATTTTGCAGAGGATCGGGAAGTTGGCCTACCGACTCGAGTTACCGCAGACAAGATGCGGGAATGCACGATGTATTCCATGTATCGAGATTGAAAAAGTACTAACCGGATCCCGAGCATATTATCACTCGTGATGCTCCTCCTCTAATGGAGAATTTATCTTACACCGAGGAACCAATCAGAATCATTGACCAGCAGATACGTCAGTTGCGTAACAGAGAGATTCCAATGGTTAAAGTTGTATGGCGGAACCACAACCGAGACGAAGACGCAACATGGGAGATGGAAGAAGACATGAGGAATCAATATCCAGAACTATTCTGAAGAGAATTTGGGGACCAAATTCTTTTAAGGAGGGGAGAATGTGAAGCCCTCGATTTTTATTCGAACATGTACTTATATCACGTATCGTCTTTGTACTTTTGACAATTCTACCGCGTCACTTTGATGGGTAAATATTAATGATAAATATATTTTGCATTTAATTCTTTTAATTTCTATTTGTGATCATAATCATTTATTAATTTTAATTCGCATTTATGATCACTTGGTTGATCATCATTATTATTATTGGTGTATTATTAGTCACCTTAGAATTTTAAGAGACTATTTATTTTAGGGATTATAATTTATAGAATTAAGAATTCGATTTAGATTAAGTGATCATGAGACTTATAAGTGATCAAGGACATCACTAATTATTTTGGAGATTGATATTTATTCATCTATTATCATCAATTTTGGAAAGAAAAAAATATATGGAATTACCAAAATACCCTTAGGGGACGGCATTGGTGTAATTTTTGGTGTAGAAATATCTCTCAACTCTTGTACATGTACACCTTGTGTAATCCTCTTGTGTATTTATACACCATTAATTCAAACCTACATCTTAAATTAATCCCACCATTTCAATCATCCAATTGGTCAAACAAGACCAAATTAAAAATTTCCCCTAAGCTTAGCATTTTGGCCCATTGTCCCTAATAAAGATACCTAAAGATTACTTTCTTCCCCAATTCCCTCAATTATTACTCTAACTTATCATTTAATCAAAACAAAACAAAATTTTTATTCTTCCCATTTCATTTCACCAACACCAAATTTCTTCTAAGTCTTGAAATTCCTCTTACCTCTCTCTAAAAATCCTCCTACATCTCTCTACCTATTCTTCATCTTCTTCACTAACACTTAACCAAAACTTCAAGAATTCATCTCCCATTTTCTTCAAAAATTCGAACCATATACACTACACAAGGTAAGAAATTTTTTCTTCAATCTATTCTTATACCTTCTAGCTCACCTCTTCACCTTCTAATTTAAGTTTGATTTTTGAATTTGAGGTATACCTAGAAGACCTTTGAAGAAGTTAAGAGACTAGTCATCTTGAAGAAAAATTGTGAAGAAGTTGGACTATAAGGTAAGAAATGGAATTTTTAGTACACTTTCTTCTTCTCTTTCTATTTTCCAAATTTTTACACTCCATTTTCATTTTTGGAGTTTTAGGGGCTGACCTTGGTGGTTGACATTAAGGGTGACCAAAACCTTATACTTGGAAGCCATTACTAGTCACATTTTACTCACTACACAAGGTAAGTGTAGTATTTCCAATTTTCTCACTATCTTCTTCTTTTCCCTAAATTTTTAACCACATTCTTATAACTCCTATATTTTTTTGATATTCCTTGACTTAGGGGCTGACCTAAGTCATTCCTTCACCGAGAGAGATTTATCCCATTTTCACCAACAAACCGATCTTTAAGGTGGGTGGAAAAATCCTTTCAACTTCTAGGTGCTTTAATTCATAAAAATGCATGTAGTATTTTGTTATTGAGCATTTGAGATATATATTATGTATTGCATGCTATTTTCTTGTATCAAGTTGAAAAATTTCTCAAGTGTTGCTCAAAATGCGATTTACCGAAAATTAGGACATACATGTACACTTTATTGTCATATTTGATCAATTCTTGTATGGGATGGATATGTACGTTTATGACTCTTGAAATCTATGTTTTGTATGGCCTATAACCTGGACAAGTCGAGCATAATTGATTAAATTTCGATTTTTGGACTTAAAATGCAAAAATGGAAAGTTGGTGGACTTAAGTGCAAGAAAATAAAACTTAAGGGACCTCTCTGTAAATTTCGATTTTTGGGACTGTACTCAGGTTCAAAAATGATGTTTTGACATTTTAATAAAGTTTTAAGAGTTTTTAGATAAATAAAATCAACCCTTAAAAGCCCAAGGACTAGATTGTAAAATTTGAGAAGTTTAAGGGCTATTTTGCAAATTTCGAAACTGTACCAGATCCTAAATTTAAAATTTGAAATTTTAACTCTTAAAGGACTGGAAATAACATATTTTAAGTGTATTCCAAAAATCCAAGTGTTTAGAGCTTGGAAAGTAATTTTATAAAACTTGAGGGACCAAATTGTAAAAGATTAAACTTGAGGACCCAAATGAAATTTCCAGAACTTATACAGCCCATGTACCTGGAAATACTAATTTACCTATAACATAATTATATTTTGGACCCAAGGTTCAAATTTCATAACAATTGGACCCCTAAAAGCCTTAAAGGCAATTATTTCAAAATGGGACAAAAATGAGATTTTCAAAAGTTGAGGGACCTATACTTATGACGTTTTAAAACTGCTTTTGTCCCAATATCCCACTAACCTTAGTGACATTTTCCAACTGGAATCACATTAGAAGCCCTTCCGGTTTGTGAGTTCCGATTATTTTAAACTTAGGGCCCGAAATGACAATTTTAACAATTTTGGGGCCAATGTGAGAATTTTATAAAAACTCGACCTCAAAACTTTAAAAAACTGAATCTCTGAACAATTTAGAGAATTTAGGAACTGACCTCATAATTTTTCAAGGTCGGGACATTTATTTATTTAACTTTTAACCCCAAAAGTATTGGTTTTGACAAAACGGGGCTAATTGTAAATTTTATTTTTATAAGGACCTAACTCAAATTATTTTCTTTTAAAGAAACAGCCCTGGACTCTCTTACTTCAATATTTAATTAAAATATTTTAATTTCTCAAAAACCCCTTAACTTATCGGATCGCCTTGACCGATTAATACCCGATCGCGGGCGACTTCCTCGTCTTGCGATTTGAATCTATAATGGGACTTATGTTCCAACTAATCGTTCAAGATATCGAAGATTGCTTATCCTCCCGATAATCATCTTCATCCAAATAACTCCACCAACGCCATAATTACCTTACGCAAATTTTCGAAAACTTTTCATGAACTGCTTCCCGAATCAATAAATACTCGATTGCCTGGTTGACTACATGAACTTGTGTTTACTTTCGCTTGAGTCAACTTGGTGTGTCGAGCTCACGTCGGAATGGATACGTCGGGGATGGGAACCGGCAGCTCGGCCGCTATTCCACTCTTCCGGCCCCATCGCCCTAATCCCGCAATCGAGGGACGGAGTTTGTCCAAGGGAAGCGGGTCGTAGTACTTGAGGTATAATCATGATTATGACAAATCCGAGCCTTGCTAGCTCCTTTGTGGATTTTGTCTTTGCCCACGGAGCGATAAGGTGACAGGTCTTGGACCATCTTGCTCGGGAGTTACAAGGAAGAACGAAGGAATCATTGCCGATCCACACGATTCCCGGAGTTAATCGGACCCGCTTGGTTGGCGCTACAAACCGTGACGCAACCGCTACTTGTATTGCATAGGTTGGCGCTACAAACCGCACGCAACCGCTACTTGTCTTGCATAGGATTGGCGCTACAAATCCGCACGCAACCGCTACTTGTCTTGCATAGGATTGGCGTTACAAATCCGCACGCAATCCCCCCTGCCTCGCTTGAACCATAGAGTACTGCGTGACCACGAACTATTTTCTTAAACTATATAAGTATGTTACTTAATATATTTATCACGACGCTTGTGGACTGTGTGTGAAATCATGCATCATCTCTCACGCGTTTTCATACACTAAATTTCTCGCATTAACTATTTATATCGCCACACTTGCACACGATCACCCCATCCACTGAGATTTCTGTCTCATTCCCTCCTGTTTTCTAACCTTTAGATGAAGAGTTCGCTGAAGACATCGAACCTACCGCAGATTGAATCCCTATCCATGATATGGAGCGACATTTCCTTTTACTTTTATTTGTTGTTGGACTCCTTCATTTTATTTTCGTTTGGACTGTAAGTTAATTCAGATAATCTTTTGGGTTGTATTCGGATACCGCCAGACTTTAAGATTGTAATTTGTACTCGTGTTTATTTTAATTCCGCTGCATTAGACTCTATTTCACTTGGAGTTTGGTATCTTTGGTTTAGACTGTTGATTTAATTCGGTTTAAGTGATTGATCGTTGTCGCGTCACGTTTGGGGCGTGACATTTCAACTTTCAAGCCAAAAGAAATATGCACAGCAGAGACACGATGACAAAGATCCATTAGGCACATCGACACATCTTCAAATCCATATGCATGAGTATTGGAAAGTTGGGACACGTATTTGGTCCCTCATATATATGAAATCATGTTGATAATCCGTTGAACTTCTTTTTCCCAGATTTTGAGAGTTGGTCAATTAGCTGCATATGATTGAAATGGATAAAAAAATAACCAAACAGAGATCTAAACAACCAGTTCCAAATTATGCAACCTGAACTATATATCAAAAGTAAATATTTGTTAACCTGTAAAGATATTGGATTCATCATGTTAATTGACACTTTTCAAGAGATATTTTGAGATTGTAGTGTGAAAACGAGCAAAACTTCAAAGACCTTAACCTTACCTGAAGAAGTGAATCAAGAATACATAAAGTACAATAACTTAAACACACTTGATAACACATTTGCATGTGGCAAATTGTGATGCCAAATTAGTACTTGTATTCAGCACGACATCTATAGAGTTCACAAACAGGGGTCTGAGCTTAAATTGATCTCTCTATTTTCACATGTACATGAAAAACCTAAAGTAGGCCCAAATAACACACACACACACACAAAATGGACAATGAAAATTTACTTGCTAAAAGAACAAAACTCTCAAAAAAGGAATTTAAGAAAGAAAATTAAAACAAAAAATATGAAATCGAGTCCAATTACAGTAATTGTGTTCCGACTTCTCAGTTCAAGCATAATTACAACTCAGTAAGAACACGAAAATCAAAAGAAATTGCAAAAAACGAACAAATAAAAAAAGTAAATCGAGAAAAGCAAAGAGAAAGCAGAGAGAAACTTACAGCGGAAAAATGAGTATCGAGATTCTTCCTCTTGGCGCAATTAGATTTGCCCTAGATGGTGACTGCTACGCGAGAAGGTCATTTTTTATTTATTAAATTATTTTTAAATCGAGAAAAGTAAAGACAAAGCAGAGAGATCAAAACTTACAGTGGGAAAATGAGTATCAAGCTTCTTCCTCATGGCGCAATCAGATTTGCCCTAGATTAGGGCTTACTAAATATCAAACGACTACGAAAGCTCGAGGGATGGCGACCGGAGGGAGGGGACAGAAGTGACGGCGGAGGCGACGGGCGCGGCGCAGGGGAGAGGTTAGAGAGAGAGGCGTAGGGGAGAGGTGAGAGAGGCGGACGGGAGACGGGGAGAGAGGCGCGGGGAGAGATGAGAGAGGCGGATGGGAGACAGGAGAAAGGTGCGGGCCTTACGCTTGGTTTTCTTTTTTTTTGCGATAATTACCCTAATTACTTAAGGGACTAATGACACCGGTTGTAAAACCGGTGTCTAAATATCTGGTGTTAAAAAATAAAGACACCGGTTTTATAACCGGTGTCGAAAGATCTGGTGTCTAATCTAAAATAATTTATATATATCGACACCGGTTTCAAAATCCGATGCCAAAATCGGTGTCTATTTGGGAAATTGTTTTACAATAGACACCGGTTCTAGGAAACCAATGTTGTTTATCAAACGACAGCACTAATTAGACACCGGTTTCTTACAAAACCGGTGTTATATGGGAAAAGACACCAGTAAAGTCTTAAAACCGGTGTCTTTTCGGTGGTGTCTATTAGCAGTTTTCTTGTAGTGTCTACCACCCCAGTATATCCGGGATGGATTTCAAAAAAAAAAGATTTTATTAATTACCAAAATTAATACACACCAACTTACAACAACACCTTGAAGAGCACCACACTCTTCTTCAACACCACCTTTGAGATTACCACAAATTTTCTTGAAGATTACCACAATCTTCAACGGCACCTTGTGAAGATTACCACAATCTTCAACCTTGAAGAATACCAAATTCTTCAACACCTCAACAAGAAGATTACCACAATCTTCTTACACCTAACACCTAGATCACCCAAGTGTGTTCTTACCATAAGAACACTCACAAGGATATCTTATGTTGAATGATTAACCAAATTCAAGATTACAACTCAATAATTGATAATACAATAGAGTGCAAGTGTAATCAAGAAAAGCCTAGACCTCAAGAATGTGAAAGTGAATAGCTAGGCAAATTACAACAAGAAATAAGACCATGTAAGAACAAGTGTATTCTTGAGTGTATCTTGTTGTGTTGTAGTTTTCTCTCTTATTGTGTTGCTTCAATTCTTCCTCTATTTATAGAAGATGTCTTGTACATGATAGGCTCCTCTTGGGGACATGAATTCTGTAAAAAATTGCAAGACAATTGAAGAAAAGAGCCTGTTAGAAATCCACCCACAAATTAAGGGGAAAGTTGTCTCTGTCAAATGGTCGATTTTTTCCTGTCAAACCATAGGGCGACCGGTCGCACAGAAATAGAAGTTTGAAACATATCGCAACAATTTTACATAGGGCGACCGGTTGATGTAGGCTTCGACCGGTCACCCCATTGCTCAGCCGGTCGAGGGAGACAAAAAAATAGAAACAGAAGTTGCTGTTCTACGAGGGGGTGCCCAGGCACCGGTCGCCCTAGGGTCGACTGGTCGCCCCCCTCAGTTTTGTTCCCGTCCCTTTTTCTGTTCCAAAACTCAAGACAGGTACGGGTTGCCCTATAGGGCGACCGATCGAGCCTGAAACATAAGTGTTGTCCAATTTTATATCGAAATAAACTTCAAGAAATACTCCGAAAAAATAGTAAAAATATTTTAAACCGATCGGGAGTATTAGGACAACATTCAGGGACATTGTTTTGATGTAAAAACATTTTGACATAAAATCATTAAAAGCGTTGTCCAATTTTGTCGAAAATAAACTTTAAGAAATACTCCGGGAAATATTAAAAACCATTTTAAATTATTTAGGAGTATTTGGACAACCTTTAAAAACATTATTTTGGTGTAAAAATAAAATCATCAAAATCATGATAAAACCATTTATCAAACACATAGTACTTCTCAAATATGGATGCACTCTATTGCACCCAATACATGTATTTCTATACAAATAGACTACCGGATTCATAGAGAGACAAAGCTTGCCTAAGTAGTAATACAAGGTTTTGCTTACATGCAAATAAAGTTAAACAACTTTATTAGTTGGGTTATTGATTTTTTAGTACCTGACCTATAGGCACTTTGCTGGTTTGGTAGGTCAGACACTTTGCTGGTTTGGTACCTGACATTTTCGAGTTACTAATTTAGTACCCATACTTCATATTTTTTTATAAATTTGATACTTATTTACTTTTAAGGACGAAAATGCCCCCAAGAAACATAAGTATACTCAAAATGAATTTTTGAGTATACTTATTTAAATTATAAAATCAATTAAAATTTTAATTAAGTTAATTAATAAAAAGTAAAAAGAAGTTTCTAAAAATATTAATGAATTTTTGGAAAAAATAAAATTCATTACATTAAAGTAGTAAATTAATAAACATAAATTAAAATTTAATTAATCGAAAAAAAATTAGTTTAGGTAACTAATTTAAAAATTAAAATGATATTAAATAATTTAAAATTAAAATTAAGATAGTAAATAAGAAAATTATAGCAATTTTTTAAGAATATATTAATATTTAATTAATTTTTTAATCAAACTTTAAAAAAATAACTAATTTAATTTATTTTATTTTTTACAATTAAGAATTTAATAATTTAATTTAAATAATAATTAGTTATTTCTTAATTAAATTTATTTTTTAAATTAAATAATTCTAATTAAAGCTTAATTTTTTACCAAAAATTAAAAAAATCTTGGTGGCATATTCATCCTTAAAAGTGAATAAGTACCCATTTATAAAAAAATGTGAATTATGGGTACTAAATTGGTAACTCGGAAATATCAGGTACCAAACTAGCAAATTGTCTGTAGGTCAGGTACTAAAAAATCAATAACCCTTAATAATTTTAGTTTTTTAGACTACAAAGGGCCAGGACCGAATTAGGGGTGGCAATGGGGCAGGTTCAAATCCGGCCTCGTAATGAACCCACCCCATTCGGGTGGGTTTAAACCCTATCTAGCGGGTCCTGGGTCCAGCTAGACCCGCCCCGTTCGGGGTGGGTTTAAACCCTAACGGGCCCCGAGTCCAGCTAGACCCGCCCCAAACCCACCCCGCATAAATTTGAAATAATATATATTAAGTTTTTTACTTTTTAATAATATTATAAAATATATTATCAATGTACTATACTTTTTCTCAAGTGAAACTGTAATAATACATGATATTATCCTTATGGAGCTTAGAAAATGCAATAGATGGTTCACAAATTTTGTTTCACTTAATCTTGTTTTGTTTTATCGAAATGTATTAAGACTTTTTGTTCAACTTTATACATGCAATCTTACCTAGTTGACTACATTTATGCAACTCTACCTTGTTTGGCACCTATCTGAGAAACTAACAAAGACAATAGAGCTCAATTTTTGGTTGAGGAAGATAGTTTCAGACAAAATTTTGTGATCTGGCAGGTCCAACCCGCCGGATCCCGGGTCTGTTGCGGGGCGAGGCGGGATGAGTCTCGGGTCTTGGTTTTTCTTAGCGGGGCGGGGCGGGGCGAGGCGAGGCGTAATGAGCCTCGGGTCTTGGTTTTTCTTAGCAGGGCGGGTTCCGGGTTTAGCTAAACCCGCCCCATTGCTATCCATAGACCGAATGCTTTCAGTATCGGAGTTCAAACTCTCATATCATCAATAGTACCAAAAAAAACGTCCCTCGAAAGATTGTTGTATTACTCATGAAATTAAAGCCAAAATGAGAATACATCAATTCACAAAACACTAGCATACAGTGCGACATATCAAGAAGCTCGAGTCACAAAATTAGTCGAATACTACTCTTCCTACCTATTGGCATCAAAAGAGGATCGACGTATTCGACAATGGGAGCAGGAAAAATCTGCACATCCATCAAAACAGTTGCGGATTGTAGCGACTGGCGATTGAGGTCAAAAAGACAAACATCTCCATCCTTGAGATCATTGGGTACATAAAAATCATGCCAACCTTTGGATAATATTCTGACGCGAAATTGACGTGATTTCTCAACGGAAAGTCTCATTGGCCATGTTCTTCCACGATGATCTCTTAAAGTCAATCCTGACTTGTTCTCTAGCTTAATTGACCTCAAAAAATCTGCTGGGATGGTCTAAAATTTACAAGGAAAATAACAGTACTGTAAGCATTACTTATTAGCTGAATTTGACTGATATAATTAAAACTCACCACGTTGGCGTTTTTGTGAGCATGATGAGGTTTCATTGTCAAGATAAAATGTGGGTTTTTGCTGTGGTATGATGATTTCACCGATTCCTTGTCTGGCTCTCCTACAATGTATGAAGGTCACGTTAATTTTCTACTAAAACTTATAGGGTTAATTAAAAAAAAAAAAGCCCAATTATATTTCAAATTTACAAATACTCCCTTGGCATTTGTTCGTATTTTACAAGTTGCACCCTCAGAGTTAGTTTTTGTAATTCACCCAAGCTTAAATGATAACTGTAGAAATTAAAAAGAGAACTTACTATTGGTGTTTTTCGGATGGAAATGGGGTTTAACTGCTCCAATTGTGGCATCATTTTGTTTCTTCAACTCGACAAGAAACTCCTTTTCGCAAGCAGTACTCCCATCAAAGATAAAAGCATTGAAGTGCAAGTTAGCAGTGTGTTCAAACACAACAAAATCTCCGATACAGAGGCCGTGGTGATGAACAAATTGAGGCCATCCATGTTCGAAACAGATTAGACGACCTTCACGGTTTCTGCAGACACTGATCTTCCACGTTCCTTTATGACTTTTTAAGATAGCTTCTTCTGATTTTTCATCTTTTAGCTTGGTAGAAAAAGCTGGTGAGCTGGTGGTATGTTCTGTACAAGCAAAATGAGTGATGTTTTTAGTGTTTCGGCTGTCGGATTGGATGGTTAAACCACCACAAACAAATGTAAATGAGCACCAATATGTCATCTTCAAGGAACAAAAAGTTCAAATTATTTACTCATCTGAGGCCATCTCCAATCGGCCCAATTTCCTGCGCTAAATGCCAAAATGAAGCAATATTGCTTCTCCAATGGAGCGCTATCCGCAGCGCCAAAATAAAGGGGTGAACAGTGCTGCGCCATTTCTGGCGCAGCACTGTAGCGGCGCTATCCATTTTTCTTTTTTTTTTTTTGTTTTTTTTTTTATTTTTTGTTTAGTTTTGTTATATTGAGATATGTTATAATATGATTGTTTTTAAGAGTTATATACTTTTAAATGTGTTATGATTTGTATGTATGATTTATTATTAAAAAGAATATGAATATTCCTTCAAAATTAATAATTAAATTTTTTTAATTTAGTTGTTTATTTTAGTTGTATTATTAATTACTGTTTTTAAGTTTATCTACTTGCATGCCACATTTTTTTCTACTTAAATCTTGTTATTAATTGTTTAAATTCTTTAATAGATAGTATTTAATATAGTATAGATTAGTTATAATAATAAAATATATTATTTAATTTACTAAATATGATTTATAATGCTATGTTAAAAAAAATTTGGTTTAGAAAAATAGTTTTTATATTGTAATCATAAAGAATATTCAAGGAATATTCCTTTTAGTGTAAAATTTGAAGTAGATGGGTTGGAGATGGATTTTAAGTTTGGTGCAGAAATTGCACTATTTTAGTGCAAAAGCTGCACTAAAATAGAATTTTGAGTTGGAAATGGCCTAAGGCCGTCTCCAATCGAGACGCTAAATGTTAAAATAGAGATAAAATTGGCCTGCAATCCAGCCCTATTTGTTGCGCTAATTTCACGGGATGAAATATGATCTTTGCGTCATTGTTGACGCAAAGACCATTTTTTTGTAGAGATAGCGTGAGTTTTTTTTTTCATTTTTTTTCATTTTTTTGTTTAGTTTTATTATATTAGAATATGTTATAAAATGTATTTTTTAAAGAGTTCTATACTTTTAAATAGATTATAATTTGTATGTATGATTTATTATTAATAAAAAAATATTTAATATTACTAAATATAATTTTGAACAGTAAATTAAATAACTATGAATTTGTAATTTAGTTGTTTATTTTGGTTGTATTATTAATTAGTATTTTTAATTTCATCTACCTGAATGCCACATAAATTCATACTTTTAAATGCATAATTTAGTTGTTTATTTTGGTTATATTAAATAACAGTAAATTAAATAAATATATTTTTAATCACTAAATATGAATTTATAATACTATGTTAAAAATAGTTGGTTTTAATAAAATAGTTTTTGTATTGAAATAATAAAGAATATTCAAGGTATATTCCTTTTAGTGCAAAATTTGAAGTAGATGGGTTGGAGATGGATTTTAAGTTTGGTGCAGAAATTGCACTATTTTAGTGCAAAAACTGCACTAAAATAGAATTTTGGGTTGGAGATGGCCTGATATATATACTGTACATAACTTCGTAAACTTTCATCAGACATAAGACTACATATAATATGAACTTTCATCAGATACTATATATGAACTGATGGTAATATTATGAATTGTCCATAATATTGAGTTATTTAAAGATATTTAACCAATAAATTCCCTGATTTAACTTGTATACTAACAACTAAGTTTATAGGATATTAGGCTTTATCATTTCAAGAAATTAAAACTTGATCCAATACATAGATGCCAAAAGTTGTACAAGAACAATATAAGTTGCCATATTCAGAAGACTCACCAGTTTTTCCAGAAAACCAGGCATCATCACCTTGGAAAAATGCATTGTTACTGCAAGTTTTCCTTCCATTAATTTCACCTCAGAAATGAGAATCGAATAGGATGATAAAGTTCTCTTCTTACAAAGTTTGCAAATACATTGTGTACGTTACTACAAAATACAGGAAATATAAATAAAAGGAACAATTACAAAAATACCCCTGAGATTTGTGGTAATTAAAAAAACTCTAAAAGTTTGGAAAATACCAAAAAAGAAAAACCTTGAGGTTTAATTCTGATGGGCAACTCTAATATTTATAGTTTTTCACAAATGTAAATGGCGTGTTTGAAATATTTTTGCTTATAAAGGAGTAAAGTACAATACACATTCTAACTTCAATGGATTTATATAATTTCCAAAAATTTATGAGTTTGTTTTATTGTTATTAGCTCAAATGTGGGATAAGTTTTTGTAATTATTCTTAAATAAAATAAAAAAGTAAGAAATGAAATACGGAAGGTCTGAAGGTAAATGGAGATTTGAAAGGCCAAATGTGATGATCAGTTGGCATTTGATGCATTGCCTTTCTAACAGCCAACAAATGAGTAATTACTGCCGACCTTGTGTTTCTCGATAAGTTATTATGCTCCTTTTCCAACCTGTAGACATGTCCATCAATAGAATTCTGCGTTTCTTCCTTTTTTTTGCACATTATTATTCATGATATTAAGATGTCCATGAGAAATTGATGACTAACAATATTACTTCATCTCATGTTTCAAAGTAAAAAATAAAAATAAAATATTTGGTCTGAGTTAAGGTTTTAAGTACAATGAACATTAGAAGTATTTAATATTTCATGTTAAGCCTCAAAAATAATAATTGAAATATAGTGGTGATTATTATTTGGCAAAAACTTGTATGAAATCGTCTCACGAATAAAACTAGCATTATGGCTGGGCTGGCCCGATCATTAATTAGATAGGGTTTTGTGCTGATTTTTCAATAGCCCGCCAGGAGGCGGGCCTAAACAGGCTAGTCCGTTTTGGCCGCAGGCTTTGGCGGGTCGGTTTCGGTTTGGCCCGTGTGATTAATTATTTCATTTTTTTAAAATTGAAACTAAATATCTAAAATGTTAGGCATTAAAAAAAAGGGAAATTTGAAAAAATACCACCCAACTTAAATCCTTATAATTATACCACACACCCCTATGTAAAAGGACCAACATACTCCTCTGATATGAAAATGACCTAAAATCAATTTTCCTCTCTCATTCCTCAAACACCGGACAAAAAAGAAATGAATTTTCTCTCTGGTGCTCTTCCGACTCTCAACTCCCTTCTTTTCTCGTTTTACGAGGATCTTGTAAGTTCAAGCGGCTACGATAATCTAGAGGGGGGGGGGTGAATAGATTATCTCCATCTTTTCGATTTCGCCCTCTTTTTAAAACCGAATGCTCAAATACAATAATAAAGGTGCGGAATATAAACAACACACGTCGATTTAAAGAGGTTCAACCCACCTAGGGCCTAATCCTCTACCACCCCAAAGATATCCAGGGATGGATTTCGAAAAGAGAAAAAGATTTTATTAATAATTACCAAAATTATTACAACAAAATCTTACACCAACACCTTGAAGAGCACCACACTCTTCTTCAACACCACCTTTGAGATTACCACAATCTCACTTGAAGATTACCACAATCTCCAAACGGCACCTTGTGAAGATTACCACAATCTTCACCCTTGAAGAGCACCATACTCTTCAACACCTCAACAAGAAGATTACCACAATCTTCTTACACCTAACACCTAGTTCACCCAAGTGTGTTCTTACCACAAGAACACTCACAAGGATATCTTGTGTTTGAATGACGACCACAAATTCAAGATTACAACTCGATAATTGATAATACAATAGAGTGCAAGTGTAATCAAGAATAGCCTAGACCTCAAGAATGTGAAAGTGAATAGCTAGGCAAATTACAACAAGAAATAAGACAATGTAAGAACAAGTGTATTCTTGAGTGTATCTTGTTGTGTTGTAGTTTTCTCTCTTGTTGTGTTGCTTCAATTCTTCCTCTATTTATAGAAGATGTCTTGTACATGATAGGCTCCTCTTGGGGACATGAAATCTGTAAAAAATTGCAAGACAATTGAAGAAAAGAGCTGTTAGAAATCAATCCCACAATTTAGGGAAAAGATGTCTGCTGCACAACGGTTAGAATTTTGCTGTCAAAGCATAGGGCGACCGGTCGCACAGAAATAGAAGTTTGAAACATATAACACCAAATTAACACGGCGGAAGGGCGAGGGCACCTCGACCGGTCGAGCCTATGTGCGACGGTTGCAGATCGATCAATTTTGAGAGTTCTCAAGTTTCATTTCACGAGACTTGTTCCCTGTGTACGGTCGTTCGCCGGTCGACCGGTCGACCTCCTCAATGACAAGTTGTCCGATTTTTATCAAAAATAAACCTCAAGAAATACTCCGAAAAATTCGTAAAAACATTTTAAACCGATCGGGAGTATTTAGGACAACATTAGAAATATAGTTTTGAAGAAATAAAACATTTACACAAAAAGTGTTGTCCGATATAAATACCAATAAATACTCCGAAAGATAGTAGAAACATTTTAGATCAATTGGGAGTATTAGGACAACATAATTTCAATGTAAAAACCCATTGACTTAAAAGCATTAAATGTGTTGTCCAATTTTATATCGAAAATAAACTTGAGGAAATACTCCGAAAAATATTAAAACCATTTTAAAACATTTAGGAGTATTTGGACAACCTTTAAAAACATTGTTTTGGTGTAAGATCAAAATCATCAAAATCATGATAAAACCATTTATCAAACAATCTCCCCCTTTTTGATGATTACAAACCAAAACAATTTTAACGAGATCGATTTTGAAAACAAAATAATTTTAGGTTAAAGAGAACTATCCGTTGTGAGCGACAACATTCCATGCAATAAAAACACAAGGATGGGAGTAGAGATATTCAAACACATATAGCAAATGCTCCCCCTATCAACATGCACAACAAGAGTTATATAGAAGCAACTTAAACATAAGCTAAAATATTAGCTTTTCGATATTGAGCTTAAGTATCAAAAACTTAAAAGCTCCCCCTGTCAAAGATACATCATTAGAACCGTATATGAGTCCATACTACAACCAATGGACCATGATTCATACATAACCATAATGCACCAAGTGGACTAAATATGATCCACAACTTATGGCTTTATGAAGCCATAGCTTAGCTTCTTTTCGTTAAGCTTATCTTAGCTTTTATGAGCTAATGAGCTTATAACCTGTTTTCTCCCCTTTGGAATCATCAAAAAGAATGTTAGCACGATAAATACATCATATATTCATATCAAAGTGCGCAACAAAACCGATGTATCGAGCTATTTGAGCATTAAAGCTTATAAACCAAATAGGAGGGAAAAGTTGAATCATACGACTTGTAGAGGTTTCAAAACTCATTTGATAAGCAAAACATGATCTCTATAAATGTATAAGACTTTTGAAATCGAGAGAATCATGTAGGTGATGAATTTTTCATTGAAACGTTTTTATCGAACACTGGCGGGCGTCAAAAATTGAGAAAGATATATATAGCCCTTGTAAATGAAATCAAGCCAAGTTTTTCATCACCAAATGCAATTTAACAAATGTCAATCATCAACTATCAATAAGCTTATCACAAAAATATATGAATTGCATTAAGAAAAATACATATAAGCCACAAACTCAAGGGTTCAACCCAATTGAGCTAAAGAGAGTGAAATTCTTACCATTCAATCGGTAAAGACGAGCAATGATGATGATAGTCGAGCTAGATAATCCCCAAAATATATAATTCATGCATCAAAACTCATTTGAAGTGAATTGTGTGTGAAATTTGCAAAGGGGACGAAAAATGGCCAAAAGAAGTTAAACTTGCGAATGCTGAAGACAGAACCATTTTAATCCAATATTTTGCTTAGGGCGACCGGTCGTGGTTGAGGGCGACGGTCGAGGTTGAGGGCGACGGTTGCCCTCAACTCTTTCAAGCCCACTTCTGTCTGTCAGCTTTTTCCAAAATCCGAATTTTCAACAAAAATCCGATTTTTTGCCCCTAAGTTTTAAAAACGTGCAAAATGCAAACGTAGACTTCATTCAATATACATTATGTCATAATCAAGCTCGAAATGAGGTAAAATACTCAGCGGTTAACGATCAAAAAGTCCGCTAGTTATCCTTGAGACGGAATTAAACACATCTCAAGTTTTTGTTAAAAATCACAATCCCTTAAAAATATATCGAATCTCAATATGTTTAGTTCGATTATGACGAACCAAATTTTGAATACGAATAACCGTATAATGGATACCGAACTTGTTATCCCGAAAAAATAAGAACGTTTTAAAGCTTTGGATACAAGAAGTGCTTTTCAAACATTTGAAAATTTCTTTTAATGGCACTTTAATGAGATTCGTTGGGATAATTTTTGAAGTCGAGCATATAGACATAAGGTATATGGAATGACGAGTATATAGGAATAATACAAGAAGACATACCTCGAATTTGTTTGTCAACCGACATGCCTTTCTCAACCTTTGTCAATCTCTTCATTGATAGCCATAGAGGTTGGAATGATTCTTCCTTCTTCAATGCCTAACTCCTTCAAGAGTTCTTTTGAAATGTAACCATCTACTTGGCATTGAATGATTTGAAGTCCAAGCAATAAATCATGCTCATTTCAAGTACACCTTGCATCAACTTAGAAAACCATATCTTGCACAAATATTCATTAGTAGCACCAAAAATATTCTCATAAATATGCACAAGTTTAAACAATATTGCCCTTTTTTTTTTTTTTTTTCACAAACAAAGAGAGTAGTATCAACTTTACCTTTTGTAAAATCATTTAGCAAAAATAGCTAAGTCTATCATACCATACACAGGGTACTTGTTTTAAACCATACAAGGCCTTAAAAACAATCATTTGGCCAAAAAAAATTTTAAACCCCGGAGGTTGTTTTACATAGACTTCTTCTTGAATAAAACCATTTAGAAATTTGGATTTAACATCCATTTGGTAAAGCTTGAAATTTTCTTAAAACAAGAATAGGCAAGTAAAATGCAAATAGCTACAAATTGTGCTATGAGTGTAAATGTTACATCAAAATCGATTACCTTCTTCTTGAAAATACCTTCGAGCTACTAACCTCGCCTTAGTTCGACCAATGTTGCCTTGGTCATCGAGTTTGTTCCGGAATACCCTTTTTTGTCTTCTTCATCACTATCATCATAGGCCATCCAATTGATCTAAGGTGTTCATAATAGAACATTTACATCCAAATATTTTGAGGTAACTAATATTTGGAGTACTTCATTTCTCATCTACACAACTTAAACAAACTCATTACCGGCATCGCTTATATAAGCAAGAAAAAATAGCCCAAGTGTAAAAACATGCCTTAATCACAAAATATCTTGCATAGTAGAAATAGACACTATATATAGACCATGAAGCAAGAAACACATACTATGCATTTAGAATATCATCAAGAGTCTAATAAATCATGCAAGTTCAAATAAGCTTAAGAAAGCTATAAAAGGTCTCTTTTGAAATTTGAGAATCCGATAGCATATAATTGAGACCTCATTTAAAAAAATATATGAACAAAAGTTGATGCGGCAAATATGTGCAATCAAATATCGAATAGTGCCTTTCAAAAAATCTAAAAATCCTCTTAATGGCACTTGTATGAAATACTATGAAAAACAAGCACATAGGCACATGGCAATACATATATCGAGTCTATAAGAGTAAGAATAACACAAGTAAATGTACCTCGATAATTTATGCCTTTCTTGACAAATAATGACGTAAATGGCCATTTGTGAAAATATGTAAATCCAACACAATTCTTAAAACATATCTAGCATAAATCATAATGATAAAAGTGTAGGCTAAGAGATATCACAAGTAAGCTCATGCCATAAAAATCCATAAAAGATAATAACACACTTTAGTCTACAAAAATGCACAAGAGTTTTAAAAACTTCATATAAGGTCTTCTTTTTCAAAAAAATTTTAAAAGCACAAATATATATTGAAGACCTTAATTAAAAAATAAATATTTGAAAACTCATTTTGCAATTAAGACACAAATAAAAGCATGCATAATAACAAAATAAAATGCATATTTAAATAGGGAGATACGGGTTACCAATTACGCCATTTCCATGGGTTGTGTCGTTCCCATTGTTGATGATATCTTCCCCTTGAGAAGTCACTTTGTTGATGATGACTTCTTTGATTGCTCCATTTTCAAGGTTTGTTGCTTTCCCATTGTTGAAAGTCTCTTCTTCTTTGAAAATCATCTTGTTGATGATGTCTTTGCCATTTCCAAGGATTTTGTTCTTCCCATTTTTGATTATACCTCTTCTTCTTGAAATTGGCTTTGTCGAAAATAGTTTCTCCTTCTTTGATCAAATGAAACGGTCATTTGATGTCTTCTTGGCGGTATAAATTTTCTTCGATCATTATTTCACCGGGTACCTAATATGACATTGTTTTGTGGTACCCTTATGTGTTTGGGTCCTTTGGGATTAGTCTTGAGACTTTTAGGTCTCCAACAATAATTGGAGCTATTTCTAGCCCGACAAGTATTTACCGTATGACCCTTTTTACCGCAATAAAAGCATGTAATAATTCTAGGAGCATAATGACCAACGTGCTTAGAGACTTGATTCCTTTTCATGTGATTGACACCCTTAGGCTTATGATCAAGTTCTAGTTTCGAATTATCACAACAATCAACAATATTGGTCATCTTATCGGTACTCAAGTTGGATTTAGATAAATCATTTTTCAAGCAATTTATATCCTCAACAAGAGTACTATTTTCTTTCTCAAGGTTTCTAACCTTGTCAAGAGTGGTGGTGTGAGCACATGATAGTGATTCATAGGAAGTAAATAAACTATCCTTATCATTCTTTAAAACAATGAATTCCTTTTTCAAATTTTTGTATTTAACAAGTAAGTTTTGGAATTCATCTTGTAGCTCATCATAATCATTTTGCAAGTCACTATATTCATTTTGCAATTCATTGTCATAAGAAGTAGAGGGTTTAGAACTTACCTCGTTTTCTTCTTCGATGCCCATGAGGCATTGTTCAACTTGTTCATCATGGGAGGTTGTAGAAGGCTTATACCATGTTGTTGAATTTGATGTTGTATCCATTGTGAAGTAGATGCTTTTGAGTTGCTCCTTTCATTTGCATATACTTCATAGATGGCTTCTAATTTTGCCATACTTCATGTGCCGACCGAATACCTACAACATGATCAAATTCCAAAGTGGTAAGTGAACAATGTAAAATATTAAGAGCTTTACCATTTAAGGAGATGATTTTCTTCTCTTCATCATTGAGCTTTTTGAAGCCTTTTGAGGTGTGTGGTGTATCTTTCATCGGAATGGATTCTCCATTGATGACGGTGTTCCAAATATCGAACCCGCAACCTTGTAAATAGCATTCCATTCTTTCTTTCCAAAATATAAAATTTTTGGAATCAAACCGAGGTGGCTTGGTGGTGGAGGTGCCGGAAAGTTGAGCTTCGTTCGTAGCCGACGATCGTTTCTCTTCACTCGCGATGTGAAACGAGCTTGCCAAAGAGTTTGGCTCTGATACCACTTGTAAGTTCAAGCGGCTACGATAATCTAGAGGGGGGGTGAATAGATTATCTCCATCTTTTCGATTTCGCCCTCTTTTTAAAACCGAATGCTCAAATACAATAATAAAGGTGCGGAATATAAACAACACACGTCGATTTAAAGAGGTTCAACCCACCTAGGGCCTAATCCTCTACCACCCCAGTATATCCGGGATGGATTTCGAAAAGAGAAAAAGATTTTATTAATAATTACCAAAATTATTACAACAAAATCTTACACCAACACCTTGAAGAGCACCACACTCTTCTTCAACACCACCTTTGAGATTACCACAATCTCACTTGAAGATTACCACAATCTCCAAACGGCACCTTGTGAAGATTACCACAATCTTCACCCTTGAAGAGCACCACACTCTTCAACACCTCAACAAGAAGATTACCACAATCTTCTTACACCTAACACCTAGTTCACCCAAGTGTGTTCTTACCACAAGAACACTCACAAGGATATCTTGTGTTTGAATGACGACCACAAATTCAAGATTACAACTCGATAATTGATAATACAATAGAGTGCAAGTGTAATCAAGAATAGCCTAGACCTCAAGAATGTGAAAGTGAATAGCTAGGCAAATTACAACAAGAAATAAGACAATGTAAGAACAAGTGTATTCTTGAGTGTATCTTGTTGTGTTGTAGTTTTCTCTCTTGTTGTGTTGCTTCAATTCTTCCTCTATTTATAGAAGATGTCTTGTACATGATAGGCTCCTCTTGGGGACATGAAATCTGTAAAAAATTGCAAGACAATTGAAGAAAAGAGTGTTAGAAATCAATCCCACAATTTAGGGAAAAGATGTCTCACGCACAACGGTTAGAATTTTTCTTTGTCAAAGCATAGGCGAGTCGGCCGCATTTAAATAGAAGTTTGAAACATATAACACCAAATTAACACAGGGCGACCGGTCGAAGGGCACCTCGACCGGTCGAGCCTATGTGCGACGGTTGACTGATCAATTTTGAGAGTTCTCAAGTTTTCGTTTCACGAGACTTGTTCCAGTACGGTCGTTCACGGCCGACCGTCGACCTCCTCAATGACAAGTTGTCCGATTTTTATCAAAAATAAACCTCAAGAAATACTCAGAAAAATTCGTAAAAACATTTTAAACCGATCGGGAGTATTTAGGACAACATTAGAAATATAGTTTTGAAGAAATAAAACATTTACACAAAAAGTGTTGTCCGATATAAATACCAATAAATACTCCGAAAGATAGTAGAAACATTTTAGATCAATTGGGAGTATTAGGACAACATAATTTCAATGTAAAAACCCATTGACTTAAAAGCATTAAATGTGTTGTCCAATTTTATATCGAAAATAAACTTGAGGAAATACTCCGAAAAATATTAAAACCATTTTAAAACATTTAGGAGTATTTGGACAACCTTTAAAAACATTGTTTTGGTGTAAGATCAAAATCATCAAAATCATGATAAAACCATTTATCAAACAGATCTTCCACGACGGCCACCAACCCTACTACACTGAAGAAGACTATCTTATCCTTGTGTGAGAATGTTTGATCTCCATGATAAAAAAAAAATAGATCTCTCCCAGGTATCTCTTCTTCATCTTTTCTTCTTTTGAAATTATTGTCAAGAATTTTCTAAGATATCATAGCTTCAAATTCTGAAATTCTTCAATCCAACCTGCCAATAATTAACTCACATCATGGAAAAGTATTCACTTTACCATTGTTTTTCAATCCTGTCAGTGTTTGGCTCTTTTGCTCTTTCAAATGTAAATGTTTTACTGCAATAATTTGTTCGACCATATTACCCAATGATTGAGAAAAGGTTAATATTATATTTTAATTAATATTTTTCGTTATTCTTGTCATTGCTTTTTTGCACAAAATGCAATTTAGATTTTATTATGAAATGACCAATTGAAATTATCATACATTTAACATCTGGTATTTCTGGTTTTGAGTTGTTTATTATAATGTAGTCGGGTGTGCATTGTAGTTATTCTGTAGGTCGGTTTTATGTTTGCAGATAGTGGTCTACAACTATAGGAAGTTTGTAGGTCTGTTGTATATCAATTTTGTGGTTGATCATTGTGGTTGTTGGTTGGTCGGTTTTGTGGTCGATGGTGTGATTGGTAGTATATCTAAACTGAAAATTTTCTGGAGATTGTTTTTTCAGGTTCTCATTGATGCTCAATATTAATTCGATAGGATGGTGTTTGAAAATTCGATTCAAATGCTCGTTGTTGGGTTTTTTATTAGAAAGCAAACAAAGCATGGCATCATCCCTACGGATGTCACATTATCCTTCGAGACGAAACCGCATGAATCATATAAAGTAGTTGATGAGAGAAGTATTTTTTAATTGTTGAATAGGAGTTTTATTATTCTGTTATTTTTTTAATTATGGAACAAAAATTCATCTCCAAAGTCTCAAACTTTAAGAATTTCAGTTATGTTTTTGGACAGTTTTTGTTTGATTTTGAGACTTGTTGTTGTGTTGTTATTGAGCTTGTTCAGCTTGCTTGACCTTACTTTGATGTGAGGGTTTTTTCTTACTTGGTTTCATTGTGTAGCCAAGCTGAAAGTGTGTCTTTGAAATCTGTTGTAATATTTTGTTGGTGATAATGGAAATCGCTATTGTTTCGAAAAAGAAAAAAAAGTTGAATCAGATGAGAAATATAGATTGTAACTCAATATATCCATTTAATTCAATTTGTACAAATTTCTTATTTGTTAATTTACAGACAATAACTTTTTTTGTTATAATATCCTCACTAATAAAGAACTCTATACAAAAAACTTTTCAGAATAGGTCTGAACTTATTGCTTGCAAAAGTGGCTTCAGCCCAAATGGAAAATATGTGATTAGTGCAAACACTTTCAGGCCAAAAATTGATTTTGTATTATTAATGTAGAAACAATCTTTTAGTCGACTCTCCCACAATCCTGTCAAAAATGCATGTGTAACAAAAGTTGTTTCTAGAAGTTTATCTTGTATGTGTCAATGAGTTTCCAAAGTACGAACTTTCTAAATAACTCAATGTTGTTCCCCTTGAAATTAACCCTTATTACTTGCATTATATTGAATAGAGACTGACATAAAAGTTTGGTTTTAAACTGGTTTGTTTCATCGGGAACGAGAGCATTTTTCACATGTGTTACATAATAAAAATAAATGTAAGGATGGGGTAATGGTCGGAAATTGGGTTGACATACAATCAAAAATTACATATATAAACAGTCTAATTGGAATTAAATTTAATATTTAAAGAAAGACGAAGAAAATTAAAACATTTGAAATAACTAAATGTTCATGTTCATATATAAAAGGCTTGGGAGTGTTATTCGTATACTTACACAAAATTCCACCTCATGAATTGTTTCAATTGGCGTCAAAAGCCTACACTTCACGTACTAAGTGAGATTCAATGTTTTTTGTAGTGCTCGAGATTTACATGGATTTTCAAGAAATTTGTTCTTAGCCCCTGAAGATCCTATTAACAAAGGGTGAACAATATCACCTGAGCTATAAGGCTCATTGTAATTCATTCTTCTTATTTCCAAAAAAAAAAACAATTTGCATTGGACTCTATTTTCTCGCAGAAATAAAAAGTTTAAATGAAACAATATCCAATTGCAATCTGATAAAGCTCAATTTCACCACAAGGATCTCAAGCCCGAGAAGCAGTTCAAGTCTGGATCCTCAAATCCACCTAAGAATAGGGGTGTAAAAGAAACGAATCTTATTGATTCGTTTTGCTATTCGAATTCGAAAAATTAGAATATGAATCCAAATAAGATCATATTTATTAAGATTCGTATATTATAAGAATACGAATATGAATATCATTATATTCGATTCGAATATTCTTTATAGTATTATATATTATATTTATATTTATACAAATCACTTATATATAATATGTATACATATAAGTATATATTTGTTTATGTAGATTATTAATATATAATATAAGCACACATTCACTTATAATGGGCCAAACTAATAAGCCCACATATAATTATATTCTTGTAGTATAATTTTGGTGGAGTCGATAATTGACTTTTTTTTTTTTATGTATTTAACGATTAATATACTGTTAAAGTCACTACAACATAAATGACATTAGGTAACACAAAACTGTAGCACTTTTTCATAAGACACTTTATATATGTAACACGTATTCGTAATACTTTTTATATTACAATATCTATGTAACACTTCTGCAGTACTTTATCAATATGTAACACTTATATGTAACAATTTAAATAAGTAACACTTTTTAAGTATATTTTTTTTGTTATATCTTTTGTAACACATATGGTATCACTTTAATTAAACAACACTTTAAATAACACTATATTTGAATTGTAACACTTTTTTGGCTATATTTTGGTAACACAAAATTATATCACTTTCATTAAATAATGCCAACGATTTATTTAATTAATTGATATCACAAAATAGGTGAAGACAAATGTACTCAGTCTTTTATTGATTTTTTTTCTTTTTGTAAAGTCTTTTAATTTTTTTTTAATTTTTTTACGGAGGTAATTAATTTCATCTTAA
The DNA here is from genome assembly GCA_016081115.2 of Rehmannia glutinosa. Taxonomy (NCBI): domain Eukaryota; kingdom Viridiplantae; phylum Streptophyta; class Magnoliopsida; order Lamiales; family Orobanchaceae; genus Rehmannia; species Rehmannia glutinosa. Next base: position 60,518,931 of record CM071930.1, on the reverse strand, counting down.
TACCAACGAAATCCCTATAAATTTTTATTATTAATTTGTTTTTTAATTTTTAATATTTTAAATTTTTACAGAAATCAATTTCTCGGTAACCTTTTTTTTTTGACTTTTTTAGAAAAATATTTTCTAATAAAAATTGATACCGCCGGTAGTTACTTATAATTTTTTCTCTAAGAATTTCTTGTTCATTATTTATTCATTGTTTTTTTTACTGTTAGAATCTTAATCTGTTAGTAAATTAATTTTATATTTTTAGATATTTTATTTTTATCAATGGGAAATTAATCTGTCGATAATTTTATTTTATATATTTTTTCTATTTTTATTTTTATTATGTCCTTTAATATATAATATAATATAATTTTAATATATATAGTGTACAATATAATTTTTAATATATACATATATTATATTATCATCTTTAATACATAAAGTATATGATATATATATATATATATATATAAGAGCCACGGGGGAGTAGTATTTATTGTATTTTGTTTCCAGATCTGTAAAATTTGAGTCAAAAAACTTTTATTCTTGCGAAGTGTTTTTGCCTGAGACTAGGTTGTAAGTCCTCGAGTGTAGGCCGTAAATCCACTGAATTGCTCAGGATTGTAGTAAGGATTCAGGTTTTAAAAACAAAAATTTTACAAAAATGGAGTCAATATTCCATAGATCTACTTCTTCAAACTCTGGTTCTAGTTCTTCTAAAGATCCCAGGAAGATAATAAATAGTGAAGAGATTATTATAGAAGATTTTAATAGATCAATTAATAATTGGAAAATTCCCAAAGTTACTAAGGAACAAATTTATAAAAATTCAGATTTCTTTATTTTAAAACCGATTTTACTATTAAAATCAAGAAAGAGATATTCAACTTTCAAAACCTTTTGAATCAATCAATTTGCTCACTCCAAATTCTCTTCAAAAACATAAAGACAAAAATTATAAATACATTCATATAGGATTAGTCCAAGTAGGAATTAAACCTCTTACTAAAGAAGGATTAAATACTTCAATTCTTACAATTCTTAGAGATGCTAGATTTACAAACTTTGAAGATTCCTTGTTAAGTTCTGTTGAATCAAGTCTTTGCACAGGTCCGATTTCTTTTGACTGTTATCCAAATTTAACAATTTCTTTAAATCATAAAAATATTTTAAAAACTTTAGTATTACAAATAAAAACTCATAATTATAGAATGCTTGAAGGTTCAATTCCAGTAGCAATAATTTTTAGAATTCATTACAAAGCTATGACGTCAGCCTTTGCTACAAAAGTTAGATTTCACAGCCAAAAAGGAGAAACCCTCCTACTTCAAACAGATATAACTAAATCTAATACTATAATTCCTAGATCTATACAATGGAAATATATTACACTTCCAGAAGAATGGATTCTTGAAGGCGTTGTAAAACCAGAACATGTAGAGTCTTTAAAACCAAATACCAACCTTAGATCTATTACTCAATATCAAGATGGTAAAGTTAGACTTTCTTTTAGTAGAAGAAGCAGTTTTAGCTTATCTGAAAATTCCTCCATTATAGATACCATTGATTTGGGAAGAGTCTCACAAATACCTACAGTCACAGATACTTCTAATAAACCAAGATATTGTACTTCTGATATTCCAAATTCTTCTTTTAAAAATGTAGACTACTCTACAGAAATTCCTCGACCAGTTTATGCTAGCAATAGAATGCAAGAAATAGAACAAGAGCCTTCTAGTCCAACTTTCTCGTCAATAACAGAAAATATAATTAATGAATTAAATGTCATAGAAAAAGAATTCCAAGTTGATAAAAAAATCTTTCATGATGATTTTTATTCTAAAAACAATTTAGAAAAAAGAATGTGGTTTTTCAAAAACTTTTTAAAAATTAGAAAACAAATCCAAGAAAATTTTTATGAATTCATAAATAGACATAAAATCCATATTTTATTCTTTGATTGGTTTGAATTATATGCTTCAGAAAATTCTATTGATTTCCCTTTTAATAAATCTGTTAATCCAATTACCATTAGAAATAAAACACCAGAATGAGAAACCATAAGTGATTCTAGAAAAATTCAATCAAATCATCCTCCTTTTCAAGGTATAAAACTTAATGTTCTAAATCAGCAAATTGATGCTATTCCTATTAAAACTCCAGGAGTTTGTGATAAAACAAATATAAAAAATATAGTTGTACAGAATAATTATACTAATACCAATTTAAATACCATAGGAAAACAACTTGACAGGATAGAAAGACATATTCAAAAACAAACTTCTATAACTATAGATTCCTCAGATAATAAACTTAAAAATCCAATTTTTAAACCTTATCAGATTTCTAAAAATAGTCTTAAAAATATGCAGGATAATAAATCTGAATTTATTAAAGCTATACAAGATCAATTTAGTAAAATAGGTCCTATGACTAGTAGCTCTAGCCAACCATTTGAGCCAAATGTTCCTGATACTCCAACTTCAGATCTTAAAATAAATACTATTAGACAAGATTCTGATTTGAGTGATGCATTAGAACAATTTCAAAAACCTACTCAAAAAATTAATAAACTTGTTTGGAACCAACCACAAAATTTACAAATAGTTCCTTCTCCAGATTTAAATATTATAAAACCATTATCTCAATCCCGTTTTAATGCCTCTTCTGTTTATGATTGGAACATTGATGGAAAAACAGAGTATGAAATTCTTAGTATGCTTCAACAAATGACCATGGCAGCAAATGCTTATAAAACACAAAACGGAACCCATGATAAAACCATCGCTGAAATTCTTATAGCAGGGTTCTCAGGTCAGTTAAAAGGATGGTGGGATTATTATCTCACAAATCAACAACAAGAAGAAATTATAGATGCTATTAAAACTGATGAAGATGATATACCAATTTTAGATGATGAAGGAAACCCTCAACAAGATGCCGTTGCTAGGTTAATTCTTACTATTTCTTTACATTTCATAGGAGATCCCTCACATTTAAAAGATAAAAATGCGGAATTACTTGCTAATCTTAGATGTAGAAAACTTAGTGATTTTCAATATTATAAAAATACTTTTCTAACTAGAATAATGCTTAGAGAAGATTCTAATCAGCCATTTTGGAAAGAAAAATTCCTTGCAGGGTTACCAACTCTCTTAGGAGAAAAAGCTAGAAATAAAATTAGAGAAACTAGTGGGAAACAAATAATACCTTATGATGAGTATACTTATGGCCAATTAGTTAGTTTAACACAACAGGAAGGATTAAGAATATGCCAAGACTTAAAACTCCAAAAACATTTAAAATGGGAACTAAAGAAAACCAAATTAGAATTAGGTACTTTCTGTCAACAATTTGATATTGATCCCAATAATACATCTCCAGGTTGCACAGGTACTTGTCATAAATCCTACAAAGAATCTAATAAAGAATATTACAAATCCCACAAAGAACATCATAAATCTCGTAGAAAATTCCATAAGAAAAGACAATTTTCTAAAGAAGATTATTACAAGAATCCAAGAAATTCAAGACCCAATAATTATAACAATCAAAATTCCAAAGAATGGTTGAAAAACGTTGAATGTTGGAAATGTCATAAAAAATGTCACACTGCCAATTTTTGTAGATTAAATAAAAGAATACAAGAATTACAATTAGAAGATGAAATTATGAAAAAAATTACAAATCTCTTAGTAGAGTCCTCTGAGTCAAATCCTGATTCAGAACCCGGAAATTTCTCTTCAAGATCTAAAAAGGATCATCAGATGAAATGGTCTCGTCTAGTCAAAATTCTGACAATGAACCTGAAAAATATGTTAGTGTTCTTAGTAAAGAACAACAATTCCATCTTGAAATACTAAAAAATATTAATGATCCCGAATTGCAAAAAGATTATCTTGACAAAATATTAAATTCTTTTGACAATAAAAAGGAAAGAGAAAACAAAAATACTATTTTACCAAGTACTTCAAAAATACATATGATTTAACTAATATTCTAGGAAAGACAAAAAGAGTTAAAAACAAAGATGTAACAATTCAAGATTACAAAAGGAAATGAAAGTAGTAAAAATTGAATTACGAAAATTAAAAGAAAAACAAAAACAAGATTCTGATGTTATAAAATATATGATAGAAAAATTAGGAAACGACGAGAGTACTGAAAATGACGAAGTGAATGAAAATACCGAACTAAGGAACATAGATAATATTGAAAAAATTCCAGATGATTTTTTATTTGTTCTAAGAGATATAACTTCAAGAAAATACATGATAAAAATAACTCTCAGATTCTCAGAAAAATTTAAAATAAATACGGTTGCTTTATTTGATACAGGTGCAGATTTAAATTGTATAAAATCCGGTATAGTTCCAAGAAAATTCCAAAAGAGAACTAATGAAAAACTTTCAGCTGCGAACAATTCAAAACTTAGTGTCAATTCCAAAGCAGAAGCTTCAATTATAAATAATGGAATCTCTTTAAAATCTTTATTTATTCTTGTTAATGATATACATCATACAATTATTTTAGGAACACCTTTTATAAATCTCATAACGCCATATACCGTTGGTGAAAATGCTATCTCTTTTAAAACTAATCATAAAAAATTACACTTTAATTTTTTTGAAAAACCGAAAACTAGAAATCTTAATATGATAAAAGCTTATTCGATTCATAAAAGTACCATTAACAATCTCATACAAGAAAAGAGTTTTCATTTACAAAACATTAAAAATGATATTTCATTTAAAAGAATAGAAAAACAATTAGAAACACCTGAGGTAAAAGAAAAAATTTTAAAACTCCAAACTTTATTTGAAAAAGAAATTTGTGCTGAGCTTCCGAATGCCTTTTGGAATAGAAAACAACATATTGTTGATCTACTTTATGAAGAAAATTTTAATGAAAGAGAAATCTACCAATTCAAATGAATCATGAATTATAAGAACATTGTAAATTAGAAATAAAAGATTTAATGGATAAAAAATTAATTTCTAAATCCAGGTCCCCATGGAGTTGTGCAGCTTTTTATGTTAACAAAAATTCTGAAATAGAAAGAGGAACTCCTAGATTGGTAATTAATTATAAACCCTTAAACACAGCTTTGAGATGGATCAGATATCCAATCCCTAACAAAAAAGATTTATTACAAAAACTTCATTTCTTCATTTATATTCTCTAAATTTGATATGAAATCAGGTCTTTGGCAAATTCAAATTTCTGAAAAAGATAGATATAAAACTGCTTTTACAGTCCCTTTTGGACAATACGAATGGAATGTAATGCCTTTTGGATTAAAGAATGCTCCTTCTGAATTCCAAAGAATCATGAATGAAATTTTCAATGATTATTCTAAATTCTGTATTGTTTATATTGACGATGTACTAATATTTTCAAATTCTTTAGAAGAACATTTTAAACATTTAAAAACATTTCTTTATATTGTAAAATAAAATGGTTTAGTAGTCTCCAAATCTAAAATGAGTCTATTCCAAACCAAAATCAGATTCTTAGGACATTATATATTCCAGGGTACTATTACTCCTATTGAAAGATCTTTACAATTCGCTAACAAATTCCCTGATAAAATCCTTGCTAAAACTCAATTACAAAGATTTTTAGGTAGTCTAAATAATGTCATAGATTTTTGCCCAAATATCAATAGAATGGCAAAACCATTACATGATAGGCTTAAGAAAAATCATGTTCCGTGGTCTGAAGAACATACTAATTTAATCAAAGAAATTAAAAAGCAAGTTTTAGAAATACCTTGTCTCCATATAGCAGATCCACACTTACCTAAGATTGTAGAGACTGATGCTTCAGATTTAGGATATGGTGGTATTCTAAAACAAGATCAAAGGGGTAGAGAATATATTGTCCAATTTACCTCATCACATTGGAATGATATTTGGAAATATGGGAAAAGAAAAACTATTCTACGATTAAAAAAGAAATACTAAGTATTGTTATGTGTATTCAAAAATTCCAGAGTGATCTCTTAAACCAAAAAAATTTACTTAGAATTGATTGTAAAAGTGCAAAAGAAGTCTTGCAAAAAGATGTTCAAAATCTTGCATCAAAACAGATTTTTGCACGATGGCAAGCCATACTGAGTATTTTTGATTTTGATATTGAATTTATTAAAGGAGATACAAATTCTATACCGATTTTCTTACTAGAGAATTCCTCCAAAAGCAGACACAATGCCGCCCAAAAAGGATAAAGGTAAAAAGCCAATTGATTAGGAAAACCAAAATCATGGTGCGATCGTAGTCAAAGAAGAAGAAGAATTGAGAGATACCGCCCAATCCAAAATCCAGGTACAAAAACAAGGAACTATTGATCTCAATTGGATTCAACCAAAAAAAAAAAAAAGACTTCAAATTCTTGAAGTTCTTCTTGAAACGCATGAGAAGTCAAAATGGTCTTAACTAAAGTACAAATGTAAAAAGCGCCTGAGGTAAAACTTCTTCTAGGACACTTACTATTTCAAATACCTTTCAAGCTATTTCTAAATCTAATGTTTCCTCAAAAACCCTTTCTAATCCCGTTTTCTCAAATTCTCAAATTTCATTGTCATAAGGATCTTTAAAACCTTCCTCAAACTATTTCATAAAACCCCAATGGCAAAATATCATAAATGTTGAAAGAGAATTCCATGAAAAAGATCCTTTTCAAACCCTCCAAAAATATTCTGGAAAAGGATGGTTTTACAAACCTTGGGAAACCACCAGAACTCCTCAATACTATCAAGCCATTCTTGAAATTACATATTCCGCTACTTACAAACACTTCTTTCTCCACGAAACACATGAACATCCCGCGTATTCGACCTGTAAAATTTCCAAAGTCATTGCTCCAGCAGAATGGGGACATAACCTTTCCAAATCCCTTTATTTTCCAGAAGAATTTAAAACAAGTTTTTTAGCATCCAAAGCAAGAAAGAAAGCTTGAAGAAAACCTCTCCAAGTGCAAATCCTCTTCATTTTTTAGATTTTAGAAACTTTCCAAATTCCGAAAAAATTTTTTTAGAGAAGCTTTCAATTGTCTTTAGGCAAGCTTCATTTTTTTAGTTTTTAGTTTTTGAAGATCTAGCTTCCATCTCCAAGGAAGCATTGTATGAAGGTGTAAATTCCAAATTCCAAAATTTGTAAAAGGTTTGATTTTATATTATGTCTTTTTAAATTCATGTTCATGGTCGGTTTAACCGCCTAAGTTTTAATTCTGTCTTTAAATTCTTGTCTTTAAATTCATGTACATGGTCGGTTTAACCGCCTAATCTTATAAATTCCTTGTTCTTACTTGATCCGTGGAGACCCTTGCAAAAGTATCCTTGAGAGAAACTGGGGGTAACTCGATCAAGATATATATTAATATAATTAGTATATATATATATGATATATATAATTAGTATAAATATATAATTATTATAATATATATATATATAAATAAATATATTATATATATTTATTTTTTTTATGCTTTGTTATTTTTCTGCATTTCATTTCTGTCTATTTATTTCTTCTATCATGTCTTCTTTCTCTTGTTTATTTTCCTCCCTACGATCCTAGTGGTCCCTGGTGTATATATATATATATATATAACCATGCAAAAGTTACAATAAAAATCAACTTAGCTTAGTGGCAAATTGCCACCTCTAAGCATAACAGGTCTTGGGTTCGAAGCCCTTTTGGTGCATGATACAAATAAAGAACTTAATGTAACACTTATATAAAGTGTCACTAAAGGCTATTAAAAGTGATACCTTAGACTATAGATAGCACAGACAACTGCATCAACTTAAAAAGTGCTACCTAGCTATTGTCTATATAGTAACATTTAATGGATACTACTTAACATTTTTTTAAGTGCTGCCTTATGTCATTTATGTTGTAGTGAGTATTTAACAATTTCATGGCCCAAAATTATTATTTATATTCTAATTATTTTTGCAATCTAATCAGATATTGTTGGAAAAAAGGAGAAGATAAATATAGGTTAGAATTTCGAATACAAATATTCGAATTCATTCGTATATATTTGAATATATTGTAAAATATGAATAAGAATAAATTTTTGTATTCGAACACCAAAAGAATACGAATAAGAATAAAATATGTTGATATTGGACTCGTAGGCAAATTCTATATGAACCGGTAATCTGTTTCATTTCTTTTCGTTTTGTTGATGCAGGAATTCAGCGACAACTCAGCTAGAAGAAGAAAGAAGATGTGACATTCCTGTTTATTTAATCCTCGTGCCTTGTTTGTTTTGTGAAATGCATCCCATCTACGAAACTGTACTGTTAGGTTTGTGTTTTGGTGACCTTTTGATCGATGGATTTGCAAGTTGAGTAACAAAAGGGATCTTTGGCCCCATATTTATACATACGCTTCTATAATAAGTGATTTGGTTGTTAATAGTTGATAAAGGCAAATAAACTCTTCCATTTTATATGTGAAAAAAGACTTCATCACATGGTCACTTGATCACAGACTGCACAGCTAGCGCGCAAAAATAGGTTCTGCACTCTGCAGTCACTTTAGTTTTTACCCTAACTCTAAAAATATTGAGCAGCACATCAGCCACAAACACCAAGTTTTGGCCGCAGATTCAAAAATCTCAAACTTTTAGTGTACGTTCACACAATTTACGCGAGATTTTCTGAGCAATTCTGAAATCTCCTACGAATTGAAGACTAAATCCAATATTTTGTTTTTTAAATATATGGTGATTTTACCAAACAAAATATAAAAGGATCAGCCGCACTCCTATAGTTGCACATTTACATGACTAAAATTACAATATACCCTAGATATATTATGTAGCAAGCCAAAGTGAAAATACATCATTCACAAAATACTAGCATATATAGGATGCCAAAAAAACCAAAAAGCTCGAGTCACAAAAGCCAAATACTATATTCTTCCTACTTACTGGCATCAAAAGGTTACTTGCAGATACATGGAAGAAGATGCACGCTACAAAAAAAAATCAGTTAAGAGATGAGATTATCGACGTCTTAGACTGGAGCAGGAAAAACCTGCACATCCATTAAAACCGTCGTGGATTGTAGCGACCGGCGATTAACATCGAAAAGACAAACATCTCCATCCTTGAGATCATTGGACACATAAAATTCGTGCCAACCTTTGGATAATATTCTGACGCGAAATTGACGAGATTTCTCAACCAAGAGTTTGATTGGCCATGTTCTTCCATGAGGATCTCTTAAAGTCACTGATCTTGACCTTTGCCCGAGCTCATGATTTAACCTCACAAATTCTGCTGGGATGGTCTGAAATTTTTTACAAGGCACATAAATGGTGTAAGCTAAACACAATATTCAGAATTCATATTAGCATGTTCGGTGAATTTGGTTGATAAACTTACCACCATGGTGTCTTTGTGAGCATGGTGAGGTTTCATAGTTAAGATAAAATGTGGACTTTGGCTGTGGTTTGATTTCATTGGTTTCTTGTATGGCCCTCCTACAACGCATGAAACTCACTTTAATTTTGTGCTAAACAATTATAGGGTTAATTGCAAAACATACCCTTGATATTCAATCTAAATACAAAAAAAAACTCAAGTATCAAAGAAAAGTATTTTTTTGGAATTTGAAATTTGACTAATTTTACACTTTCCAACTCAAACTTTTGTCTTTTCAACTAATAGTCTAAACTTTGTAGGTTTTTCACTTTGCAACCTCCGGCCAGTTGGAATTAGGATACTCGTCTATGTGTCCCAGAATATTCTAGGAATATTCCTGAATATTCCAACCCCGACTGGTATGAGATTGCAAAGTAAAAAAACACAAATTGATCAGGTTGTTAGTTGAAAAATAAAATAGTTTAGGTTGCAACGAAGTTGAGTTGCCAACAATTATTTCCTCAAATTACAAAAAATACCCCTTGATATATATGTGTTCCTATTTTATAAGTTATACCCTCAACATAGTATTTGTTGAGGAAATGCAACCTGATAGGGGATATTTGTAACTTTGAAAGATAACTAAAAGTTTTTTTTACCTGAGATGTAGTTCTTGTAATAAGTTACTTAAACTCAAATGATATATACAATAGAAAGAGAATGTACTATTGGTGTTTTTGGGATTGAAATGGGGTTTTGCTACTCCGGTTGTCGCATCATTAATTTCTTTCTTCGCCTCAACAAGATTAAACTCTTTTTCGCATGCAGTCCGATCAAATATAAACGCATTGAAACGCAAGTTGCCAATGTGTTCAAACACAACAAAATCTCCAATATTCAGGCCATGGTCATCAACAAATTGAGGCCATCCATGTTCGAAACAGATTAGATCTTCACGGTTAATTCTGCACACCTTCATCTTCCATGTTCCTTTACGACTTTTTAAGATGGCTTCTTTTGATTTTTCTTCTTTTAGCTTCGCAGAAAACGCTGGTGGTAGCTTCTGTACAAGCAAAATGAGAAAATTAAGTTTTCATGCATCCTCAAAGGAAGAAAAACTTTAATTGTAAAAGTTTCAAGAGTAGGCCATGTTTCAAGAAGCATAATATGTTTCTATATCCTTGATGACTCACCAATTTCTCCTCAAAACCAGGCATCATCACCTTGAAGAAATGCCTTGTCATTGCAAATTTACCTTCCATTTCACCTCACAAACCAAATAGCTAGCTAGGGTGGTAAAGTTTTATTCTATTTAGACTTTTATAGACTTGCCAAATACAGCAAGTGAAAAGAAATACAGAGTCTCAAATCTCAATTATAACAGCCGCCAAAATAAGTACTTACCGCTATTTTTGGATGAAGTTAGTGCTCTATTTTTCCAACTTTCTAGACATGTCATCATTATAAATCTATATATTCTTTCTGTTTTCATTTTTTTTTTCACTTTGATTATTTTTGAGATATAGTTGTGTCCACAGTCCACTTGAAAGTTTTTAAGTTACGGCGGCTAATACTACTACTGCATCCGTTTCAAAGTAAAACAATAAGAAAATAAAAACAAATATTTGAGCCGTGCTATAAAAAAAATTTAAGTAGGAGTGATGATTAAAACTTAAAACTATGTTATATTTCATATCAACCCTCAACATTAATATTAATTGAGAAATGAAAAATTAAATAATCGTTTACGTCATTATTTTACCTAAAACAACAAAGCAGAAAATATATTTTATTTAAAATAAAAATCAGAAATAATATATTTTTGCGTGACAATGAGTAGCAACTAGCAATTATGGGTGCAAATCAGTAATCTGCAATTATGTGTGCAAATATATATTCAATATATATATATATATATACACACACTCACACAGTCACACAATATCACAATTTTTTTTAATAAGATGTGAGGAGTGAGGGAATGAGATCAAAGAAACAAAAAGAATTCGAATCTGATCAACACCCTTGTAAAGGATAAACAATATCTCGTGACCTATAAAGCTTGTGCATGGTACACCGTACACACATATCATAAATTTATAAATGATTAATAAATAGTTCTAAAATAGGGCTTTTTTAATAGAATATTGTGTTTTTTCAACAAAATTGCACAAATAGTGTGGAAAAATAATGTGTTAATAAAGTAGGCAAAAACGGCGATGAGGTTGCCGTCTTTTAAAAAAGACGGATGGCTCACAGCCGTTTTTAGTTTAAATTTCTTTTCCCATTTTGAAAAAATAAAAACGGTACCAATCTAGCCGTTTTCACATCTAATTTTTATTTTTTAATTTCTTGGCCAATGTTGGCTTTGGTGAAGCAAATTACAATTTCAATTTTTTTTATTTATTTTAAGTTAATAAGGTTATATAATCAAGAATTAAAAAGAAAAATATTTCTCTTGCCCACCAATATCCCAACTTAAATTTGTGCATGATTTAATTTGATCACATTCTTATTATAATTTACTAATGGGGCAAAACGTTTAGTTTGTTCCCATTGTTAAATTTTCCTTTTTATTTCTTTTTTTAATTTTTTAATAATTTCTCGTTTTTTTTATCCTTTTTTGACATATAATATATCAAATTATTTATCTTTTTACGATCTTTAGTTTGAACATAATGCACAAACAAAATAAAACATAGACATAATAAAAAAAGATATCAAATATATTTATTCAAAATTTTATTTTGTTTTATTAATTAGTATTTATTATTTATAATTATCCTAAAGTTATAATTTACAAAATATTATAACCTTATAATAAAGAAAAGTATTAATAGTGTTATATAACATTATTAGTGTGATATAAATTTATAAAAACTACATATTAATTACGTTAAAAATATAAAATATGCCTCCATTAATTATTTTTGATATAGTTTATAATTGTATTTATTGTATGTCCTAGCCATAAAAAATTTCTGGATTTGTCCCTTGATACTGATAGCATGCATATTGCACGGGGTCACATCTAGTAATGTTAAAATAAATCGTATTTTTCTCCCGAACAATTATTTTATGTATTGTAGTTGTATGGCTACAAGTCCATATATTAACTATTTTATTGTTTTTGCTGAAAAATTTTACCATAACTATTATAAATATTTCTGACATCCTTGTACATATTAAATATTAAAATTTTCTCATCCCGTATTTAACTAGGTTTGGGATAAAGACAACAATCTTTTTAGTTCTTGATTGGAATCATTTGATAGCTTTTTTAACATTAATAAATACAATAGAAATTGAAATTACATGACATTATCTACCAATTGAAAAAAAAAATGACATGTTAGAAACGGCTTGCACCATACCGTTTTTAAATTTTAAAAATGCAAAAAAAATTATACCATAAAACGGCTTTGCACAAGCCGACTTTTGTAAAAAACGGCAACTCAGTAGCCGTTTTTGACTATTTTATTAAAGTATTTTTTTTCCACATTATTTTTGTAATGTTGTTAAAAATATGTTATATTCTGTCAAAAGAGCCTCTAAAATAGACTAATTCTTTTTAATTCTCTGAGCACTTAATAATAAATAAGGCAAAATTGCCAATTTTGGTCCGATAACTTGGCTCATTTTCGTATTTAGTCCTTAATTTTTATGGCTGGCATTTGACAACCACTAACTTTTTTATACTTGCACATTTGGTCTGATTTCAAAAGTTTGGGGATATCTTATTCCTAAAATGCTGAGTTTGCGGAAAAAGTGTTGAGTTGGACTAAATTGCACCTTGTTTGGACCATTTTTGCCTGAAATTACTATTTTATCCTTTTTTAAAAATAGTCATCCATGTAGATAAAAATAAATACGTTTAAAATTAATAATGATGAAATAGAAAATGGCCACACATAATATATGTTAATAATATCTCAATAAAATTAAATTAAAAAATTAAATTAAAGAAAATAGTCGAACATATATTTTTATATTTTTCAACATTAAATAAAAATTAAAGAAAAATAGAAAAAAAAATAAAAGAAACTTTTTTCAGATTATTCTTTTTAAATTAAATTAAAAAATAGTCGAACATATATTTTATATTTATCAACTTTTTATAAAAACTAAAGAAAAATAGAAAATAAAAAATTCATTTTTTTTTCTTTTTTTTTCGGGGATATCTTATTCCTAAAATGCATGTATTTTTGAGTTTCAACATTAAATAAAAATTAAAGAAAAATAGAAAAAAATAAAAAAAAGTCGAACATATATTTTATATTTATCAACTTTTATAAAAACTAAAGAAAAATAGAAAAGTTGGATTAAATTGCACCTTGTTTGGACCATTTTTGTCTGAAATTACTATTTTATCCTTTTTTAAAAATAGTCATCCATGTAGATAAAAATAAATACGTTTAAAATTAATAATAATGAAATAGAAAATGGCCACACATAATATATGTTAATAATATCTCAATAAAATTAAATAATAAAAATAAATTAAAAAATTAAATTAAAGAAAATAGTCGAACATGTATTTTTATATTTTTCAACATTAAATAAAAATTAAAGAAAAATAGAAAACAAAAATAAAAGAAATTTTTTTTCAGATTATTTTGTTTAAATTAAATTATAAAATAGTCGAACATATATTTTATATTTGTCAACTTTATATAAAAACTAAAGAAAAATAGAAAATAAAAAAATTCATTTTTTTTTTTTTTTTTTTGTTTTCTATTTTTTCGGGGATATCTTATTCCTAAAATGCTGAGTTGGCAGAAAAAGTGCTGAGTTGGACTAAATTGCACCTTGTTTGGACCATTTTTGCGGGAAACTATTTTATCCATTTTTCTTAAAATAGTGATCCATTTTTTTAATATTAAATAACTAAAATAAATATAAGATTAAATTAAATTAAAGAAACAATCTGAACATATATTTACAACTTTCAACTGTAAATTAATAGTACAGAAAAAAATATAAATTTGCATTTTTCAACTGTAAATAAAAAATAAATAGGAAACAAAAAAATGATTTTTTTTATTTTCTATTTTTCTTTAATTTTTATATAAAATTGACAAATATAAAATATATGTTCGAATATTTTTTAGTTTAAACAAAATAATTTGAACATAATATTTATAATTTTCACCTGTAAATAAAATTAAAAAAATAAAACGAAAAAAGGAAAAGCATGTATTTGCAATTTTCAATTATATATAAAAATTAAAAAAATAGAAAACAAAGAAAACATATATATCTATAATTTTTAACTGTAAATTAAAATTATTAAAGTATAGAAATTGAATAAGATTAAGAAAGAAAAGGAGAAATAAGAAGGGATAGAGAAGAGCTGCAAAAATTAGCATAAGGGAACTATTTAAATTGATAAGTTCCATTATTTCTACCCTCTGAATTAGTTAAATTGGCATAAATTATAATTGTGTATGCGAAATTATGAGATCTTACAGGTGCATTCCCACCACGGATTAGTTAAATTGCCATAAGGTTTTTAAACTTATTTTTAATCTTTCTCTTAAATTGATAAATAGGGTATTAATTAAATAATAATGATAATAAAATAAAATAAAACTGAAATAAATGAAATATTTGTATTAGAAGTGCGTAATGGATTTAAGTTTTAGTAGAAGAGTTGTACTATATCATATATATATACACACACACTTCTTTAAATTTCAGTATGATAATAGAATTATATTGATAATGACTTGATTAATGACTCTCATATTTAGTCCTAATCTACTCATCACTTTTTCAAGAAAAATCCATTCCACTTTATAATAGCCCTTTGCACATATCTAGCTTAAGAGCCATGAAACTCAATTTTTTTTTGTCTATGATTTTTAAGGAAATGGTTAATTTCAAAGCGACAAGTACATTATCAGTAATTAAATGATTGGAAACAAACACAGATTGGTTTTCACAAATAAGAGTAGATAAAATGGGCTTAAGGTGGTTAGTTAGAGTCTTAGCAATAATCTTGTTGATGACATTGCAAAGACTAATGGGGCGGAATTGGGTTATAGCTTCTGGGACATCACATTTAGGGATTAGCACTATAAGCTTAAAATTAATGATATCAAGAGTAGACTGATTATTCAGAAAACTTAAAGAAAAATCGATGACAACAGTTCCAATTAAATTTTTGAAAGAAGAGAATGGGAAAGCCATCAGAACCAGGACATTTTAGAGGGGACATTTGTGAAACAACATGAGTTACCTCTTCCGGGGAGAACTCGCTAAGGATATGTTGATTCATCTCAAAGCAATTTCGCGATTCAATAATGTTGGAGTGGGGTCATACCAGCTTAAGCTAAGCACTCGGCGCGAATTACTTCTTAGTGATGTACTTTACGCACCCAACATTCGATGTAATTTACTTTCAGTTTTAGCACTTTTAAGACATGGTTTTTCTTTCCTGTTTGATCAAGCTAAGTTATTCATTTTTCTTGGTAAGGAATTGTATGGTGTGGGATTTATGAGTGATGGATTTTTCATGTTAGAATTATCCAGTGAATGTATTCCTTTTATTTCTTCATCTGTTGATGTTATTTCTGATTCTGTTAAATGACATGCGAGGTTGGGACACATTGGACAAGAAAGATTGACTAGGTTAGCTCGAGAAGGTCTTTTAGGCCAACTCGCTAAAGTCAACCTTCCTATGTGTGAACCATGTCTGGCAGGAAAAGCCTGTCGGAAACCTTTTGGTAAAGCAAAGAGGTCTACTCATCCTCTTGAAATAGTCCACTCGGATATATGCGGGCTTATGAACGTGAGGGCACGACACGGTGCATCCTATTTTCTCACTTTCATTGACGATTATTCACGCTATGGGTCAGTATATCTCTTGTCTCATCGGTCAGAAGCGCTTGTCTGCTTTAAGCGATTCTTGGCCGAGGTTGAGAACCAAAGAGACCGAAACCTCAAAGTTTTACGTACTGATAGAGGGCGAGAATATTTGTTTGATCAGTTCAGGCAATTATGTGAAGAAAAAGGATTTATAAGACAATTGTCCATTCCATATACTCCGCAACAAAATAGGGTTGCAGAGAGAAGGAAGAGGACACTTCTGGAAATGACCAGATCAATGATGGCGCAAGCTAATCTTCCAATATCTTTTTGGGGAGATGCGATTTTGACTGTTGCCTACATACTAAACCGTGTGCCTTCAAAGTCAGTTCCTACGACACCATATGAGTTGTGGCATGGCAGAAAGCCTAATTTAGAAAGCTTGCGCCCTTGGGGTCAGCTGGTTTTGTTTACAACACTTCTCATAAGCATGGGAAGCTTGGTCCTAGAGCGATCAAACATGTCTTTATAAGATATTGTGATCACTCGAAAGGCTATGTGATGTATGGTGAACATCCTGATGGAGGAATGACTGAAATTGAATCCCGCGATGTTAACTTCCTCGAGGAGGAATTTCCAACAATTGGAGAATTAAGAGGGAATCTAGAACTGTATGAGTTACAAGATCCCAAGGACAATGCTATGCTTCCTGGCGAGGGTGAGACTTCAAAATCTCATCCTCGTATCGACGGGGACAATGATAGTGGTCCTAAAATCAGTGGGAGTGACCGACTGATGGAAGACTCTCAAAATCCACTTATGCGTTGAAGCAATCGTGGAATAGTACCCCGATGACGTTTTGAAATTGAGGGGGAATCTTTCATGTGTGCTTCTATGGATATTGATGAGCCAACCACCTATCAAGAGTCTATTACTTCTCCTAATGCTAAATAGTGGATAATTGCTATGGAGGAAGAGATGAGCTCGATGGCTAAGAATCAAGTTTGGGAGCTAGTTGATCTTTCACTTGGACGCTAGACCATTGGGAGCAAATGGGTTCTTAAGGTCAAGCACAAGGCAGATGGGTTGATCGACAAGTATAAAGCTCGTCTTGTGGCGAAGGGCTATACTCAAAAACAGGGTGTAGACTATGAAGAGACATTCTCCCCAGTGGTGAGATTTGCCTCAATTCGCCTTATTTTGGCCATTGTCGCCCATCTTGATCTGGAATTATTCCAGATGGATGTGAAGACAACATTTCTCAATGGGGAACTGGATGAAGAGATCTATATGGATCAACCTAAAGCGTTTCACCATAAGGGACAAGAGCGCAAAGTATGTTGCTTAAAGCGTTCCATTTATGGATTGAAACAATCATCCAGACAGTGGTACTATCGATTTCATCAAGCTATCACGTCGATAAGCTTTACGATGGTCGAAAAAGACCATTGTGTGTATGTCAAGAGAAATGGGAGAAAATTCTTGATTCTCTCACTATATGTGGACGATATTTTATTGGCTGGAAATGACATGGAGATGATTGTCGCCACACAAGAGTGGTTGTCCTCTACATTTGAGATGAAGGATATGGGGGAAGCAGAATACATACTTGGTGTTAAGATACACCGAGATTGTTCCAGAAAATTATTGAGTTTGTCTCAAGAGACTTACATCAAGAAGATTCTAGAACGATTTCGTATGCAAAATGCTAAACCTATTGACACACCCATGGAAAAGACTTGTGTTCTTAGCAAAGATTTATGCCCAAAAACAGTTGAAGAAAAAGAATGCATGGCTAAGGTTCCATATGCAAATGCAATAGGAAGTCTGATGTATGCAATGATGTGTACTCGACCAGACATATGTTTTGCAGTTGGAATGGTGAGCAGATATCAAAGTAATCCTGGGCGCGCCCATTGGGCTGGTGTCAAGAGAATACTTAGATATTTGAAAGGAACAAGTGATCTTTCATTATACTATCATGGGGGTAGTTTAAAGCTAGTTGGGTATAGCGATGCCGATGGATCGGTGGATAGAGATGAACGCAAATCCACATCGGGATATGCATTCTTATTGGGAGGCGCTGCTATCACTTGGTGTAGTAAGAAGCAACCTTGTATCGCTTTATCCACCATGGAAGTTGAATATATTGCTTGTACATCGGCTGTACAAGAGACAATTTGGTTGAGAAGATTTCTTCAGAGTCTGCGCATAACAACGCATGTTGATGATGCAGTTTTTGTCTATTGTGACAACACCTCTGCACTAGCATATGCTAAAGACCCCAAGTATCATGGGAGGACCAAACATATCGACACCAGATACCACTTTATTCGAGAAAGTGTTGCGCAATGTCAAATAGTTCTCAGGCATATTCCTACTAACGATATGGTCGCTGATCCTTTTACTAAGCCTTTGCGCAGAGATGTGTTCCAAAGGCATGTTAAAAGTATGGGACTCTGTAGGATTTAAAATTGTAAGCCTATATCAATATTTTACCGATTAATAAGTTTTTTTTGTTCTTATTAGTCTGTTAGAGTATTGTGTTTAATGATTGATAATGTCACCAGACTTAGATTGAACCATTCACAGGTGAAATCGCCCTGGCGCTTTGGTAGCGAGCAGGATGAGACTCATTGATCATGATCGCACAAATGAGAAAGATGTGACTGATCATCGTCACGCTAGAAATAACATGAAAAGCTAAAGTTTAACAATAGTCGCCTAGGCATGAGGCTAAGATGAGATCATACTTGATTGAGAATGGAGTAAGTCCAAACTTCATAAAAGTCTGTTTATAGCCAAGTGTGCGAATTGTCAGAAGATTTTGCGGAGACCAACTTCTGTAATACGCAGGTCAGACGCTAGAAGAGCGACAGGACTAATACTTGTATGATATTTAGAGCATGACATGCCCAAGTTGAGTGGGAGCTCTATCATAATATGTATTCATACTACATGTGCTTTACATCGACCTTGTAAGATGAGTGACTGAATGGATCCCTGCTTCGTCACTTTGTGAGCACTTATTGTGTTTATAAATACCCTTTGGTGTTAGATAAATGTTTTTATCAAGATTTTGATGATTTTGTTTAAATGAGTTTTTATACCAAAACAATGTTTTTAAATGTTGTCCAAATACTCCTAAATGATTTAAAATATTTTTACTAATTTTTGGAGTATTTCTTAGAGTTTATTATTCGATAAAAATTGGACAAAACTTTTGATGATTTTGTGTTAATTGGTTTTTACACCAAAACTATGTTTTAAATGTTGTCCAAATACCCCCTCCGACCGGTCGACCCCCCTCTGCACGGTACCTGGATCACACTAATTCTCTTCCAACGTTCAAAATTCTCTATAGGGCAACCGGTCGCCCTGTGTAATTTTTGACAACAAAAATTGTACCGTTTGAACTCCATATTAGCAAGATTTGCTTTTGAATTTTGTACAATATTTCTACATCTTATGATCTTCTTTTTGTAAACAAAAGTGAAGAAGGAGGAGCCTATGTTTGTGAAGACTCTCCTATAAATAGAGGATCATTTGAAGGCACAAAGAACAACACAAGCAAATACACAACAAGAAATCTGCAAATTTCTAAGCTTTCATATTCAACACTCTTGTTATATTTATAGCCTAAGTATTTCACTTTCACATCTTGAGGTCTAGGCTTGATTCTTGATTACACTTGCACTCAATATTGCATTATTCATTATCGAGTTGTAATCTTGAATTTTTGGGTTCATCATTCAACACAAGATATCGTTATGAGTGTTCTTGTGGTAAGAACACACTTGGGTGATCTAGGTGTTAGGTGCAAGAAGATTGTGGTAATCTTCTTATTGAAGAGTTTGGTGCTCTTTGAGGTGTTGAAGAATTTGGTATTCTTCAAGGTTGAAGATTGTGGTAATCTTCACAAGGTGCCATTGAAGATTGTGGTAATCTTCAAGGGAGATCGTGGTAATCTCCAAAGAGGTGGTGTTAGAAGATTGTGGTAATCTTCAAAGGTGATGTTGTAATAATTTTGGTAATTATTAATAAAATCTTTTTTCTTTTTGAAATCCATCCCGGAGATACTGGGGTGGTAGAGGACTAGGCCCTAGGTGGGTTGAACCTCTATAAATCGAGGCGTGTTGTTTAATTTCCGCACCTCTATTCTTGTCTTTGATTGATCATTCGAAAAAGAGGGCTAATTGCGAAAAAAACGGCATAATCTATTCACCCCCCTCTAGATTATCGTAGCCACTTGGACTAACAAGTGGTATCAGAGCCAAACTCTTTGTCTAGCTTGTTCTGAGTAAAAAGGAAAGATCCATGGCTACGAACGAGAGCTATCTACCAACCGGTGCATCATTCAATAGACCACCTCTTTTCGACTCCAACAATTATGCATTTTGGAAGGATCGAATGGAATGCTTCTTACAAGGTTGCGGGTTCGATATTTGGAACACGGTTATAAACGGAGTATCCATCCCCATGAAGAAAAAGGAAGACGGGACTCAAATTCCCAAAGCTCTCAAGGAGTTTGATGATGAAGACAAGAAAATATTCTCCTTAAACGGTAAAGCTCTTAAGATTCTTCATTGTTCTCTTACCGCTATGGAATATAATCGTATTAGAGGCATTCGATCCGCCCATGATGTTTGGGAAAATTGGAAGTTATTTATGAAGGCACGAAGAAAGTTAAACAAGCTAGAAAAACAATGCTTGTTAAAGAGTTCGAAAATTTCACTATGAATATTGGTGAAAATATTTCTAGAATGGTTGAAAGGCTTGACAATATTGTAAATCCTCTTGTTGCACTTGGGAAAATTATTTCCGAAGAGGATAAAGTTACAAAAGTTCTTAATGCTCTTCCCGCCTCTTGGTCCGAAAAAGTTACCGCTATTACGGAAGCTCAAAATTTGAAAACTCTAAATTTTGATGAGCTTATTGGCAATCTTCTCATCTATGAAGTTTATACAAATGAAAGGAGTAACTCAAAGGCATCAATTTCACAACTGGGTATGGGATCAACTCCAAAAGGTCTTGCCTCAAAATCGAAAAATTATTATTCTAGTGATGAGGAAGATGAAGATGAAGATGAAGACGAGGATGAGGTACTTATTAGAATATTTACAAAATTTGTAAATAAAAACAAAGAAAGAAAAACAAGAGACAATTCTTATTTTAGATGCGGAAAACTCGGACACCATATTACCGATTGTCCAAAAAGGGAAGATGAACAAAGAAAGAAAAAGCACTTTTACAAAGCCTTGAAGGCCGAAGCCGAACCAACAACATGGGACGAACTTCTTTCATCCGACGATGAAAAAGCCGAGCAATGTCTAATGGGAATCGAAGAAGACAATGAGGTACGCTGTAACCCTTCTACTTCTTTTGGTAATGAATTGCATGATGATGAATTGCAAAATGACTTTGATGAGAAGATGAATTCCAAAGCTTGCTTTTTAAATACAAAAATTTGAAAAATGAATTCAATATCATGAAAAATGAAAAGGATAGTTTACATGCTTCTTATGAATCTCTTACTAGTGCTCATAATGTTACTCTTGATAAAGTTAGAATTCTTGAAGAAGAAAATAGTACTCTTGTTAAGGATATTGATTGCATGAAAAATGATATGTTAAAATTAAATTTGAGCACCGATAAAATGACCAAAATTCTTGATGTTCAACGTTGTGATCATACGAAACTAGGACTTGGTTATAAGCCTAATGTTATTAATGTTAAGAAAAAGAACCAAGTCTCTATGCATATTGGTCATTATGCTTCTAGAACTATTACATGCTTTTATTGTGGTAAAAATGGTCACACGACTAATACTTGTGGGGTTAAAAATAGTTCTAGTTATTATTGGAGACCTAAAAGTCTTAATGTTAATCCTAAAGGACTCAAACACTTGAGGGTACCACAAGAAAATTTCATGATAGGTACTTGGTGTAACAAGAGTCAAAAGAATTTTAAAATGTCATATAGACAACAAATGATCGCGCCATATGATCGAACAAGGAGATAGTATCAACAAAATTATTTTCCAAGAAGAAGGTATAATCAACAAAGGGAAAGATACAACCCTTGGCAATGGAGAAATTGGTAACTCTTATCATCTTCTTGAAGTATGCATTTTATGTTGTCTTTTATAATTATTGCAATTTTTTTCATGTCTTTAATTTTGTATTGATGGTCAAAATTCTTTATTAAAGTGTTTCTTTAAAATGAGGTCTCAACTTTATACTCTCGGATTTTCAAAATTCAAAAGAGACCTTAAATGGATTTTCTATAAGCACTTGTTTTATTAAACTTTTGTTGATTCCTTCTAAAAGCATAGTATGTGCTACTTGTCCAACTTCTATGATGGTTTATATCAATTTGTCTATATTATTAGATATTACTATGCTCTTGTGCAAGATATCTTGTCAATTTTTTGCAGGAAATGTTTCGGTATTAAGGAACAAATGATCGTAGACTTATCCATGGCCATCTACGTCATAATGTGTCAAAGTTGAAAAAGGCATATTGGTTAACAAACAAAATCGAGGTATGTTCTTCAACTTATCTTACTCTTATAAACTCGATATTCTTCATGCCTTATGTCTATATGCTCAATCTCAAAACAATCCCAAACAATCTCATATAAGTGCCATTAAAAGAATTTTTCAATAGTTGAAAGGCACTCTATCTTATGGCTTGTTTTATCCATTGCTTTAAATCGTTCCTATTTCTTTTAGGATAACAAGTCCGGTTTAAAATATTTTCAAAATACGGTTCTTCATAACCGAACTAAAATATTGAGATTCGATATTTTTCTTGGGATTGCATTTCTTTACGAAAATTTGAGATGTGTTTAATTCCGTCTCAAAATTAACTCGCGGATTTTTTAAACTATTAACCGCCTAGTCTTTTACCTCAATTCGAGCTTGTTTAGGCATAATGTATATTGAATGAGGTCTATGTTTGCAATTTCCACGTTTTTAAAACTTAGGGGTGAAAAATCGGATTTTTGGTTCAAACTTCGGATTTTGCAAAATCAAAATGAACCACTGGGCTGACTGGGGCAAGACCGACCGGTCGCCCAAGCCGCCGACCGGTCGCCCATGCCCCCAACCGATCGCCCTTGATGATTTCAGCAATTAAATTGCTTCTGTCCTTCATTTCGTTATTTTGGTTATTTTCTTCCAAAATCGAACCCCTTCGCATTTTTCACTCAAAATTCACTCAAAATGATTTTCTTCTTATAAAATCTATATTTTTGAGTTCATGTAACTTCTATTTCATCCATATCATCCAACTTCTCCGATCAATTGGTAATAATTTCTCCTTTTAATCTCAATTGGGTTGAACCCTTGAGAATGTGCTTGTATCTTGCTATTTTGATGAAATTCTTGTATTAGTATGTTGAATATGATGATTTTTGATGGATAGATATTGTTGTATTGCAATTGGTGATGAATTTTTTTGTCTTAAACGAATCACAAATGCATTATATTCCTCTAGTTTTATTCAACGCACGCCAAGTGTTCGACGAAATGTTTCAATGAAAAATTCATCACCTACATGATTCTCTCGATTTGAAAAGTCTTATAAGTTTATAGAGATCATGTTTTAGCAATCAAATGAGCTTTTGCAAGTCAAATGATCAACTTTTCCCTTTTATTTGGAATTTAAGCTTCAATTTTCAAAACGCTCGATAAATCGATTAAATTGCGCACTTTGATATATTTGTATGATGTTTTTATCGGGCTAACATTCTTTTTGATGATTCCAAAGGGGGAGAAACAGGAAAAACGCTCATATGCTCAAAGAAGCGAAAACAAGCTCGCAAGAAAAGCTATAAGCTGGGCTTCTAAAAGCCAAAAGTTGTGAACAATACTTAGTCCATGTGATGTATTATGGACTTTTATGCTTGAATAATGATGTCTTGTGACAGGGGGAGCTTATAAGCTCATGGAATTCAAGCTTAAGTTGTAAAAGCTAAGCTTTTAGCTTGTAGTTGTTGCTTCTATACTTACTCTTGCTATGCATGTTGATAGGGGGAGCTTGTGCTAAAATGATTTTGAAAAATCTTTGCTCCTATCCTTGTGTGTTTGTACTTATGATAAATCTTGCTTATAATGGATTTATGTTTTAGACCGGAAAATATGTTTTGTTTTAAAATCGACCTTCTAAAATTGTTTTGGTTTGTAATCATAAAAAAGGGGGAGTTTGTTAGATAAATGTTTTTATCAAGATTTTAATGATTTTGTTTAAATGAGTTTTTATACCAAAACAATGTTTTTAAATGTTGTCCAAATACTCCTAAATGATTTAAAATGTTTTTACTAATTTTTGGAGTATTTCTTAGAGTTTATTATTCGATAAAAATTGACAACACTTTTGATGATTTTGTGTTAATTGATTTTTACACCAAAACTATGTTTTAAATGTTGTCCAAATACTCCCAATTGATTTAAAATATTTTTACTAATTTTTTGGAGTATTTCTTGAAGTTTATTTTTGACAAAAATCGGACAACATTTCAATTTGGAGGTCGACCAGGTCGAGCAAAACAATCGACCAAATTACTGAAGAAAGAAAACTTGAAAGCGAGCGTCATCAAGTCAAAAATATAAAGAGGGGGACCGGTCCAGGGCAGGGCCGACCGGTCGCACCCTAGGTCGACCGGTCGACCCCCCCTCTGCACGGTACCTGGATCGCACTAATTCTCTTCCAACGTTCAAAATTCTCTATAGGGCAACCGGTCGCCCTGTGTAATTTTTGACAGCAAAAATTGTACCGTTTGAACTCCATATCAGCAAGATTTGCTTTTGAATTTTGTACAATATTTCTACATCTTGTGATCTTCTTTTTGTAGACAAAAGTGAAGAAGGAGGAGCCTATGTGACTCTCCTATAAATAGAGGATGATTTGAAGGCACAAAGAACAACACAAGCAAATACACAACAAGAAATCTGCAAATTTCTAAGCTTTCATATTCAACACTCTTGTTGTATTTATAGCCTAAGTATTTCACTTTCACATCTTGATGTCTAGGCTTGATTCTTGATTACACTTGCACTCAATATTGTATTATTCATTATCGAGTTGTAATCTTGAATTTTTGGGTTCATTATTCAACACAAGATATCCTTGTGAGTGTTCTTGTGGTAAGAACACACTTGGGTGATCTAGGTGTTAGGTGCAAGAAGATTGTGGTAATCTTCTTATTGAAGAGTTTGGTGCTCTTTGAGGTGTTGAAGAATTTGGTATTCTTCAAGGTTGAAGATTGTGGTAATCTTCACAAGGTGCCGTTGAAGATTGTGGTAATCTTCAAGAGAGATTGTGGTAATCTCCAAAGAGGTGGTGTTAGAAGATTGTGGTAATCTTCAAAGGTGATGTTGTAATAATTTTGGTAATTATTAATAAAATCTTTTTCTTTTTGAAATCCATCCCGGAGATACTGGGGTGGTAGAGTACTAGGCCCTAGGTGGGTTGAACCTCTATAAATTGAGGCGTGTTGTTTAATTTCCGTACCTTTATTCTTGTCTTTGATTGATCATTCGAAAAAGAGGGCTAATTGCGAAAAAATCGGCATAATCTATTCACCCCCCTCTAGATTATCGTAGCCACTTGGACTAACATTTGGGACTCTGGACTTTGTCATAATGTGTAAACTTGATGATGCTACTTTAGCATGTATCTAATGACCAAGATTAATTCGGTCTGTCGAAGCATGACTAGGAAAGCTGTTAAGACCAAACTGATTGACATAAGAGGCCGAGGAAAAACTATGTTGGTAATGCACCTATGTTCTATGGCTCATAGGCCGGCCGACTTTGTCGAAAATATGTTTTGACATAATCATGAGCGTAGATACATATTTGAGAGATCAAACATGATGGATGCATATTAAGGGATTAAAGGTGTTTGGTCGGGTGCAACCACGTAGATTGGGGTAAGCAAGCTAGTCTCCTGAGTTGTAGAGTTATATTAGTTGGGTGATAACTTAATATAATTCTCCTCGTTTTTCACTTGGTCGCACACCTTATTCCTTGTATGAAAGAAGAGATTATGAGATATGATTCTGATCAAATATGAATGAGTGGGACGAACATGTTAAACAGCCATGTGAGAAAAGAAAAAAGTAAACCACACATATGGGTTAAAGTATAAAAGGTATAAGCATGTATGTCCATTCCTATAAAGTTTCATGGGCAACCCATATGCATATGCGTGTTTTCCTGCTATATATAATCATAGGAATGCCAGAAGCAGAGGTGTGGATGTGCACATCACATTGGCTCTCATTTTGTCATTAAATTTTGATCAGAATAATTAGTTCCATATAATCCATCCTTAAGGATCACCAATATTCTCCTAAGGGTTTAAGGTGTAGAGCAATTGTGGGTGCTCTAGTAGTATTCACATCGATCAGGGTGAAGCGCATTTTATACTCGAGTGCAGTTTGGAAGGCTTGTAGACGAGCTATCAAGATCAAGGGTCAACGAAGTGAATCGGTAATTTTTTCCGCTACCTACTTGAAAGGTATCATCAATTCCTAATTACAAGACTATTTGCAAATATATGTGTTTATTTGCTAACAAATAATATTCAAGATAGATTCCAATTCGTCTTCAGTGGGTCGTCTAGACTGAAAGACACCTCTGAAACATTCAACAGTAATATTACCCAATTCTTCTTGAGATTCACACCATTCCCTGAGTCTATTTTTAAGCCTATTTTGTGTTGTACCTCGCTGATGCCACAAAAGTTCCTCCTTATCAAGTAGATTGATAAGGGATCAACAGCAGAGTTAGTTTAAATAGTTGCTACAGTCGGTTATTCAGTTACAAGAGTTTGCTACATTTCTGTTATTCTAACTGTATTCTTCTAGAATGATCAGCTCACTCTATAAATACACACAAGGCTTGTAAATGTAATTCACACAGTACATTTCATAATGAAAGATGTTTTAGTTCCTTTGTTAGATTTCTGAGATTTGTCATAGATCCTCCAGTTCATTTCTGATTCTGACTTGATCTTCTTTGGTCTAGGCATTTCTCGGTCCAATTCGGATGTCATGTAACTGAGAACGGACGTCTCTGATGCAGTTGGTCACATTCCCAATATTCATTCTTTACCACTGTTGTAATCCATTCTGACATTGAGTAAGAGCTGCAACAACATTTGGAATCATAGTAAACTGAATCATTGGTCCAATTTTTGTGAATAACACCCAGACAATCAATTTGTTTAAGCCAAAGGGCCTCAAACCTAAATCGTTTTGGTTTCATGAGAAGTCGCTTATTGTTTGGACCTTCTATGGAAATAAAAATTGGGGCGTGATCTGATGCCATAGAAAATGCATGATAGGCAAAGGCTTGGGGAAATTGCTAAGACCATTTATGGTTCAAGCCTCATGTTGGTCCATGTGAACCGATGACCACTGTAGACTAAATCATAGAGCCCTGCATTTATAAATGCACTACGAAAATTTTGCATCGTCAAGTTGGAACTGGTTCACCTCCAGTTTTTTCTCATTGATCCAAGATTTCATTAAATCTCCCACACACATCCAAGGAATTGAGGATCTGGTGCCAAGCCATTTTAATTCGTCCTAGGATTTGTGTCAGAAACTCATGTTTGAAATCAGACCAAATGTGCAAGTTTAAAAAAGTTAGTGGTTGCCAAATGTTACTCATAAAAATTAACGGACTAAATACGAAAATGAGCCAAATTATCGGACCAAAATTGCAATTTTGCCTAATAAATAATAAATATAAACCTCATACTTTAACTCTGAATAATTTTTCTTCAAATAATGAGTAATAATGCATAAAACACTCACTAAATAATACATGAAGTTTAATAGCAAAAACTCATGTAGGACCATGTTACGGTCTCAATCCGTAAGACGGATCATGTTGTCCAGGTCCGCGGGTCAAAGCCACCTGCTGGCTTTTTTTTTTCTTTTTGTTTTTCTATTTTTCTTCCCCAGTTAAAGTAACAGTTTTATGAGAAAAAAAGTATCGGTTATTTTAGATAAAGTATCATATTTTTTAATATAGCCACATATTATGATTACATTACATTAAATGAAAAATAAATATATCAGAGTTAATATAACACCTTTATGAGTAAAAGTATATATTTTTTGAGACAAAATATCATGTTTTAAGAGTAAAAATATCTGTTTTTGAAATAAAGTATTATATTTTTTAATATAGTCACATATTATGAATTCAATACAACGAAAGATGAATAGTAAATATGATAGAGTTAAAGTAATACTTTTATAAATAAAAGTATTTGTTTTTTGAGATAAAGAAACATATTTTTTAATATAGTCATAAATTATGAATATATTACAATATACACATATATATATATGATATATATATGACAGAGTTAAAGTAACACTTTTATATTAAAGTATCTATTTTTGAGATAAAGTATCATGTTTTATTAATATAGTCACAAATTAGGAATGAAGGAAATAAGGAAAAATAAAAAATAAATAAAATATGATATAGTTAAAGTAACACTTTTATAAGTAAAAGTATCCGTTTTTTAAGATAAAGTATCAGATTTCTTAATACAGTTACAAACTATGAACAAAAAAAGAGGAAAAATAAAAAATAAATATGATGTAGTTATAGTAACACTTTTATAAGTATCCATTTATTGAGATAAAGTATCATGTTTTTTAATAGATCTGGGTTCGATTCTTAGCCTCTGCATTTAGAGGTGTTTTTAATTTTTTTTTTAATTTACCAGGCATATTTATGAATGGCGTTATATACATGGTTATACTAAAATTGCACAACAAGCACTAGTGGTGTAGTGATCGAATACCATTTTGCGCCTGTATAGACGCGGGTTCGATTCCAATCTAGCACGCTGAAGCAATTTTTTTTTTAAATAACAGGCGGGTGGGTGGGTGGGTTGTAGGGCTGTAGGATCCGCGGGCGGGTGGGCGGGCTGTAGAATCCGTCTTATAGAATAGGATCCGTAAGACAATCCTACAAGAGACCTACTCAAGTTTAATATATATATATATATATATATATAGGATTTGGTTCAAATGAGACCACCCTCCCTAGGTGAGACAGTGTGGACTCATCTTACCCATTGATCTTAAAAAATGAAGGGATGTGATTAATTCAGTTTTTTTAATTATTTCCTAATTTTCGCTGATTTTAAGGGTAAGATTGTAATTTTGTAATTCAAATTAGTGGTCCCAACGGATTTTATGGGCTGAAATTGACACTGCCGGATTTTGTGCCGGAATTTAAGGAACCTGTTTTCTTTCCAAATATTTTTATTTTACAGCATAGCTAGGGTTCTTCTACTGCATAATTAGACATCAAATAATGCATATTTAGTTATTTTGTTGGCATTGTTTTACGAAAACAAGACATAATTGAATATAACGTACTGCATATGTAGTTATACTACATTGTATAAATAGGTTCAATATAATATATATTTAGTTATGAAAATGGGATGTTGCTTTCGGAAATTATAAAAATGGGATGTTACATAATGTACTGCATATTTAGTTATTCCACAATACATAGATAGCTTCTATATAATACATAGTTAGATGATTTTGTTGCATAGTTTATGACGTCTTGCATAGTTGGATATACTGTACTACATATTAGTTTTTTTACGCTGCATAGATAGTTTTCAGATAATGCATATTTAGTTGAGTTTTGTTGCATATTTAGTTTTCGAACTCACTATTCGTCATTTCTCTGTAATATTGCACCGATTTTTCGTGTTTTTTCTCTGTAATTTTCGAGTTCTTCACAGTTTTCTTTATTTGCGTTAATGGAGGAATGAGAGAGAGAGAGAGAGAGAGAGAGAGACGTGAGATTGGTAAAATTGGGAGATGTATGAGAGAGAAAGAGATTTGATTCCATTTTTGTAATTACCTTGTTATGTTATTTTACCCTACTACCCTTATATTGATTAAATTAATATTTTAATATATTTTTTATCCATTAAATCATACCCATTGATTAATAGTGGGGGATGGTTGAGATTAGTCCATTGTGTCTCACCTAGAGACATGGTCTCACTTGATCCTCCCCTATATATATATATATATATATATATATATATATATATATATATATATATGGACTACACCTTCACCTTTTCATTCATTCCAGCCTAAAATCGATCCATTTGACTTAGTTAAGTACTCTGGAATTTTAACTTGTTATGTCCTAATAAACCAGATTAAGATTTCATGTTCCACTTTCCCTAATCCACTCATATTCTACTATATTGGATGAATGTACATGTGTACATGATGATGTTATATGATGTCACAATTTTATATGTGTCATTCATCTAGTGTGTGGAATAGAGAGTGGAATAGGAAAAATAGAACAGGAGACCTCATTAAGATTTTATGTTCCAATTTTCCTATTCCACTCAATCAAGTGATCTAAAAATATCTTTATTGCACTCCAATCAAAGAATTCGGCAAATACTTTAATCATAATGATAAAGCTAAACTAGTATAGAAAATGTAGCAATTTCGTATAAGTGAATTGGTTAAATATAACTAATTACATATATTCGGTTTTCTTCCTTTGGAGGATTTTTTTCTCTCTCTTGGGAGTCGTGTATTTCCTCTCTTTGGGGTTTTAAGTAAGTTTTTGTGTGTGTTTTGAATTTTCTTTCCCCCACTTTTGTTTAGGGTTGGTGTTTCTCCTTCATTGTTGTCCTTTCGCCAGTAATTTCCTTTTCGTTAGAGTTGTTTTGAATGCCATTAATTAGTTTTTAAGGTTTGACTCGTAGTTATTTCCCATTGTCCTTTTCTGACTTTGTCATGGTGTCTTCCCGTTCTGTCTTGGTAGTGTTTTGTATGTTTTTGGAGTTTTGTTCCTTCTTTCTTTTGTGCTTTCTGACAGCTTTTCTCTCTTTTTTTCTCTTGTCTTCCTCTTTGTGTGCTTTTTGTTTGTGTCTAATTTGGTTATGGTTTGGTCTGTGTATCTTTTCAGATGCTTCCAGCTTGAAGTTCTAGTCAGTGATCTCTGTGAGGTTTTCCATCCGATTGAGCAAGAGATAGAGAGTAGTTTGAGAAACTTTTTTCTTTCTGACAAAGAAAACGAAATTATTAGTCTTAGAGAGGTGCATATTCACTCCCGTTCCGATGAATGCTCAAGGAGTTTATTTGGGAAATTAGTTGGGCATAAAAAGGCTAATTCTGGAGGTATGAAGAAGACGTTTGCTTTGATATGGCCTGTGAAATAAGCTTTTTCAACGAGAGAGTTGGGATTCAACTTTTTTCAGTTTATCTTTTCGTCTAAAGCAGAAGTGAAAAGAGTCAGAGATGGTAAATTGTGGAATTTTGACAACCAGTACTTGGTATTAAAGGACTGGGAGGATAATCTGAATGGTGACAATGATTGCTTTAATTTTGTGGATATTTGGGTTCAAATGTGGAATATCCCACATAACTAGTTGTGCGCGGAGGTAGGGTTGAAAATTGGGAAGGCCTTTTCACAAGTTAAAGATGTGTTAATTCCAGATTCTGGTGGAGTGAGATGCAGACAAATGAAAATCTCGGTTTCAGTTGAGCTAAGTAAGCCATTGTTGAGGTTTGCTAATATTTACTGGAAAATAAAGAAGTGAGAGTGGATTTCATGTATGAAAAACTTTTGCGTTTTTACTTTTACTGTGGAAAAATAGGACATTCAGACAAAATGTGTGTTAGGAAATTTATTTTGTAGATTTTGATGATACCATGTAAAAAATTTATTTTGTAGATTTTGATGATACCATGTAAAACTTAAACTAGGAAGTTGGCACCCCATTTTCCTTGTAATCTGTATTATAATAGTTAGAGCTGAGAGAGCTGAGTCAAGTCAGCTATGCCAAGAAATACAAGAAGTCAACTGAAGACTAAATTGAAGACTCTGCTGTATATCAGCTGAGTAAGGCCAAAAAGAAAGTCAAGAACTCGACTGAAGGAGTATCAGCTGTGGAAATGCTGTGAGAAGAGTCGGTCAAGTCAACTTAAGGAAACCAAGTCTCAAGGTTGAAGTGATAGTTGAGTCATCCAATGACTGGAAGCTGACTCAAGTCACCTGGGGTAAAGACAACAGTCTAGTCAAGAAAACTGACTTAGATCTGTTGATTAAAGTCAAGAATGATACTCAGTATAGTAACATGTCAAAGTTGTCAGGTGTAAAGTGTTAGTCCTAGTTTTGTGCAAAAGGAATAAACCAATGGGAAGCACTGCACCGTGTGTCAGAAAGTCTGAAATGCTACAAGATATTTAATACAAGGAAATGTCAACATCAAGGACTGCAGACAAGACAAGACAACGAACTCAAGTAACTTTTGAAATTAGCCTATCTCTTCAACGGGCAAAATTTCAAAAGTGCACTATAAAAGGCTGAGGAATTTACTGAGAAAAGGTTACCTGAACCACGAACAAACAAGCAACATTCAAGCATGTAACCTGCAATATTCTCAAGTATATTCAAGCAAATCTTCAAGCCTGAAACTCGAAGGAAATCAATCCAACACAAGCTGTGAAGGAAAGACAACTTCAAATCTGTTGAAGAGGAAACTTTTGAAGAATGAAAAGGGGTCTACTTTCCAAGGAGGATTGTAGGACGGTTCAAGGTCGAACCAGTATCAAGTTATTGGAGGGCTTCGTGATCAAATCCAAGAGCTTGAGAAGTGAGTTGAAGAGGCAAGGCAGCTGCCCTGTGAAGAAGCCGAGTCGCAAGAGAAGCCAATTGTGTGACCAAGGCTGTCTCTAGACTGTTCACCATGTTGTAAACTGATCTGTTACATTGTGGATTCCTCCAGGAGTTGGAGAAGAGAGGATTAGAAGAATTACCTCATCTTCGAACCTCTATAAAAATTATATGTGTCAGTTATTTTTCAGCACATTTATATTTCTGCATACTTACATCATATCTGCTGATAAAACTCACATTTGCCATCCAACTAATTAATAACCAAATGCTAAAAATCAAGTGTTAAAATAAACTTAAATTAAATCAAATGGTGTTAAGTCTTCCGCTGATAAAACCAATACAACCAAGTTAAAGTTCAGGTTAAACAGCCGAGTTATTCTATCAACAGCTCTATCGAGTCTGTTGAGTGGCTAACTTAGCTGAATAACCAACTTAGTTGTCCCTCAAGGACACAGCTGTTTGAGTTAACTCTGTTGGATTCTTAAAAGGACTAAAATGGAAAAGTTGGTAAGGTTTATTCACCCCCCCTCTAAACCTTACTCACACCCCTTGGGACCTACAATGTGTCATTAAAGAAGGGAGGATATTGTGAAAGAGTGTCTGAAGGAAGGACAGTTTGGAGAGTGGATTAAAGCCGAAGTTAGTCACTTAAGATTCAAATCGAATAGGGGTAGTCCTACTAAGAAAGCGACAACAGATGTTCTAGCTGAAACTGAAATTCCTAGGCAATGTAACGCTATTGTTAAGATTCCCATTGATGATTCTTGTGATAAATTTGCGGGCTCTAGTCCTAAGATGGGCTTGGTTTCTACTCATTCCCTTGCTCTTGAGACTTTGAGGAGTCAGGAGTATATGAACAATCATGAATCATGTGAGGATTCTTCTAGGATCGGGGTGGGTTTAAAAATGATTGACGAGCATCCCTTAAAAATCTCCAACAGTGGTTTGGTTGCTGCTCTTAATCCAATATCTGATCCTTAGCCAAATTTTGAAGAGGGTGATATCGATAGTGAGATGCAGGTGGTTGAGATGGACTTGAATAAATTGGTGATAGGAGTCTATTTTTACAAACAAGCTGAGAAACCATTAGCTGAGTTATCTAATGTTGTTTTGGAGGGTAATGGGGGCTTATCTGGTCCTTAGAGAGGGATAAAAATCAAAGGGGGATGGAGAAATAGGGGGAGAGGGTTGACAATTTTGGCTTAAAGGGGGATATAAAGAGAATAAAAGTATTAAAAGAGGGAGGAGTTTGAGAGATGATTAGTTGGAAGGTGATACTAGGGATGAAGATGAGGTACATGTTGATAAAAAATCTAAATGGTCAGATGCTTGTGATGAAATGGTGGAGGAAGCCAGCCCTAATTGGCTCCATGGTTTCCAATGAGGGTATGTGCATGGAACTGTAGAGGTTTGGGACCCTCTACGTATCCCGGTGAAGGAATTGAATAGATTCCACCGTCCTGACTTTGTATTTTAAGTGAAACAAAAAAATAAAGCTTTTATGGGTACTGTTTGTAAGCAACTTAGAGTGGAGGATAGATGGTGATGTGTTGAACCGATTGGAAGAAGTGGTGGCCTCTTGCTGTTTTGGATGGATTTGGTGTGTTTTAAGCAGGTGATCCCTAGTATATTTTGTTTGGAAGTGGAAAATAACTTAAGTGAAAACAGAGAATCTGCTTGGATTATCTTCATTTATGCTAGCCCAAACCATTTTTAGAGAGAGATACAATGGAATTATTTGAGGAATGTTTGTGGGAGATGGTGGGGATGTGTGGTGCATGGGAGGGGACTTTAATGACAATGCAACCATGTAGAGAAGAAGGGGGTAGACTGAGAGCTAAATCAAGTTTTGAAAAGTTTAATTCTTTGATTGGGGACCTTGGCATGCAGGAAATTAGATCTTTGGGGCATGAGTTTACTTGGATAATAATAGATTTGGTGAAGGTTTTGTGGAGAAAAAACTAGATAGATATTTTGGATCTTTTCAGTGGCACGTAAAATATCCAAATGCAACTGTGGTTTCTGAGTTTAAAAGCTCGTCTGATCATCACTTACTGATTCTGGATACTAATCCTGAGATCATGAATTTGAAGAAAATGTTTTATTTTGACAAGAGATGGCTGAATAAAGAGGGTGTGTTAGAAGTTGTTAGTAAGACTTGGCAGGCCCCTCAAAGTGGTAATCATCAGTTTTAGTTTGTTTCTAACATCAAAGATTGTAGAATGAAACTATTCAACTGGAGTAGAAACTTCAGAACTACTTCTAAATACAAGATGGAAAAGCTTAAGAAAAGCTTAGATCAAATGTGATAGCAAGGGGGTTGAGGAATTGGAATGATTGGAACAATACCAAAAAGCAGCTCAATAAGGAGTACAAGTTGGAGAAAATCTTTTGGAGACAAAAATCAAGAATCCAATGGCTTAAGAAGGGGGGATAAAAACTCAAAGTTTTTCCATGCTTATACAATGCAAAGAAGGAAAAGGAATTGCATTTTGAGATTTGTTAATTCGATTTGAAAATTTGTGATAAGGAAGAGGAAATTGAGAATACCATCACTGATTTCTACCAGTAGTTGTTTGCTTCTGAGGGATCTATGGGGGATATTGGCTTGTTGGATGGAATCCTCACCCAATTTCTACTGACTGGATCAAAGAGTTGGTTGTACCTGTTGAGAAGAAGGAGATTAATATGCATCCTAATAAAGCTCCCAGTCCGGATGGTATATCTCCTCTTTTTTTCCCAACATTTTCGGGATGTGATTAAAATGGACCATTGTTGTACTGTTTTGAATTTTTCTAAGCATGACAAAATTCTGAAATCTATGAATCAATCTCTTGTTACTTTGATTCCTATGTGTCTTAATCCATCCACTATGTCTCAGTATCGTCTATTAGCTTGTGCAATGTTAGCTACAAAATTATCTCTAAAATTTTGGCCAATAAGATTAAACCTTGTTTACCTCTGTGTATTTGTGAGAACCAGTCTGCTTTTATTCAAGATAGGCAAATTCTGGCTAATGTTATTTTGGCTCAGGAAGCAATCCATTTCCTTAATAGACATAGATCAGGGAAGAAAGAGTTTATGCAATCAAACTTGATATGACAAAAGCTTAAGATAGAGTTGAATGGAATTATTTGAAATTGATAATGTTGCAAATGGGATTTCCATTGGTTTTTGTTAAATGGGTCATTTCTTGTGTGTTTTCCTCATCTTTTTCATTTAATATCAATGGTAAACCTAGAGGTTATGTCATCCCTTCCAGAGGTCTTAGATAGGGGGACCGTATCTCCCCCTATCTGTTTTTTATTGTGTCTGAGTGGTTCTCCAGTCTCATTAGAAAAGCTGAAGCTTTGAATTATTTGAAAGGCCTTAAAGTCAGTTCCAAGGGACCTTGTATTACTCACCTACTTTTTGCTGATGATTCTATCATGTTTTGTGAAGCTAGTGTTATACAGTAAAAAATGGTTCTTGATATTCTGAAACTTATAAGAATTTTCTGGCCAATTGGTAAACTTGGATAAATCATCTATCTTTTTCAGTAAAAATGTTTCTGTGGAGGATCAAGCTGCTATTTGTCAAAGTCTTAGGGGTATCTCTTCCCAAAAATCCGGTAGATACTTGGGATTACCCTTGGCAATTGGGAGATCCAAAAAATATTTGGTCCAATATGTCATTGATGTTGTACAAAATAGATTGGTCAATTGGAAAAATAGATTTCTCTCCTTGGCTGGAAAAGAAGTTTTAGTTAATTGTTTCAGATGCTCTTCCGGTGTATTTATGTCCTGTTTTGTCTTACCTGTGGGGGTGTGTAAGCAAATTTGCAGACTGTTTTCTAATTTCTGTTGGGGGTCTGATGAGTATGGGAAAAATAAGATATATTGGAAAGCTTGGAATAAAATGTCAGTGCCTAGAAAAGAGAGGGTGATGGGATTTCATGACTTGTTATTGTTCAATGAAGCTCTAATTGTCAAGCAACTTTGGAGAATCTTGTCTCATCCAAATCTATTAGTCAGCAAAGTTTTGAAAGTAAAATGTTTTCCAGATGGGAACTTAGTTGATGCTAAAAAGGCTCTAATTCTTCATGGTTGTGGAGAAGTTGGTTGGGTACTAAGGATACATTAAAGAAGGGTCTGAGATTTGAAGTGGGTGATAGGAGATCTATTAAAATATGGGAGGATCCATGGATCCCTGCTGCTGTTAACTTTAAACCAAATAAGCTGAATTTGGAGGGGGATGTTCCTGTTAGAGTTTCTGAGCTCTTGACCAGGGAGGAGATTGAGTCGAATCATGAATTGGTACAGAAGGTTTTTTCTAAACTAGACTGCAATTTGATATTCCAGATCACTGGAATGAGACATGGGAAAAAAGACAAACTATTTTGGCAGCTTGATAAGAAAGAAAACTATAATGTTAAGTCCTCCTATAATCACCTGGTTCTGGACAAAGTGAGGAAGATTGAATGCGGTGAGAGTATCTGGAGCAATCTAAACGCGAAGATTATTAGGGATATAAGTTGGAAACTGCACTTGAAAGGTAAAATTAAGCACTTTATTTGGAAGTGTTTTTTTGGCATTCTTCCTACAAACAGTTGCCTGAAGAAGAGGGGATGGAGGTGGACTTAGCGTGCAGTGGGTGTGGGAAGACCATAGAGCACCTGTTTTTCACTTGTCCAAGATCTCAAAAAATCTGGAAGCTCTCCCCTGTGACTTGGGATGTGTTGTTTGATGATAAAGATTCATTTGTGGTGTGGTGGGGAAAAATCTGCAGATTGATAGAATTCAACTAACTACCTATATTTTGTGGTGGTTATGGAAGACTAGAAACCTATGGGTGTTTGAGAAGGTTAGAAAATCTGAAGTGGAGACTATTAAGGCGGCTGTGGAGGAGTGGAATGAATTTTAATCCATAAATGCTCCTTAACCTCCTAGTTGAGTTCCCTGGTTTTTTTCTGTTTGGTCTATTTGCAGGTAGGGTACTTGGTACTAGTGTTTGGTTTCTTCCTTTATGTGATGTTGGTGTTGTTTCTTGTCCAAGGTGGTTGTTGTGTTTGGGTGTTGGGGTATTTTCTGAATCCAGTGAGGCTTCAAGCAACTTTGGCCTCCTTTAGGTGGTTTTTTCAGTCTTTGAAGATTAGCTTGGTGGTGATGTTTCTGGACTGATGATGTTGGCTATATAAATTTTGTATCTTAGTATACTGCTTATGGCTTTTGTCATCAACTTGTTAGCTTTGGTTTTTTATTGTTCTTTTTGTCTTTTTTCTAGACTATCCTTGGATAGATCTCTTGATCATATGTGGAGGTTCTCTTTGTCTCCATGATAATCCTTGGTCCTTTGGCCTTCGGATGTATCTCTTTTCGAGTTAATGAAATTATTATTGTTACGAAAAAAAATGAATTGGTTAAATATAATGTTAAAAAAATCCACTTATATTTAACATCTTATGGATGAAATGTCAATAGAGATGCGCATAATTCAGTTAACATTTCGATTGAATCAAAAGTAACATTTTAATTTATATTGAAATCAATTTTAAAAAATTTATTTTTTGATTTTCTTTTAAATTTCAGTACAGTTCAATTTTGGTTAATCTAACTAGACCGAAAAAGTTGAATTATTTTTTATTATACTTAAATATATAATTCCCGTATATTATTTATATAACTATTTTTTGTTTTTACACAATTTTTTAAATTTTTGCTCATCTATATTGTAGAAACCTAAATTTATTACCAAAAATTGTCAAGTATCGAAATTTTCAATTTTGGCCATCAAGGTGAGATATTGCAAATAAGGAAGTAATTTACCAATGTTTTGGTAAAAGATCAAGTCAAGTCAAATCAAATCATAATCTTTTGATCATAGCAAGATATGCAAGATAAATCATGATCGGCCAATCAAATCGCCATTTTTCATTCATCAATTATGGCAAGAATCCCCATCATACACCTATAAATAGAGGTTCTCTTCATAATTCATAGACAAACAAATCCTAGAGAAGAAGTTTGTTTTGTGTGTTTTTGTTAGTATTTTGTGTGGTTATTTTGATTTCATTTCATATTTTTCATAGTATATTTCGTGTTTTTGCTTGTGTGTTTGCTTGTTTTGTTGTTGAGTCTATTTTTGTATATCTTATGCTTGTTTTTGGTGGAAAAGTGTAGGTAGAACGAGGAAAAAATGAAGAGTGGGCTAAGAGAAGTGAACAAGGAAGAACGGACGGCAAACGACCGTTCGTGTTGGAAAATATAAAGGGAATGGTCGCTCCCTGGTTGTCCCCGAAGTAGCATGCCATTCTTGAGAAAATAAGCATTGAACGGCCATTCCATGGCCGTTCCCAAAAAGATCTCTCTGAAGAGTGGTCGTTCGACGACCGTTCGGTGTGGAAAATTTGAACGTATATTTAGCTGACCTTATCGATTTTTAGTAGTTTTCTGATAGGATTTGGACTCTTCCAAGTTGTTAGGGCCTTTGGGCTATATAAGGGGAGTCTAGGCTTTAGATTTTCATTCATTCAAAGCTAGATACAAGATTTTGATTTCTCTCTTCTCTCTCTCTTCTCTTCTTCACGTTAATTTTAGGGTTTCTTTGGGGATCTCTTTACAACTTGAAAAAGTGTAATTCTTCTCCACTTTATTTATCTATTTGATTTTCTTTTGATATTAATTGTTTCATGAGAATGTTTGTGATTATTATCTCTTGCTTAATTGAATTGATGAATTTCTCCATGAGCTAATTCTCTTGTTCTAGGGATAGGATGAGTTGAATCGAATAAACAAGCATGAATATTGATTGATTGATTATGCATTTTCTAATTGAATTGCTTTATTTTATAATTGATTGTCTGATCAACTTTTGATTATTTTGAGGGAATAATAGAGATCGAGAGATGATATTATTTCGGACTAAATTCATTTAGGGGATTAGATATGAATCAGCAATGTATCTAACTTGGTTAATAATCGGGTAAATTTGAACTAGCTAGACTTAATCTGTGAATACGAGAGTTATGAGATCTAGGCCTGGTTTATATCTGTTTTCTTGATTATTTAATTGTATGATCAATTGATTGATATTCTGCTTGATTGTTTTAAGAATACGAATCTGAAGCCCTAGACGTTTTATCATTCATTTTTTTATCCAGATCTCGTGTTTTAGTTTTGAATATTTGTTTTAATAATTAATTTAGTTATTTACAAACCATAAAAATTGAATTAGAGTGGTTAGGATTTTATTTTCTGTTATTAGTGTTTCATGATAATTATTTGCCGGATAAGTCTTCCGCGAGGGACGATTTTGGTCAACTTGCTACCCTACGATTGATCTCGTGCTCTTGCGAGCATCACTAGATTTATTTTAGGTGTTTAACGGTCGAATAAAATTTTGGCGTCGTTGCTGGGGAAGGCTTTAAGCGAAATAATTATTGTGTTATTTTTCCTGTTTCTAGATTATGATTCTTTTTGTTGAATTTTTAGTTTAGGACTCTTTTTGTTTCTTTTGATTTTTACTTTATTCCACTGGTTTGTTTGATCTATTTTTCTTGTGTGCTTTATGCAAGGATGTGGAATCTCGATCGGGACCTTGTACCTTTCGTGAACGATATCCATCGAGTTGTGCGACGTGTAAGGAAAGAAGGGGACGATTCTACGGACAGTAGCAAGGACTCTAATGATCAAGTTCCATGGGAAGAACAAACAGATTACGAACCAGAGATGGGTGATAATCAAAACAAAAACAACATGGAGGCACGCCAGCCATCAATGTGTGAGTTCGTGCGCCCTGTCATTGGAACTGCGACCTCTTGCATCACTTTAGGACAAGCAACACGAAAATACTAGCTCAAAAACATACACTTCAATCAGTTACCATCTTTTTTTGGGATGCCCAATGAAGATCCTCTCAACTTCATCCGTGAATTTTATTCAGTCATTCAAACTTTTCTCTACAGGATGTGAATGAGGCTCAGCTTAGGATGCGTTGTTTTCCATATACTCTGAAGGATCGGGCAAAAACATGGCTTATGTCTCTACCTCCCAACTCTCTTACTGACTGGGAGGCGGTGTACAATAAGTTCATGGGCAGGTAATACTCTCATCAGAAAACTCCTGATCTGCGAGGTAAGATAGTTGTTTTTAGTCAAATGGAATGTGAGCCTTTTCATGAGGCCTGGGATCGTGTTCGCCAAAAATATTTGGATCTTACAACTGCAAGTGTACAGTGTAGTTTATAGAATAATGACAAGCAAGGTCGTATTCCTCAGGGATTGAATACGAAACACTTATTGAAACGATCGAATATCAAGTTTTATTAAAAATCAAAAATAAAAATGAAAATAAATAAATTTGCGAACCCCACAAGTATTTTCAACAACTACGGAAGCAACCTTAGGCACATAATCTCAACATGTTTCTTCAATATTAAATCCAATTAAAGTTTTAAAAAACCAATTCAGGCAATTCTATGGGTTCAATTCCTAAGATAGTTATTCCTCCTCCCGGGTGATAAATAAACAGTAGATTAATAACAATTGTAGATCTCCGATACGTTACAACTATTATTAACTCCCAAAAGATCTATGAATTGAATGACTGCCCACAAATAGTTGTAGGTCTCCCGACTCGTTACACCCATTTATGTCTGAATTCGATTTCCGTCTTTGTTAGAACTCATCTCCCGAATCTCGCACTAACAAATATGACATGCAAATTATTGGCCAAATAAAAAGAAATTAAGAATAAGCACTCGAATTCTTAAAATAGAACACATGAATCAATTAAGAAAACAATTAATCAAGATTTAATATGAATCCACAGTTTTGATTATGCCCCTAAGATCCGAAATATTAGCTAAACATTGATAACAAATTCATACACAAATTCGAAATCAATATTATGACATCGTTTAAGCACAGACAAGAGATCTATATATAGAAAGAAAACCCCTTCTTGTCAGGATGGATTCCCCTCCTAAGCCTTGAAAGCTATTGTGCTCTCGTAGATGTGAAAGGTCTTATGGTGTTCTTCGCGACCTAGCCCTCCTCTCTCAGAAGACATTGGATCTTGTATTCCTGTATAATTTGATGTGTTGTATGTTGTATGAATTGATTATTTTTCGTGCAAGCCTTGGGTCCCTTTTATAGATGCTTGGAGAGATCAATTGTAGAGTTGGAACGGGAAAAGGACACTGAAAAATGCCCAACTCCACACGCCCGTGTAGGTCCCACATGGTCCGGCCGTGCGGCTTGTTTTCGTCCCATGTTTCTTCCCTTTTTCACACAGACATGTAACTTTCACACGAGTGTGTCACACGGCCGTGTGGTCCCACACGGTCCAGCTGTGTGACGTGTTTTGGTCCAGTTTCTTAGTCTTTTCGATCTTCTCTTCGCATACGTCAATCCTATCCGGGCCTTCCACCTGATATTTCTTTGATTAAGCTCTGTTTCTTGTAAAACATTACAAGAATACGCAGTATCATGCCCCTCTAAGGAAACCAAGTAACACACACTAAATATGTGTGCAAATGCATCAAATGTATATCATTTTAAGCCCTTAAATGCACGTATATTTTACACTCATCAGATCGCTTTAAGGATTTACAGATTAAATGCCCACATCATCACTACCCAATGGAATTATTGAGCCAATTTTTCTATGATGAATTGTCGCATAATTATCAATATATGGTTGACAATGCTGCAAGGGGTGACATGGGTGTACACACGGCCTAAGAAATCTATGATATTCTAGAGATGATGAGCGATAACTCACAACAAAAGAGTGCCAGTGGCAGACAAGATACCGTGAATGAAG
Organism: Rehmannia glutinosa; assembly: GCA_016081115.2. Lineage (NCBI taxonomy): Eukaryota > Viridiplantae > Streptophyta > Magnoliopsida > Lamiales > Orobanchaceae > Rehmannia > Rehmannia glutinosa. The sequence goes on along the minus strand of CM071930.1, from coordinate 60,476,237 downwards.
TAGCTCCGAGCTATGATGTGACAAAACAATTGGCTGAATTGACTAAGCAAGTGCAATTGTTGGCTACAAGGGGGCATCCACCAACCGCCCCTCCTTCTGCCGAGTCGTGCGGGATTGTGGTGAGTTTGGTCATGGGGCTAATGTTTGTAATGTTATGATTGAACAACAGGTTTAGGGCGTAAATGCTACCCAGGGTTATCACCAAAGGCCTCGTAATGATCCTTTCGCTCAGACTTACAACCCAGGTTGGCGGAATCATCAAAACTTTAGTTGGGGCAATTCACAAAATCCATCTCAAATCTATCCGAGGCCACCGCATCCCCAATATCAACCATCAAACCAATCTCGGCCTCCATCTATTGAAGAAAGCTTTAATTCCTTTATTCAAGTTAGTCAGCAAACACAAGAAGGAAACAATAGGCAATTTGAATCTATGGAAGCCTCGCTTAAGCATCTTGAGACTTAAGTTGGTCTTGGCTACTCAAGTTGGTGAAATAGCTCGACATGTCTTCAAGAAGGACGCATTCTCTAGTCAACCAGCGCAAGCTCAAGCCATCATTGTTCTTGACTTTGGTGAGATTTATGATAATGAAATTGAGATTCCTTATTCCACTGTCTCGCCTAACCCTGCAGGTATTGCAAAAGTAGAAAAGAAAGGTGATGCGAGTGAAGAAAACACGAATATGGAGGCCAGTAAGGGATCGTCACTCCACAAGATTGAGAATCTCCACAATCCTCCTATTCCATCCCTAAGTTCACTCCCAAAACAACAAGATCCTGGTAGTTTCATTGTTAATATTTCTTTTGGGAATGGTAAGGAAGTCGCAGGTATGCTTGATCTTGGAGTTGGAATTAACCTTATGCCTTCTTCTATATTTAAACAATTAGATTTGGGGGAATTGAAGTCCAGCGGGTTACGTTTGCAACTTGTTGATAGGTCCATTAGGTATCCTACAGGCATTGTTGAAGATGTTTTAATCCAAGAAGGTGATTTTAAAATTCTCACTGATTTTGTTGTCTTGGATACACAAAAAGGATAAAGGTAATCTTAAAGATCATACTATATTGTTGGGTAGACCATTCATGGCCACAACCAATATGTTGATTGATATCCAAAATAGAAAACTGAGTATGAATGTCTTTGGAAAAACTGTAACATTTTCAATTTTTGATATAGCTCATAGTCTTGCATGTGTCTTGAATGATGCTTTTATTGTTGACTCTGTCGATTCAGTCGTGAAAGATGTCCTATGACAGGAAGACAATATGATTTAAAGCGCAAGTCAACCGAATAAAAATTCCAAGGTGGTCGTTTGACACTATTCACTCATAAAAAATAAAAATAAATTGAAAAATTTACATTTTCATTTTTTTTATTAGAGTTTATCTTTTTGGGTATTTTTGTTCTCCTTCACATGTCTTTTGCAGGACTGTCGGCATGCGTTTTTGGACTTAACTACTTTGCCATTATCGCATTTATCAGGGACGTTTCTTTTTCCCTTCTCTTTTATTTTTACGCATTGAGGTCATCGCGTGTTTTAAGTGTGGGGGAGCGATTGGTCGTTGTCTAGGTGTTATAGTTGCATGTTGTTATTTCTTTTACTAGCCCTTTGATTGTTTAAGATTAATAATAGTGTTGTTTAGCTAACTTGAAATTGATGTAGTAATTTGAGTTTCGATTATAAAATGGTATCGTGAATTTGATACTTAGGATTTGACTAAATTGTGAATAAACCCTTGTGATAGACAAATAAGGTGATGGTTAAATGATAGTTTAGGTTATGGGGCTTGAATTGCAAAGTTTCATCAATGTGAATTAAGTAAAAATCTTGTTTTGATTTGTGTGTGTATACAATATTGCTAGCCTTGCGGAAAAAAAAACCACCTAAAAAAGCAAAAGAAAAGGTGTGACAAAGTGAAAAAAAGAGCAACAAAAAGAACAAAATAGAGCAATCGAGATTATATTCAGCTGGTTGAGTCGCTTAGTAATTAGGAGCATTCATGAGCCTTATGTTTGTCTTTTACGTACAACGGCGGCTCAAACATGAGTATGGGAAACCATCCTAGGAGCCTTTGGAAAAACTCTGAAGTTTATACCTAGTGGAACAATATCTCGAGAGTTCTAACGAAAGAAAAAAAATTAATATATCGAAAAAAATGGTTCATGGCTAGTAATGGCGTGATTTGTTGTGTGTATGATAGGGTTGTAACTTTTGACACGGATTTGAAACCGAGTAAGGAGGGCCAAACACCTTAACTAACTATTAACCGTAGCCGAATGAGTCTGTTGTGAAGGTTGGGGATCAATGCAGGATAATCCGAGGTGGATAGGACGTGATGTGATGGATGAATTGACTCTAAATTTGATCATAATATTTCTTGTTGGATTTATAAGCGTTATTATTTGCTTGAGGACAAGCAAAAGGCTAAGTTTGTGGGAGTTGTTTGGTGTATTTTTATTAGTATTTTGTGTGGTTATTTTATGATTTCATTTCTATATTTTTCATAGTATATTTCATGTTTTTGCTTGTGTGTGTTGTGCTTTTGTTGTTGAGTCTATTTTTGTGTGTGTTATGCTTGTTTTTGGTAGAAAAGTGTAGGTAGAATGAAGAAGAAACGAAGAGTGGGCTAAGAGAAGTGAATAAGGAAGAAACACGGCGAACGGACAGCGAACGGCCGTTCAATGGCCGTTCGTGTTGGGAAAAATAAAGGGAACGGTCGTTCCCTGATCGTTCCCGAACTAGCATGCCATTCATGAGAAGAGAAGTATGGAACGGCCGTTCCATGGCCGTTCCCAAAAAGACCTCTCTGAAGAGTGGACGTTCGACGACCGCTCGGTGGCTGTTCAAGACAGAAGATCGAACGTATATTTAGCTGATCTTATCGATTTTTAGTAGTTTTCAGATAGGATTGAACTATTCCAAGTTATTAGGGCCTTTGGGCTATATAAGGGGAGTCTAGGCTTTAGATTTTCATTCATTCAAAGCCAGATACAAGATTTGGATTTCTCTCTTCTCTCTCCCTTCTCTTCTTCATGTTAATTCTAGGGTTTCTTTAGGGATCTCTTTACAACTTGAAAAAGTGTAATTCTTCTCCGTCTTTATTTATCTATTTGATTTTCTTTTGATATTAATTGCTTCATGAGAATGTTTGTGATTATTATCTCTTGCTTAAATGAATTGATTAATTTCTCCATGAGCTAATTCTTTTGTTCTAGGGTTAGGATGAGTTGAATCGAATAAACAAGCATGATTATTGATTGATTGATTATGTCTTTCCTAATTGAATTGCTTTATTTTATAATTGATTGTCTGATCAACTTTTGATTATTTTGAGGAAATAATTGAGATCGAGAGATGATATTATTGCCGGACTAAATTCATTTAGGGGGTTAGAAATGAATCAGCAATGTATTATCTAACTTGGTTAATTAATTGAGTAAATTTGATCTAGCTAGACTTAATCTGTGAATACGAGAGTTATCAGATCTAGGCCTGGTTTATATCTGTTTTCTTGATTATTTAATTGCATGATCAATTGATTGATATTCTTCTTGGTAATTTGAGGATACGAAGCTGAAGCCCTAGACGTTTTATCATTCATTTTTTTTTATCCAGATCTCGTGTTTTAGTTTTGAATATTCATTTTAATAATTAATTTAGTTATTTACAAACCATAAAAATTGAAGTAGAGTGTTGAGAATTTTATTTTCTGTTATTTGTGTTGCATGATAATTATTTCCCGGCTAAGTCTTCCGTGAGGGACGACTTTGGTCAACTTGCTACCCTGCGATTGATCTCGTGCTCTAGCGAGCATCACTAGATTTATTTTAGGTGTTTAGCTATCGAACAAAGTCTAAGCAAAAGACGGAATTCTCTCAACGTAAGAAGTCCAAATCCAAGAAAGTCCAAGTTGTTCAAGGCACAGTTCAAGATTTTCATCGCGTATTCGACTCGAAGATAGCATTTAATTCGAGATTAAACTATCACGCCCTCGAATTAACATTATTAGAAACCAACTTCAAGCTTGGAGGAGATCAAGTCCTCGAATCTACCTTCAAAAAAAATTCAAATATTGTTCTTGGAGAGAAGAATTCATAGAGATTGTAACTCACATTTTTTCCTTTTGATTCAATAAAAAATATTATTTGTATTATTTTTCGTGTTCATAATTTTACAGATACAAAATTTGTATTACAAATTTTGGCACGCCCGGTGGGATAGTTTCTACGTCTCATCTCTTCTCTTCATTAAAGTTCTCGAAGTATCATGGCCAATCACAAAGCGACAATAGTCAAAGTTGCTACATCAAACTCCTCAAATGCCACAAGTGGATGTCTTGACGTCATATCCAAGAAACTGCTAGCAGCTTTGGAGATCAATCCCTTAATCGGAATTGCTGAGAATGAATCACTTTTGGACAACGCACACAAAGATGTTAAAGATCTAAAGGATATGTCTGATTCATCAACTCCTCGCTCGGGGTCAAGTTACTCATTCACTTCAAACGTGGTGTCTGTCATGGTGACAAATGCTACAACTATGGAGGAGCAAATTGCAAGCTTGACAAGGGCTATAGAGGGGCTCACAAAGCATGTTCAAGATCGAGACTCCCAAATCATGAAGTTGATAGATAAAGTAGACCAATTTGATTCAAGTCGTGTGATAGGCAAGCAAGTCAATGCTCAAGATGATGTTGCAATGTCAGCATAGCAACAACTAAGTGAAAATGAGAAATCTCCGAGGAGCTGCAATTCTCGTCCGAGAGGTTGATCCCAATCGAGCAACTGAAGGAGTTCATCATTGGAACTATAAGAGATAAGTATTATGGAAGCTCCAAATCGTCTTTGACTTATGCCTAGCTATACACTCAAAGAATTGATAACTTGAAGATACCTGTTGGTTATCAACCCCCGAAGTTCCAACAATTTGATGGTAAGGGCAATCCAAAGTGTTCGACCACTAAATATCTAAAATAAATCTAGTGCCACTCGCAAGAGCACGAGATCAATCATAGAGTAGCAAGTTGACCAAAGTCGTCCCTCGCGGAAGACTTAGCCGCCAAATAATTATTATGCAACACAATTAACAAAAAATAAATTTTAAACACTCTAACAAGATTTGTGATTTAAATTATCTAAGGAAAATAAATAAAAGATCCATTAAAATTAAACACAATTAAACCTGATGAAAATGATGTGGATAAAATGTCTAGGATTTCGGAATCATCTCATCAAACTTGCAAGCATAATATCAACTAATCGATCATGCGATTAACAATTATAGAAAACAGATATAAATTAGGCCTAGATCTGATAATTCACGTATCCACAGATCAAGTCTATCCATAACCAATTTGTTATTTTCATTAACCAAGTTAGATAATACATCTCTGATTCATATCTAACCCTCTAAATAAATTTAGTCTAGAAATAATATCTTCTCTCGATCTCAATTATTCCTTCAAAATAATCAAAAGTTGGACAAACAATCAATTATCAAATAAAATAATTTATTTAGGAAAGCAAATCAATTAGTCCATATTCATGCTTGTTTGTTTGAATCAAATAATCTTAATCCTAGAACAAAGAAATTAGTCCATGCTTGGAGATGGGATCATAATTTCAATTGAAGGAAAGAAAACAATCATACACGCCATCATGCAACACCAATAATCACCAAACAATTGAAATTAGATAAAGAAGATGAATAAATATTATGCTTGGATTAAGCCGCAAAATAACTTCAATGGGAAAAACCCAAGCAATCACAATGTTGAATGGAGGGGAAAATAACAAAAATTAGGGTTTAAAAGTGCTAAGAAGTAAAAGTGTTCGAATATATGGGCTCCCCAAGTCTTATTTATAAGCCTAGAGTTCTATACAAAGTGGAAGAGCCAAAAAACGAAAAACCAAATGGCGAATTTCGTGTTCAGGATGTCACCGTGCGCGACCGCGCACGGTATCACGCGACCACGACTTCCGTGCGCAAGACTGCACTGTCTGCTGCCAATCGCGCGCGACCGCGCACCCTCAAAACATCGGAATTCTCTCTTTGGTCCTTTATTTGAATTGTAGATCTATCGCTTAGCTTTCCATAGCTTCTTGAATGACCTCAATCAGGGCCATCCCTGGGGCAGTCAAGGCAGCGCTAATGCACAGGGACCCCCCTTCCCCCGCGAGAGCCCCCGGCAGCCGAATTTTTTAGAATAAATCCTACTTAGTTAAACTAAAGAGTTCTCTAGACAAGTGGATTTTTTGCCTTTTGGCACACTATTGTCCGGGGATCGATTCCCCTCTGGCCCCCGGTCCCTAGTTTTCTTTTTAATTTTTTTAGTGGTTCAAATTATTTGGATATGTAAATAAGTGTTGGTGTCTTTTATTAAAAAGTTGTTTAGTATAGTGGTGAGTGTTTCCTTTTTCATCTTTGAGGTTGTGGGTTCTACCTTTTGCAATAGCAAAAGTATTTCTTTTTTTTTTCTTTCACCAAATAAAACAAAAACTGAAGTTTTAGTCAATTTATGTTTATCTTTTTTTATTCTCTTGGCAATGTCTATTATATTTTATCTATATTTATTCTTTTATTCATTATGATTTCATATTCAATCTAAAATAAAATCCTTTACTCCATAGTGTTTTTTAAGATGGAATAAATCTTAGGCTCCATTTGGATTGATGGATATGGAATTCAGGATTTCAAATCTATAATAATAAATCTATTAAAGTTGTTTGGATGGAGTAATTTAATAATGGGTTTCAAATCCTTGTAATCTATTTTGGGAGTTATTTTGAAGATTTTTAAATTCATCTTATATGAAGTCATTTCAAACTCTTTCCCCAAATCCAAATCATTTTATTTAAATGCAACCTCAAAGAAATTGAAACACTATTCCAAAAGGTATTGATACTACTTAATTATCTAAAATAAAGATTGGTATATGGTTTTGCATATAAAAATGAAAGGAGATCAAATCTTAAAAAAAATGCAAGGAGATCAATTCTTTATGGATAATAAATTGGATTTTCCTTTAAATATAAGTTGTAATGATATTGAAGTATCTCTTTTGTAGCACTATTTTAATGAATTGGAAACATTGAAATTGTAAGATAATGATTCATTATTTTCTGTTGTGTGATTAATGAAATTAATTTTTCGTACCATTGATTAATTATTTATTTTTAATTTTTTTATATTAAAAGAGAGAGCCCATTTTTTTTTCTCGCACTAAGCCCTTTTAAAACATAGGAACGGCCATGACCTCAATATCAATTTTCTAGAGAGAGATATGACCAAAATATTAAGACGTGTCATTTTCTAATTTTCAACATATTATTTCCATTTGCACATGATTTTAACCCATCCAAACGTATTCATTTGCATTTAGTAGCAGTAATAGACATTGTAGAACTTTATCTTAGCTTTCCAATGGTGCATGAATCATGTCAATTGCCCTTTGGATGAAAACGTTATGTCCAATATACAATGAATGTCGTAGTTGCGCGAATTGACTTTTTAATGTTTCTCGCTCCAAAAACTTGTTTTTCCACCAAAACCTAGAATATCAATAAAACAACTCAACATAACACTAAAACATGCAACATGCAAATCAAACACACCAAAAATATGCACAAATCATCATACAAAATACTCACAAAAACATCCAAAATAACTCCCTCACACTTAGCCTTTTTGATTGCCCCTAAGCAAATAACCGTGTCCTTAAACCCAACAAGAAATATCAAGTATAATTTAAAATTCAATTAATCCATAACACCATGTTCTATCCACCTCGGATCCAACCTGAATTGATCCCCAACCTCCATAATAGACTCACCCGGCTAAGGTTAAAAGTTAACAAAGGTATTCGACCATTCTTGCTTAGTTTCAAATCCGTTTTATATGTTGCAACCCCGTTACACACAACAAACCACACAATCGCTAGCCAGGAAATTATTGTTCTTTTTTTTTTTTTTTTTTTTTTTCCTTTGTTTTTTTTGCTAGAACTTCCAAAATGTCTTTCACTAGGTGTAAACTTTGGATTTTCTCCAAAGGCTCCTAGGGTGGTTTTCCATACTCATGTTTGTACCGTCGTTTTACGTAAAAGACAAACATGAGGCTCATGAATGCTCCTAGTTACTAAGGAGCAACAAACATAGAAGTATAATCTCAATTGCTCAAAAAAAATTATAACTTTTTTTGCTAATCATTTGATTTTTTTTCCAATCATTTTTTTCGTTGGCAAGGCTAGAAATTCTGTGCAGCACACACAAATCAAAATAGGGTGTTAACTTAATTCACATAAATAAAAGCTCACAAATTAAGCCCCACAACCTAGGCTATCATTTAACCCTCGCCGAATTTGTTTTTCAAAAAGGCCAATTCACAATTCTAACCAAATCCTATGTATCAAGTTCACGGTGTAATTTCATAATCAAAAATCAAATTTTGGTACATATTTCTAGCTAGTTCACCAACACAATTATAAGGTTTGTAACAATTATAACGCTAGTGATATCTAACAACATGCAACCATAACATATATACATTGACAACCCCCCTCCCCCCCCCACTTGAATCACACAATGACCTCAGTGCGTAAAGAAAATAAAATATAAGGAAAGAGAGACGTCCATGTAAAGTGCTATAATCGAAAAACGGTTAAAGCAATCATGTGAACCGTCAATTCTGCAAAAGCCATGTGATGAGAAAATAAATTAAATACCACATATAAACTAAAAAAATATAAACTAACATGCACAAAAACACCACATGCAAACTCACATAAAGGGAAAAATGCTTGGGTTGCCTCCCAAGAAGCGCTCTTTTAACGTCATTAGCAATGGCGATATCAACTAAAAAAATCATGGCGGGTTATCGAGCAAGACCTTTTTTACTACCTTGGAATTTTTATCCGGCTGAATTTTATTATGTTCCTGCCATAAGATATTTTTCATAGCAGAATTGGCAGAGTGAACAATAAAATTATCACGCAAAGCATAGGCAGGGCTACAAGCTATATCAAAAATTGTAAATGTTACAGTTTTTCCCAAGACATTCATACTTAGTTTTCAATTTTTGACATCGATCAAGGTGTTGGTGGTTTCCATGAATGGTCTACCCAACAAAATGGTATGATCCTTAATATTACCTTTATCCTTCTCCATATCCAAGACAATAAAATCAATGAGAATTTTAAGACCACCTACTTGGGCCATAATATCTTCAATAATACCTTTAGAATTCCTAAGTGACCTATCAGCAAGTTGCAAATATAATCTGGTGGACTTCAATTTCCCTTAATTTTAAAAATTTAAATATAGAGCAAGACATAAGGTTAATTCCAGCTTCGAGATCAAGCATACCTTCGACTTTCTTACCATTCCCAAAAACAATATTAATGATGAAACTACCTGAATCTTGTTGCTTTAGGAGTGGACTCGGGGCTGGATTATGAGATTTGTAAGGATTATCTGTTTTGTGTAAGGGTGATCCCTTATTTACCTCATCATTCATGTTTTCTTCAATTGCATCATTCTTCTTTTTTTCGCAATTTCAAGATTAGTGATTGCTTGAGCTTGCGCTGGTTGACTAGTCAACTAGTCATTTTTTAAGAGATATCGAGGTATCACACCAACTTGCGTAGCCAATTGGCCGACTTGAGTCCCAATTCTCTTAACATAGACCTCCAAGGATTCAAATCGTATGTTATTCCACTCTTGGGTTTGCTGACTAACTTGAATAAAAGAATTCAAACTCTCTTATAATATGGGTTGTGGTGGTTGCTCTTGATTGGTCACCATTCCTGGTGCTTGTATAAACAACATTAGGAAAATAGATCAAACGCACCTGACGAATAAACCTAACTAGAAACAAACAATAAGAATCCTAATTTAGAAACACAAAAAATAAACACAATAATTATTACACCTAAAGCCTTCCCCCGGCAACGGCGCGTCAAAAAAATTTTCGACTGCTAAACATCAAAAATAAATTTAGCGACGCTCGCAAGAGCATGAGATCAATCGTAGGGTAGTAAGGTGACCAAAGTCGTCTCTCATATGGAAGACTTAGCCTGCAAATAATTATTATGAAACACAATTAACAGAAAATAAATCTTAAACACGATAACAAGATTTGTGATTTAAATTATGTAAGAGAAAATAAATAAAAAATCAATTAAAACTAAATATAATTAAAACCGGTGAAAACAATGTGGATAAAATGTCTAAGATTTTGGAATTATCTCATCAAACTTGCAAGCAGAATATCAACTAATTGATCATGCGATTAACAATTATAGCAAACAGATATAAACTAGGCCTAGATTTAATAACTCACGTATTCACATATTAAGTCTATCCATAACCAATTTGCTATTTTCATTAACCAAATTAGATAATACATCTCTAATTCATATCTAACCCCCTAAATAAATTTAGTCCAGGAATAATATCTTCTATCGATCTCAATTATTCCCTCTAAATAATTAAAAGTTGGCCAAACAATCAATTATCAAATAAAGCAATTTATTCAGGAAAGCAAATCAATTAGTCCATATTCATTCTTGTTTGTTTGAATCAAATAATTTTAATCCTAGAACAAAGAAATTAGTTCATGCTTGGGGATGGGATCATAATTTCAATTGAAGGTAAGAAAAGAATCATAAACATCATCAGGCAACAACAATAATCACCAAACAATTGAAATCAGATAAAGAATATGAAGAAATATTATGCTTGGATTAAGCCGAAAAATAACTTCGATGGGAAAAATCAAGCAATACCAATGTTGAATGGAAGAGAAAATAACAAAAACTAGGGTTTAAAAGTGCTAAGCATTAAAAGTGTTCCAATATATGGGCTCCTCAAGTCTTATATATAAGTCTAGAGTTCAATACAAAGTGGAAGAGCCAAAAAATGGAAAACAAATTCGTGAATTTCGTGTTCATGAAGTCACCGCGTCCGATCACAAGACTTCGCGCAAGAAGATCGCATCGTACTGCGATCGGCCGCGTGGCCCCACACCCTCCAAACGTCAGAATTTGCTCTTTGGTCCTCATATCAATTGTAGATCTATCTCTTAGATTTCCATAGTGATTTCAATGACCTCAATATCAATTTGCTAGAGAGAGATATGGCCAAAATACTAAGACGTGTCATTTTCAAAATTTCAACATATTATTTCCATTTGCACAGGATTTTAACCCATGCAAACGTCTTCATTTGCATTTAGTAGAATCATAGACATTGTAGAACTTTGTCTTATCTTTCCAATGGTGCATGAATCAAGTCAATTGGACTTTAGATTAAAACGTTATGTCCAAATACCACAACTGTTGTAGTTGCGTGAAATGACTTTTTAATATTTTTTGCTCCAAAAATTTGTTTTTTCCACCAAAACCTAGAAAATCAATAAAACAACACAACATAACACTAAAACATGCAACATGCAAATAAATACACCACAAATATGAATAAATCATCACACAAAATACTCACAAAAATATGCAAAACACAAAACAACATATGGTCACTTCATTGAGACGTGAAACGATGCTAGAACCTATGGAGATCACTTAGTGAAGCAATTCGTCTAATATTTGAAGGGCCATGCATTTGATTGGTATATCGACCTGGGGGCAAATTCAATTGACATTTGGGAAAAGCCGGAACGAGAGTTCCTCAACCGATTCTACAGCACACGATGGACCATTAACATAATTGAACTTACAAATTTATGCCAGTTAAATGAAGAGTGTGTCATCGACTACATCAATCATTGGAGAAAATTAAGCCTCAACTGCAAAGTTCAATTGTCAGAAGTTTCTGCAATTGAGATGTGCATCCAATGAATGAATTAGGGTCTATGCTACATGAATTGTCTATAAAGCTCCTTGATACGAGCATAAACCATCAGTAATGCTCCTTGATATGAGTATAAAGTATCAATAAGGCTCATTGGTATAAGCATAAACTATCAACCATACTCCTTGACAAGAGTATAAAGGGTCTACAAATCAAGTCCAAATTAAGGCTCCTTGATATGAGTTTAAACTATCAACAAATCTCAAATCCAAGTAAATTATTCCTTAACACGAGTATAAACTGTTTACAAATATAAGTTCAAATAAAGACTCCTTAACACGAGTATAAATGTAACGACCCGAATTTTTATGCCTTTATAAGAATTATGAATTTATTTTATTTTGTTGGATTTTATAATATTTGGGCCTTATAATAAATAATTGGACCTTTAATTAGTTTAGAGTATTAATCAGACCCATATTGTTAGTAATTTAATAATAAGCCCATATATCAAAAACCTAATCTTATTAGGAGTAGGTTAAAATACAGATATATGACACGTTAAATCCCACTTTAGAGAAAACACGCAGACATGGTAAATAGAGATAAGAGAAATCGGCCAAGAGAATAGAGAAAAGAGAAGAAAGAGAGGTGACTTCTCCAATAAGATTGATTCGAAAAAGGTCTGAGAAAGATTTTTACTATCCCTAAATTGAACAGGCAAGTAATCTCCTTAGTTTTCACGTAGATTTAGGTTTGTAATGTTGTTACATGATTTCATTATGTTAATTTAAGGCATATTGCTTTATCATAATTGATTGCAAAGCTTGTCATTTTATCATGTTTGACCACAAGGATTGACGTTATGTGTATGTATTTGCCTTGCCACCCATTTGTGTTTCAATATTTGAATGATTAGTTCAATGTGATGTTTAATCTTATCCTTGAATACTTGAATATATGATAATGTAGGATTTTTCCTAATTAGTTGAATGTATAGCTTTTCATTAACTAATTGAACATAGTGTTTTCCCCTCATTAATTAAATGTAAGGGTTCTCTAATTAATTGAGCGTATGACTTTCCTAAATTAGTTGAACATAGGGTTTATCCCTAATTAATTGAACGTATGATTTTTCTACATTAGTTGAATATAGTGTTTATCCTTCATTAATTGAATGTAGAGTTTGGAAATGGTGTTGTCCCCTAATTGGTTTCCCATAACTAATTGGACATAGGTTTTCCTCTAATTAAATGAATGTAGGTTTTCTCTTAAATTAGTTGAATGAAGGGTTTCCCTTAATTAATTGAATGTAATAGTTAATTGAATGCAATGCGTTTTCCAAAATATGTTGGAACCCAGAGTTTCACTAATTAAATGAATGTAGAGTTTTCCCTTAACTAATTGAATGTATGGATATCCCCTAGAAAGGTTTGAATAACTAAATGTAAGGTTTTTCCTAACTAATTGGATATAAAGTTTTCCTCTAATTAGTTGAATTATATATGGGTTTTCCTTAATTAGTTGAATGAATGGTTTTTCAAATTAGTTGAATGGGGTTTTGCTCTCAAGTTGTTTTAGCTAACGTGATTTAATTATTATGATATATGCTTACGTTTACTCGTATTTAATGATATGTTACATCACTTAGGTTCATGCATATTGCATTATATTAATGTATGTATGTTCATGGTATTTCACAAGCATATAAAGACTAAGTAAGTTGAGTTTTAAAGTTTAGAATTAATAATGTTTTTTAAAAAGAAATGAGTGCACATTGTTCTATGATGTTGGAGTGAATCGGAAATGGGCGCGGGGGACCGGCGTTCCGATAATGTGCCGCTTGCGGCTAATGTTAATGTTCAAGTAAATGGGTCTTCGGGCAAAATGAAAGGAAATGAGCCTTTGGGTAAAATGTTAATCGGGTTCCAAATAACAAGGCCCACTGCGATCCTGATTAAAACAATGTATTACCAAGTTAGCTCGCGTCCTAAGAACGTTTTACAAAAGAAAGGCAATGTTTTAAGTATGTATATGAAAGGTTTTTAAGTAAAGGAAACGTAAGGTTTTGCAAGGATATATAAGTTAAGTTATTGCATTAGGCATGCATTCATGTATGAGATTACTTGTTGAGCTCCTTTAGCTCATTCCACGAATGAGAACCCAGAAGAGGAAGGAGAACCCTTATCCTTTGGATTCTCTCATTTTTAAAGTTTTGACTTTTTATTTTATTAAATATCGAATATCATTTTATTCTCAGTATGAGTGTTTTGGACAAGCAATTAAATTATTAATATTTATTTCCGATGTAAAGTTTTCGAATGGAGTGAGATTTTTGTTATCCCGTATTTTTAAGTATTTATAGTTTAATTGCTTATTTTCGCATAAAAACTCAAGTAAGCTAGAAAGGGTACTACAATAAACTGTTTGCAAATCTAAATTCAAATTCAAGAACTCCTTGATATGAGAATAAACTATCTACAAATTCAAGAACTTCTTGTTATGAGTATAAATAATCTATATGCTTCAAATCGATTCTAAGTGAAATGATTTCGCGATTCATTCACTCCAGACATGTTGTCCGTGCACAAATCGCGAGGGGGCATTTGTAGACACCTAAATTTATTACCAAATATTGTCAAGTATCGAAATCTTCAATTTTGGCCATCAAGGTGAGATCTTGCAAATAAGGAAGTGATTTACCAATGTTTTGGTAAAAGATCAAGTCAAATCAAATCAAATCATAATTTTTTGATTCAATAAAAAATATTATTTATATTATTTTTCGTGTTCGTAATTTTACAAATACGAAATTTGTGTTATATATACATTCATAGTTTTTATAATGTAATTTTATTTAACTTCTTTATATTTAATATTTATAATAAAATATCAATTAACTAGAAAGAAAAAACAATTACAAGCAAAGCGAATCGATTGATTTGATTTATGATTTCAACCAAAATAAAGTCAAATAACAACCTACTTCTAAAATGCACCGAACTCAAATATTTTGCCCCAATTCTCAATAATCAACAATATAGACACTTCAGTGGTCTTCATATCTTTGTTATATGACTCATATCAGCAAAGGGAATATCAAAGAGGACACGTCCTAAAATAGACAAATATTCTTCCATAAGTGTGGTCAATTGTAAATTTTTTATCTTGAATTCTGTCAAATGTAGGTAGAGCAAAGCTATCTTTTCCAAAAAAAAATTCATTCATTTTGTTGATTTACTCAAACTTTGTTTTTTCTCCAAAACCAGATTAAAGCTTTGACATGGAATTCGATCAAAACGGTACTAACTAGCATTTGTCAAAATAATCAGGGATAATTACCCGATCAAAAAAAATTCAAGGATAATTACAAAAACTATCCAGCCTAATTACAAAAAACTCCAACTGTCTTTCAAAGTTAAAAATATCTCCCTCCTAAGGGTACAAATTGTAATATAGAAAAAAATTGTCAAGAAAATATTTATAATTTTAAAAGATAATTGAATTTTTTTTTTTTTTTTTGTAATTAAGCTAAACCTCACGAGAAGTTTTTATAATTATTCCTAGAGGAAATTACGCTAAACCTCTTGCACTATTCGTGTTTTAACACTTTACCATATAAACTATTTTTTATTATATTTTACCATATTAACTATGTAAATTTTTGCACTTTGCCATATATGGATAGGCTTGTAAACGAACCGAGCTCGAACGAACGAGGTTTGTTCATGTTCGTTCGTTTATTTTAAAAGGTTGTTTGTGTTCGTTTGTTTAATAGCTCAACATGTTCACAAACGTTTACGAACGGTTCACGAACATGCTCATTAATTGTTCATGAACAACTATATAAACATGTGTACAAAAAAGTTAAATACACCTTGTTAATGAACACTCAACTCAAAATAAATGAACATTATAATGATTGCAAATGTAAATAGTTTATAATATTAATCTAAAACAAGCTTATTTTTCATAATAAAGAATGAATATTAAGCAGTAAATATATAATTAATAATTAAAAAATAAATAATAAACAAACATCAAACGAACATTAAATGAACATATTCATGAACATAAATGAACAAGTTTTCTTGTTCGTTTATGTTCATTAAGCTTAATAAATGAACATGAATGAAGGCTAACCGAGCTCGTTCACGAGCTGTTTGTCGAAAGTTTTGTTCGTTTACAGCCCTATTAATATGGACATTTTAACCCTGAGATTTTATTTTTTCTTAAAATAATAAAAATAGTTCATTACAATTATATCCAACTCATCATGCTTCTGTATATAAAATTAATAGTCTCTTAAGTTCATACATTATTTAACTAGAATGTAATGAGTATTCCTCGTTAGTGACGAATATTTTCGTCACATTTGCTTAAAATTATATTATTTTTTCCTTTTTTAATTTATTAGTGACGAATAATTAAGATCAGTCGCTAATGTCTAAATTTAGCGGCGATTGTTTTTTGCTCATTTTATGTTTTTTTGTCGTATTGGTACGACCATTGCGATGCCTGTTAAGGTTGAGTGTAAAGAGCAGTCGTACAAACTGTACGTGTGACGAACAACCCACAATTGACTAAAAATACCTAGCTACATTTCGTTGAAACAATGTATGAATTTAAAGAAATATAAATAACATGATAGGCTTGATGACAATAGTGAACTATTGTCATTTTTCTAAGAAAAATAAAATTTTAGGGGCAAAATTTTCCGGAAAGTACAAAAACTTACATAGACATATAGTTCATATAGTAAAATGTTACAAAAAATCATTTATATTTATATGGTAAAGTGTAAAAACATGAATAGTTTAGTGTAATTTCCTCCTATCCCTAATTATTATGGTCCATGTTCATTTGAGCCAGAGCTTCTCTGACTACAAGACTTCGACCACAAATCAGATTATTATGTTTGAAAAAAAGGTAAAAATTGCAACAAAAGAGCAAGAATTAAGATTTACGCACAGCCTGAACTTCATCAATCAAGACCAACCACGGTAAATTACTACGTTTGTTGAAGTTAAATGCAAGAAGAGCCGGCATTACCAAGGCAAAACAGTTGAAAGACAATTCTTAAGGTTAAAGTGAAACAAACAACTAGAAATTTGTTTTTCTTTTTAGAGCAAACAAACAACTAGAATTAGCCTATAAAACAAACATTTAAAATCAGCATAGGTCTCATCCAAGCGAATACTAGCATAGGTTAATTGCAAAAATTACCCGAGGTTTATCCTAATTACAAGAAAAAACTAATTATCTGTCAAAACTACAAATACCACTTGACATTTGATCCTAGATTATAAACTGCACCCTCAAGAAGGGGGTATTTATTAGGCATATAAAACCTAAGGGGTCATTTGTAACACTTTAAAGGGTATTTTAATTTTGAAAGATTGCTGGTATTTTTTGCAAATAAGCTAAACCTCGGGCAGTTTTTGTAATTAACCCTATTAGCAATTCGAAATACAACGCAGCTGATACAGATAAAAGTAATTGGTAAAATACGGTAAGTGAACAAACTGTTAAAATAAATTATGTTAATAAGGAAAATGCATTAGAAAACTAAATCCAACATTAAAACACAAAACTGCTTTACATGATGTATGATATTTCATCAAACATATAGCTAAAACAGCAAAGGGGGATAGCTAAAACAGCAAAGGGGACAGCCATATCAAATTTCGACATAATGATGTAAAACCAAAGAGTTCCAATTTCCATATCAGGGCACTTAGAAAAGAGAAGTTCCTTTCCCCTTTTTATCTCCACCAATCTCAAAATGCTTGCACCTCTGCGAATAAGTTAAATAAAATCACTTGAACGTATAAAAAGGGGATAGATTAATCACGAAGAAAAATGCAAAACGAAACACCAACCTTGATCGGGTGTTGGGAGACGTGTTTGCAGCCCTGGCATTGCAACCTCAACACAATCTTCTTAGTTGTTTTTGCCTGATCAGGAAAGAGAATAATCATAGTTCTTAGAAATGTATATTCAGTCTAAAATGGCAAAATCTTGGGAAATAAGTTTGACGGATAATTACAAAAAATACCCTGGATTTTAGCCTAATTACAAATCCACCTCAATAGGGGGTATTTGTGAAGTAAATACAAACCTCAACGGGGTATTTGTAATTTTGAAAGATAAAAAAGGTTTTTTGTAATTAGGCTAAACCTCAAGGCTGTTTTTGTAATTATCCCTAAATTTGATTAGCATCTCTCCACAATGTTCATCAATTCCATCAACTTTTCTTATTTTATGCACAGTTGTTTACGGTTACAGGCGATATATGTTAGTAATATGATCTCCTTTCCACTGGGAATTCAGGAACCACAATAAATTCTAATAAATTGACATTCACCTTCTTGTGGAAGACGGGTTTGGTCTGCCCACCATAACCCGACTGCTTGCGATCATAACGCCGTTTTCCCTGGGCAGCTAAGCTATCTTTTCCCTTCTTGTACTGGGTAACCTTATGCAAGGTGTGCTTTTTGCACTCCTTTGATTTGCAGAATGTCTTCTTTGTCTTTGGAACGTTCACCTACAAATACCAAATCAGAAATAACTCAAGAATACTCAACCATTTTAAAAAAAACTAAAATTAAAATAATAAAATAAATCAACAAAGGACCTAACAGAAGCAAAAGCTGTACAAGAACTAGCTAATACTATCCCAAATATATATTTATATCCACCGAGCCCACAAAAATAGATTCACAAAGCGAACATTATCGAAATTGAATCTTGACCATATCAATTACAAAAGAAATGCAACAAAAAGAAACTTGAGAGTAATGTTTCTCTTAAGTTTCATCCCCAAACAGAAATGGAAGTGTTGTATATTTCCCCCTTCAAATATGGCCAAACAAATACAATAACTTTCTTTTCTGCTAAAATTTTCATTTCAAGCCACAGTAACAACCTAACCAGATAACACATCTGAAAAAATACTTAAAAGGAAGCGGAAACTCTCAAAACATAGATTGCAAAATAGAAAAAAGATGGTAAAATCTCACTAAATCCATAGTTTAAAATTTAATTCCACCAAAAAGAGCAAATTAAAGGGCATCTCAGAAAAAAATTAGATACTACAGAAAAAAATATTAAGTCAGCGAAAATTCAAGGAGATTGAACTTACCATGGTTACGGCTTTGAAAAGTTTCTGCAAAAATGCTCCCTGTAACCTAGCAAATGATGGTTTGCTGATATATGTAATTAGGGTTTTGATTTCCGTCAGACGGCTCTTATGATGGGCCGGCCCAATTACACAGAATCTCTTGTATATTCAGGCCCATTAGGTAAACTGCACTTTTTCTTTGTTCTATTAGGTCATGACGTCTTGTAAATTCTGTAAGTAAAATTTGGTATTTTATTTAGGGAAAAGGACATGAATACCCAACTTTCCAACCTCAATCCCTGCACAATACGCCCCATGTACTGCTCTTTTCCAAAAATGCCAACACCAGTACAAATTGGACAAATATACGCTTTGCAGCGTATTAGACCATTCCTCCTTCAAAAATCACGGCGCCACAGATCTCTGATCACAATAGAATTCTCTCATCCAAACAAATAACGAACAACAGAAGAAACACAAAGATTGCAGGAAAAAAGTCGACAGAAATACTAGACTGCTCGAGAGAACAATTCAAACTCAATATCAAGAGGAAGAAGAAGACCAAACCAGGTAACAAGAACCCGATCTGTTTATCTTAATCTGAGAAAACCTTGTTTCGATCAGTTTCATGACTTTACAGATTGAAATTTAGGATTCAATGTGTATTGGATGAAATTGACATTGAATTGAACCAGGAATTTTGCATGAGAATCCAAAAACCTGACAGTTTTGAGCTGCAAAATGCTTATTTTGTTCGAATTATGATCCAAAATTCTACAAAAATTGCTTCTCGTGATTATCTACAAATAAATCATGTGAATCTGAAAAATTTGAATGCAATACGTTACGTAATTGTTTCACATATGTTTCTTTCTTGTTTCACAATTGTTTCCATTGGCAATGCTTCGCTTAATACAGCACATTGTTTCTTGCGGTACATGAAACATTGTTTCATACGTGTTTCATTTATGTTTCTTATATGTTTCACTTAGCCAACTTTTCATTGAATCCACAGTTGCATGGAGAAAATCCCACCTGTCGTATACCACAATGGACAATGGGAAGAAAATAGAGAGTATACCAACTTTGAGATAACAGGAATACCCATTCCAATGGACTGCACATTCAGCACACTAAAGGAAATCTTAGAACAACAAATTCAATACAGAAAAGATGTAGAAGCTATGCAGATTAAATACAAATTGACAGAGACTCTGCCACCATTGAAGATTGAAAATGATTACAATCTCAAATTCTACTTGGAAGTCAAAAGCAAAAAAACAGACTGGATGAGGTTTCCTTTGTGCATAGACATAGTTTTGATCTCAGAAGGCCAGTATCTTTCAAAATCAAAGGAGCCAAGCCTACAAGTAACAACACAACAAAATGCAATGGAAGAAACGAGCAACACGTCAGTAGAGAGCTCCATGATGGAAAACATGGGCCAAAATGCGATTGACTACATCGACTACGCAAACCTAATCAGCAGGAATGTAGTCGGAGATGAAACAATAGAAATTCAAGAAAGTACACATGGTGAAGAACAATTCTAAAAGGGAGATGTCTATAACACCAAGGAGGAATTGATCAAACATATCAGTTGTTATGCGTTGAAAGATCATTTCCGGTATAAGGTGAAGAAGTCGTGCAAAAAGCAGTACTACATAAAGTGTCTCGATGAAAATTGCAATTGGCATTTGAAAGCCTCATCCACATCAGGGACAACAAGATTCATAGTAAGAAAACACGAAACAACACACACTTGTCCACTGGATAAGAGGATGAACGACAATAGGCACGCCACTGCAAAAATAGTTGGGGACCTTATCATATCAAAGTGCCTCAACAACATCAAAACAGTCTACACGCCAACAGATATAATTAGAGACATGAAGGATGAGCATGGAATAAGTCTCGACTACAAAAAGGCGTGGAGATCAAAAGAGAAAGCACTGGAAATAATAAAGGGAAGGTCGGATGAGTCTTATCAGAAACTACCAGCTTACTTGTACATGTTGGAGTCGATCACTGAAATAGTAAGAAAGGAGGATGACACGTTCCTCTTCTTGTTCATGGCTATCAATGCATCAATAAAAGGATGGAGGCACTGTAGGCGTGTAATTTTTATTGATGGTACATTCCTGAAAGCAAGCTATGGAGGGACTTTGTTGTCTGCCTGCACACAGGATGGAAATGAGAGCATTTTCCCATTGGCTTTTGCAGTAGTGGATTCTGAGAATGATGGGAGCTAGGTGTGGTTTTTCACAAAGATAAGACAAACCTTTGGTCTCAGGGAAGGGATGTGCATAGTCTCAAACAGACACGTGAGTATCAAAACAACAATAAAGGAGTTACAGAATGTAAATATTTCCTTATATGATATTTCACTTTTGTTTCATATATGTTTCTTTCATGTTTCACATATACTTTCAAAAACATTCCCTTTTACAAATTTCTAACAAATATATTATTTTAACGATCAGGTATATCTTGAGGTATCTCACGGGCTGTGCACGTATCATCTACTAAACAATTTGAAGTCAAACTTCAAAAGGAAAAACAGCGAAATACAAGATCCATTCATAGCAGCAGCAAAAGCATACACGAATGAAGAGTTCGAAAAACAAATGTCTGCACTTGACAGAGTAAACAACAGAATTAGACCTTATTTGTCCATCATCGACTACGAGAAATGGACACGACTCCACTATCAGACCAAACGATACTTTGTCATAACTTCAAACATTGTAGAATCATTGAATGCATCGACTGTAGCCAGGAGAGACCTACCGGTAACAGCTTTGCTCGAATACATGAGATCTTTAGTTCAAGATTGGGCGTGCAGACATCGGATTAAAGCAAGATCAACATTCACAAGGATGACAAAAAGAGCTAAAGAGTATATGGGAAAAAACTACACCATTTCACTAAATTTAAGGGTAATTTAATGCAAACTTTCCGCACATGGTCCATTGTTTCATAAATGTTTCTTATATATTTCATTTATGTTTCAGGTGAAGCGATCAAATGACTTTATCTTCAAAGTCACAGAAGCTAAGAAAATATTTGTTGTGGACCTGGAAAAAAGGACTTGCACATGCAACAAGTTTCAAATGGATGAAATTCCTTGCCCACATGTTTTAGCGGTACTAAAAGATTTTAATGCAAATCCGTATCAATACTGCTCGGCATACTACATTAAGGAAACAATGGAAGCAGCTTATTTGGAAACAGTGTATCCAATCCCACATGAAGATACCTGGATCTTGCCAGATGAAATCAAAACAATGAATACTCTACCGCCGGAGAGCAAGGCAAAATCTGCAAGGCCAAAGCAAAGAAGACACAATGCAGCTTGGGAAAAAAGGGCAAAAACCAAATGTGGAAGATGTGGGGATCTTGGTCATAATAGAAAAACATGCAGGAATCAACCAAAAACAAAATAGGATTCATAGTAGAATATTGTTATTACGAATATACGTGTAATTGATACACCTTCAACATATAGAAAATCAAAAGCAAAATGTTTCAATGTTGTTTCAAATATGTTTCTATTACACAATGAAACCATTTACCAATAGAGACCATAAGAAACGTAAAACAAAACGCACAATTTTTGAATACCAAAGCAATCAACAACAAAAGATTAGCTGGAAAAAATCACATAACTAATTTCCAAATTGTTCAAAAACATACTACCCGCAACATCTAATCGTGAATTGAAACAACTAATAACAATCCAAATCATCCAAGGAAAGCTATTATAAATACCAAATATTCCATACTATTAAAAATACCAAACTTAAGACAAATCTGTTCATCTCATTACACCAATTATCAAGATTTTCGTAACAACAACTCCCTAGAATCATTAGGGAGTAGAGGAAGAATTTCAATGTCACTGTCGTCCTCGTCGCCATTTTGTCGCTTCAGCTTCGCGTGATTGTAGAGCAAATGACTAAACCTTGCCCGCTTATTCTCTACGTCAAACGCCTCAGCATCCATTTCCTTCCCGGCAACAAAATACTCCGCGTAACAGGCAACAAAAACGCCACAGTCACTACCAAAAGAAATGAAAAAATGGACAGTCAGACAACAAAAAAGAACAAACAAATGGAAAATATATAGAAAAAACTTACTTCTTGGTCTGCAAAGGAATGTCTTTCACAACAACGACTTTTATAGCCGAACTTGGATCACCGGAATACACACCCTCACCAAGAACATCATTGGGATGGACACCATAAAAGGCTACCAAGGACAAGAACCGAGGAAGGAGAGAGCTATAAGCTTTCACAGCTCCAGCAACAACTTTAAGAGAATCATCCGTCTTCAATGAATTGTATAGATAGATAGTTCTCTCTTTCACGCTCAACCATCCCATTACCCAATGTTCCATATCAATGCAATATATGGGGAATAGGATATGATCAACTTCCGACCATGGCCGCCCACACGCTATATCATAACCCATGATATAGTCCACAACTGTGGTATTGACATTGATCATGGACAGATCAAAATATTTCTTTTTCCTTTTGTTCACTTGGCAAAATTTCTTATAAATACTTTGGATGCACCGGTCAAATATCAAATAAGTTGTCGTGAATGTCACAGCACTATGCCCATATAGGAACTTCTTCCTCAAATAGTAGAAAAACACATCAATATGCTGCAAAATGAACACAAAACACAATCAAAAAATAGAAGGAACGATGCAAAAAACAACATAAAAGACTATAATAACTTACAGAAGAAGCCAAGTACTCATCAACATAATATAGGTTGTGAAACCATGACTTGGACTTCACTCAGCTTCCTCCGAATAACGATTTGGACTGAAAGAGAGTATCAAATAAAAACAAAAAAAACAAAAAACAAATGAATCACAAATTTATAAACATTTATGTAATTGTTTCATATATATTTCAAAATTATTTCACAATTGTTTCAGATAGTTATGAATTACAAATATGAAAATAAAAGGTGTATACCCTTGAGAATCAAACCCTTCCGCAAGCCAGTCGTTCAACCCATCCGACAGAGCCCTTATCTCAGGACCTTCACCCATATTTTCATCAAGTTGACATCTTCCCTTCACCAAGGCTTTTAGAACTTTTTCGCCAGCATCCACATCCGCATCTTTGTCCCCGCCTTCTTCCAATCCAATCTCCACCACGTCCACAGGTTCAACACCTTCGGCGAAGCATCACCGGAAGACTCAAAGTTAGTGGTGAACGGAGTTCTCACCGCAACGGACGGTTTCGAAACCCTCTTCATAGAAGGAGACAGATTGGAGGAGACACCAACTGGACTTTTCAAAGCACCCTGAAACCAAAAAAGAAAAAAACAAGGAATAAAATAACAAAGAACAAACAGAATTCAAAAACAACAAAATAACAGAAACTATAATTTAAAAACACCTTCCCCAGTGCAGCTTGACTTGCACTGTTCAATATATCATCAATTTGAGAAGGGATGAGATTGTCAAGTTCCCGAGAACTAAGAAATTTGTTCTGCTCACCACCGTCCTTGCTCGATTCATCAGCCACCTTCTCCATCTCACCACCGTCATTCCTTGGTTCATCAACCACCTTCTCTATGCTCTGTTCCAAACTCACCAGACCACTAGCTGTAACTCCCTCCGCAAAGCACTCAGACCAGCTTCACCAGTATCATCATTTTTTTCTCAAAAACAACAGCAGAAACCTCCTTAGCACGACCACCAACATCACCCAAATTCGTAGGCATAGCATTCCCAGCTTCCCCAACGGAACATACGCATTCCTATCATCAACATCATCCTCTCCATATTTTTTCTCATCTGAATCTTCCTTAGAACCTGAACCTAATGACATGCCATTAGATTCAATTTCACTCTTAGACTCGGATTCATCAACCTGCTCCGCTTCCTCGACACCACCACGAACCTACATGAAAAACAATAACCATGTGATGAAAAGAAACAACAAAGAAACAATCTTGAAATACAAAAGAAACACAAAGGAAAATCTAGAAAGATAACAAAAAAATACTTATAATTAAAACAAAAAAAAAGTATGAGAACCTCTAGTTTCCTCTTAATATCGGCCAACTCAGAGAAAACAATTGCAAATTGTTCTTCCAAGAATTTTGTAGTGGAAATCTTAAAAACCTCAAAATCCTTAGAAAACAACTGATGGTTCCTAGCAATATCATCAACGGTATACTTCGACCCACTACCAACATCGGCCTCCTTGCGCTTCAACTTTCCAATGACAAAATCACCATCAAACGGGCTGAAGGTGTACTTTGATTTTTCATAAAATGTATGAATGCACAACTGTACAAGCTCATCTTCAGTAGGCCACAAATTCTTCAACCCCAACTGAAATAAGAAAAAATAAAACAAAAGTTAGAAAAAATAAAGAAACAGTTCTGAAACATAAATGAAATAAAACATCAAGAAAAAAATTACTAAAATCATATTGCCTGTTCAGCAGACCGATTGAAGATCTTCATCTCCAAGTCTTCGGCCCTCACTTTGTTGTCTTTCCCGGACTTTGAACAAGTCCAGTTCAAAATCCTCGGGATCTCACAATCAACCCAGGCACAAAACTTCCCGTTCACCTCTAGGCAACACTCGTAGAACCAAATCTTGAAAGCCAACGGAAATCCTTGAATTCTATAAAATTTCGTACGTTTCCCACCAAGATTCTCTTCAATCTGAAGTTTGTTTCTGTACAAGATTTGTTGCCTCAACTCACACATAGTAACATCAAACAACTCTATCCCCATGGATATGTGTCCAACACATCCATATCCTTGTCCACAATCTCAAAAAATGACATCTCAACTGAGCTACCCGTAGAAGTAAAAATAAAAAAATGGAGAAAATACAGTGAAACCAATTTCAGGGCATCTAGATCCTCATCACCCAAAACACGCATTAAAAACATTCATCAATCGACTGCCTATTGAACTTACTTCTGCTAGCAAAATACTTTTGAAATATAACAGAGCTACGAACATTCCCCGACAACGAAGGCCTATCACCAACACAATTAAGACCGGTCACAATAGCAAACTCCCCCACCCCAAACCTGAATAACTTTCCACCCACAGACACAACAATTTCGTCCTTCTTCGAGTGGACGACTTGATGTTTTAACAACGAATGGACAAGCTGATTCTGGAAATCAACCTCTTTCATGTCCAAGAAATATCCAAAACATGTATTCTTGAATGCCTCAAGTTGGGTGTCAGTTAAAATTTTCTTTATATTGTTAATAACATCAAAGGAGAAGACAATATTTACTCGAGCAGTAAACCAGTCAGCAAGGTCAAGAACATACTTGAAACCTTAGAAATAACAATGAAACAAAACAGAAACACAAAAGAAATACAAAATCAACAACCACTTCAACTAAAATACATAAAAGAACATATGAAACATAACAGAAACAAATAAGAAACAACATCGAAACAAACAAAAAACTACAAATCAAAATATAACAATAACAAAGAATACACAAAACTCATACCTCAGCAACATCCGTTTCTTCAAAAGAAACCTTCTTCTTTTCGGTAGCTTTAACACCAACATTCGATTTCACGGTTTTGGATGACGATTTAACATCTAGAACCGCTTCTTCCTCAACAATCTTTTCTACTTTCCTTTTCTTAGAAGCCAGTGAACCAGCAGCACCCTTATGAAATTTCCTCTTTTTCGAGGAATCAACTGTTTCCTTCGAAGAACTTCTCAATATTCTTTTATGAGCAGAGTTTTTAGGAGCCATTAAAACAACTACCAAAATCAGAGGTTTTGTAACACCCGGGAAAAAAAGTGTATTTAATTAGTTAGATGGCCCATTAGTGAATTATTATTATTATTATTGGGTTTATTATCCAATTACTTGGCCCATGAGGAATCCTAAGGTGTTTGGGAAACTAGCTAGGGTAATTATATTATGACTCTTTTGTTATTAGGGTTTTATTATACCACATTAGAGGGGACCAAACCAAAAACACGTTCCAGCTCTTTCTCTGCGCCTCCACAGCCCCATCGTCTACCATACAACCTCGCCGAAGTTTTTCTTCAACGTCATGATCCCTCAATTGCCTTCCCTATTTCATTCTCAACTCCTAAGGTAATTTTCTTATGAATTTCGAAACCCAATCTATACTGCTCATAATTTTATGAAATTTTAATATGTTATTATTCATGACGTTTTTATTGTACGGTTAAAATTTCATACTAATCCGATAAGTACTTTTGTAGTTATGTAATTTTCAAACTAAGATGCCAGAATTTATGTTATTCTCTGTTTTCGTTTTAGAAATTCCAAAACCCTACTTATACATATCCAAAATTCGTAAAGTTTTAATATGTTATGTTATCATATGTTTATCATATTCAGGAAAATTTTCATATACGTTTGAATTGTATTTTATTTTATATAGAATTTTCATTCACGCTTCCCAAATCTTAAGTATACTCAGTTTCTTATTTATAAATTCAAGAAAACATGTATAAAGACCTTCAAAATATCTGAATTTTGGATATGTTATGTATGATAATGTTTTCAATCGTGTGGTAAAATATCAGATCATTCCAACTTATATTGTTTTAAATATTAACTAGTTTCCAAGATGTTACAGTTATAGCCATGACAAAGTTTCAATTTATAAAATTCAAAGCCTAAAGATAACGAATTTAATATTTTATGATTTTTGGATATGTTATACTATGGTATGTATATTATATGTAGTTAAAATTCCAGATCCTATAGTACTATATTTATTTAAATATGATTTTTCTTCCATAGTTATGCAGAATTTTGTGTTACAATAATTTCAGTTTTACAAATTCAAAACTCATCGCTAAACCTTTCGAATCTTCGTGAAATTTTTATATGATATCGATTTTTGAATTTATTATCTACTGTAAAAATATTGAATAATTATAGTAAACGGTTTATGAAAAAATATTATTCGATCCCAACTACAATTTGAGATTTAGTATTGTTCAAACCTACCAAGTTGAACCCTAAACCTTATGAAAATACCGTGAGCTTCCATGAATGTTATTTTAGTGCTTCCGATATCGAGGTTAATACTTACGTTTTGACTTCTAGGACTAAGAAGTATATATTTCCATGTTAGGCGACGAGGACGGCGAGCTCTGAAGTTCAATAGGGATATTGCATCAAATCATTCTACTATTTTTCAAGCAAAGTTTCGAGGTGGGGTTTGTTTTCTAAACTTTATTGTCCTTGTTAAATGCTTAGATTATTTTGCATGAATGTGTAGTACGATTGCTTAGGCACTATTGAGCCGAGGGGACTCAAGAGGTCGGGGTCGATGTATCCTCGGGTGGAACCCTGCAGTGCAACTATTGTCTATGTCTACGGTTTTTCAAAAGATCTATGCTATGTCCTATTGGATTATATTTGCATGCCTATGTGAGATATCTGTGTATTTAGCTTGGACAATTTATACTCCACTGAGCTGTGTCGCTCAGCCCACATATATAATCAGATTTTTCAGGTTAAGGAGTCGGCGATGGTTATTGACGGTGGATAATGGGTGGCCTATGAAACTACTGGAGTAATGTCTTTTTATTTTTAAATGTTGTTTTCAATTTAATAAGAAATGATTATACGAATTGTGATTTTCTTATGCAACTACTAGAGTGATGTCTTTTCTAAATGTTAATTTTCAATTGGATAAGAAATTGTTAAACAAATCATTATTTTCTAAGTATTTACCTACGATGCTAGACTCTGTGTGATAATTGATTTGTGTTGAGAACAAATGTTCAGTTTCTAGGAAATTTTCGAATTGAGATAATAAATGATGAATTATGATTTTCTAAGTTTATTTATGCAAATAGACTAAAAGAGATTTTTTTTATATAGATTAGTAATGTCCGATTTTCTTATAAATAAATGAATACATGAATTTTCTACACTTTATAATTTGTTTCCGTTGTTGCTATTGAATTTTTAAATGAATTAACAGGCCTATTTTCTTTTATAAATAAAAGTGTGAACGCGATATTTTTTCGAAGTCTTTCACTGGCAAGTGGTCTGTTAGAATTATATATAGATGTCAAATTTTATTCCAATTATGTTATGCTAAATAAAGTAAATCTTTTTTTTTCTTTCGCAATAGAAATCATGTAATTTGTCGAGCTTGAGAGAAATGGCAATAGCAAAGCACTAGATAGCAATGGCTTGAGAGAGAAATAGCACTAGAAAACCTTAGCTTCGGAGTTGGCGTGGCATAGCGGTGGTGGATACATAGACTATTTTCATTTATTTAAAAAAAAACTTTTGCTTATTCATTTATCAGAGTACACACACACACACTTACGAAAACTACATGTAAATTTTTTTTTTGCAAGTCTACAGGAAGGTAGACCTGCTCTGATACCACCTGTGATAGAATACGTGAGATTTATTACGAATTTATAATCGATCGAGAATGTCAGGATTGACTATGAGTAGATTACTAGCAACATAGATTATGGATAGACTTTAGTAGCTTTCGAGTTGAATATTCATGATTTACACCATGTTCAATTTTTTTGAATTAATGATAATACATTGATGAAGTTATGGTGTTAGTATATCATTTGGAAAGACAATAATTCTTGTTCGGATGTCTAAAGTCATGAAACTGAAGGTTAATAGAAAGGATTTAGAATTGGATTTATATGTTATAGGAATGAGAGATTTTGATGAGATCTTAAGCATGTACTAACTTCATAAGAGTCAATAAAATACATAAGGAGATAATATTTCAATGCATGAGTTTATGGAACAAAGGCTAGTGTTGTACCCTGACTAGTGTCAGGAAAGAAGGCAATATAAAGTTTAAGAGTGGACATTGTCAGAGTATTTGGATAGTGCAGTAGGTTCCCAATCTTTGATTTGATAATGGTCAATATGCTAATTATTCGAGACTATGAAATATATTTTTAGAAACTTTTATTTGGGAGTCCACTAGATAGACAAATAGAATCCATTATTGACTTTTACTTGGGGCATCACCGTATCAAATTCACCCATAGGATGACGTTGAAGGAATTAGAGTATGCAATCACAAGAATTATTGGTTAAGGACTTATCTGACTTAGAGTATCACCATGACGAGAATCAATCATGTTTGTTAAGATATGATGGATATATGGAGTATATTGACTACATGAAGGATTTATTGGATTACGAAATAAGTATCCATTGCTAAGGATAAATGATTCGTTTGATTATTTAAAGGAACTAGTGTCTTATTAAGGATCAATTTGAGGTATCACCAACTAAAGTTCAATAAGAATTTAAATTATGGTTAGGCTATGTAATATATTTTGGTCAGATTGTTACCATATGAGGAATATAAGTTGACCTGGTTAAAGTTGAAGTTATTAATCAATGGAGTATAGTTAAGAGTTCAACACCAAGGACTAGAGTGACAAGAAAATGTGAAGTTTCAGTGGATGAAGAAATGTGCGGAGAATTTCTAAGAAGTTAAATAAGGAATGCCCAGTTTACTAGTAGAATAAGATCTACTTGGTGAGAGAGTTTGCTAAGTTGATAATCGATTGTAACACCTTTTAGTGGATTGAAATCAATTACTGCAACAATGGTTGAACGACTTGTACTTAGAGATAAGATTTATGAGGCACAAGTGACATATGAGTTTTAGGAAAGATGCGAAACCATGATCTAATTGAAGACCTCAATGGATTTTTATAGTTGCTAATGGTGTATTAGCCTACAATGGAATTTTGGATGTACTTAAGGAAGAACTGTGATATTAGGTTAAGCACATTGTATATCATACACCGTTCACCTATGAGCTACAAAGATTTATCGAGATATAGGAAATGTATTTTTGGTGGAGGAAATGATAAGAAATATCAAAACTTTATGGATGGATGCATGACACGCCAACAAGTTAAGATCAAACACCAATGACTGTCAAGATATTTATTAAGACACATGATATCCTCAAATGAAAGTTGAAAGCATATAGATATTGACTTTGTTGTAAGTTAGTCGCGACCAACTAAGAAAAATCACGAGATGGAATATTTTTGACCGATTGATCAAATTTACACACTTTTACAGATGACATATGGTTTAGAGCAATTTGTCCAATTGTACACAAGAGAAATAGCGAGACTATCAGAGAGATACTAGTTAACTTTGAATGTTTGGAGAAACTTGCAATAATATAGGGGAATAAGATTAAATTTTAGTGGGCTACAACATCTATAGACGGATGGACAAACTAAAGGGACAATAGAATCCTAATAGACATGTATTTTGGATTTTTTGAGTAATTTGGAGGCATATTTACTTTTAGTGGATTTTTCTTATAACAATAGTTGAGATGGCCAGGACGAGGCAACTTGAGAATGAAAGGATGAGATTCTAGCAAGATATTTAGACATTAATACAGTTTGAATTAAGTTGACTAAATTTCGAGGACGAAATTTTTTTTAAGAAGGGGAGTTTGTAACACCCGGGAAAAAGAGTGTATTTAATTAGTTAGATGGCCCATTAGTGAATTATTATTATTATTATTGGGTTTATTATCCAATTACTTGGCCCATGAGGAATCCTAAGGTGTTTGGGAAACTAGCTAGGGTAATTATATTATGACTCTTTTGTTATTAGGGTTTTATTATACCACATTAGAGGGGACCAAACCAAAAACACGTTCCAGCTCTTTCTCTGCGCCTCCACAGCCCCATCGTCTACCATACAACCTCGACGAAGTTTTTCTTCAACGTCATGATCCCTCAATTGCCTTCCCTATTTCATTCTCAACTCCTAAGGTAATTTTCTTATGAATTTCGAAACCCAATCTATACTGATCATAATTTTATGAAATTTTAATATGTTATTCTTCATGACGATTTTATTGTACGGTTAAAATTTCATACTAATCCGATAAGTACTTTTGTAGTTATGTAATTTTCAAACTAAGATGCCAGAATTTATGTTATTCTCTGTTTTCGTTTTAGAAATTCCAAAACCCTACTTATACATATCCAAAATTCGTAAAGTTTTAATATGTTATGTTATCATATGTTTATCATATTCAGGAAAATTTTCATATACGTTTGAATTGTATTTTATTTTATATAGAATTTTCATTCACGCTTCCCAAATCTTAAGTATACTCAGTTTCTTATTTATAAATTCAAGAAAACATGTATAAAGACCTTCAAAATATCTGAATTTTGGATATGTTATGTATGATAATGTTTTCAATCGTGTGGTAAAATATCAGATCATTCCAACTTATATTGTTTTAAATATTAACTAGTTTCCAAGATGTTACAGTTATAGCCATGACAAAGTTTCAATTTATAAAATTCAAAGCCTAAAGATAACGAATTTAATATTTTATGATTTTTGGATATGTTATACTATGGTATGTATATTATATGTAGTTAAAATTCCAGATCCTATAGTACTATATTTATTTAAATATGATTTTTCTTCCATAGTTATGCAGAATTTTGTGTTACAATAATTTCAGTTTTACAAATTCAAAACTCATCGCTAAACCTTTCGAATCTTCGTGAAATTTTTATATGATATCGATTTTTGAATTTGTTATCTACTGTAAAAATATTGAATAATTATAGTAAACGGTTTATGAAAAAAATATTATTCGATCCCAACTACGCTGAGATTTAGTATTGTTCAAACCTACCAAGTTGAACCCTAAACCTTATGAAAATACCGTGAGCTTCCATGAATGTTATTTTAGTGCTTCCGATATCGAGGTTAATACTTACGTTTTGACTTCTAGGACTAAGAAGTATATATTTCCATGTTAGGCGACGAGGACGGCGAGCTCTGAAGTTCAATAGGGATATTGCATCAAATCATTCTACTATTTTTCAAGCAAAGTTTCGAGGTGGGGTTTGTTTTCTAAACTTTATTGTCCTTGTTAAATGCTTAGATTATTTTGCATGAATGTGTAGTACAGTTGCTTAGGCACTATTGAGCCAGGGACTCAAGAGGTCCGGGGTCGATGTATCCCTCGAGGTGGAACCCTGCGCAAAGTCTGCAACTATTGTCTATGTCTACGGTTTTTCAAAAGATCTATGCTATGTCCTATTGGATTGTATTTGCATGCCTATGTGAGATATCTGTGTATTTAGCTTGGACAATTTATACTCCACTGAGCTGTGTCGCTCACCCCACATATATAATCAGATTTTTCAGGTTAAGGAGTCGGCGATGGTTATTGGCGGTGGATAATGGGTGGCCTATGAAACTACTGGAGTAATGTCTTTTTATTTTTAAATGTTGTTTTCAATTTAATAAGAAATGATTATACGAATTGTGATTTTCTTATGCAACTACTAGAGTGATGTCTTTTCTAAATGTTAATTTTCAATTGGATAAGAAATTGTTAAACAAATCATTAATTTCTAAGTATTTACCTACGATGCTAGACTCTGTGTGATAATTGATTTGTGTTGAGAACAAATGTTCAGTTTCTAGGAAATTTTCGAATTGAGATAATAAATGATGAATTATGATTTTCTAAGT
The DNA here is from genome assembly GCA_016081115.2 of Rehmannia glutinosa. NCBI lineage: Eukaryota > Viridiplantae > Streptophyta > Magnoliopsida > Lamiales > Orobanchaceae > Rehmannia > Rehmannia glutinosa. Next base: position 60,442,750 of record CM071930.1, on the reverse strand, counting down.
TTATTTATGCAAATAGACTAAAAGAGATTTTTTTTATATAGATTAGTAATGTCCGATTTTCTTATAAATAAATGAATACATGAATTTTCTATACTTTATAATTTGCTTACGCTGTTGCTATTGAATTTTGAAAGAAATATATTTATAGACCTATTTTCTCTTATAAATAAATATATGTATATATTTTTATAGTCCAAAATTTCGGGGCGTTACAGGTTTCAAAGAAGTTAAACCTACAGACAACGTGATGGACCTCGAAGGATTGAAACTGAAAAAAAGGGTGAGGAACGTGGCCACGATCGACTGTAGGAATCACACAAAAAAATGCACGCCAATCCGATATGTGATATTCAGTAATAACGTGCTTTACCCTAGCTTTGGAACGTAAGAAAGTGATGAAGGTAGGTAAAAAACTGAAGAGGTAAGGACCAGGTGGGTATATTTGTCATGTGTAATGACCGGGTGGGGTATATTTGTCATGGGGTGATATTTTTGTTATTTTTTCAAAATAGAGGGTATTTTGTGTAATTTTCTCTTTTATTTATATAGTATTTATAGACTATGAAAATAATTTTAATTTTTTTTCATTGCCCTACATATGAACTTAACAAATAGTAGTATTATCATTTTGAAGTACTTGTTTAATATAAGTGTTATACTTATATAACACTTGATGTGTAATACTTCATTTAAAGCATTATACTTAATTAAATTAAAATTATATAAAAACTGAAAAACATTAACTTAATATCATTATTTATAAAACACCTACCAATTTAAAGTTTGAATTAATTGTTTTATATGCATTTTATATAAAAAGAATATTAAAATAAGCTCCCAAATAATTTTACCAAGGTTGATAATTTCTAGCTTTTCGAACACCGGATGAGACATTTTATTTCAAAAGGGTATTTCATCATCTATTCTCGTACCAGACTGGGTCTTTAAGAAATAATTTGTGAAATTGTCGGAAATACATGTATTTTTGGAAAAATGATATTGTTTACGCTCAACTCACTTTTGTATTCTTTCGGTTGATTTTTTTTTTGACTTTTTTACGCTCCTGCATATTTTTTAGTTATTTTTACATTTTGTTTTTGATTTTTTTCATTCTTTCATTGCTTTATATGTTATTTATGTTGTTTCGATGTTATTTATATTTCTTTTTGGGTTGTTTCTATGTTGTTTCGAAGTTTCAATACAACTTTCACTTATTTTCACGTTTTGTTTTGTTCATGTGTTGCTTTATATATTATTTATGTTGCTTCAAGGTTGTTCTATAATGTTTTTAATGTTGTTCTGATATTATTTTTTATTCATATGTAGTTTTCAATGTCTCAATACTATTTTTACCTATTTTTAAGTCGTTTTGTTCATGTATTATTTTTTATATTGTTTACGTTGTTTGTGGATTATTTCTATATTGTTTTTAGTATTGTTCTGATGTTTCTTTGTTGTTTCAATGTAGTTTTCGATGTTTCAATGCAATTTTTACCTATTTTAAGCTCTTTTTGTTCGTATGGTGTTTTCTATATTGTTTATGTTGTTTTTGGGTTGTTTTTATGTGGTTTTCAATTGTGTTTTATTGTTTCTTGGTTGTTCCATGTTTTTGATGTTTTCAATGTATTAGATCTAAAATTGAATTGTGTTTTTTACTCACGTGTTGTTTCTGTATTATTTTCAATTTATTTTATTTTAATATGTATTATTTTATGCGTATATTTCTTGATTTTTTATAAGATTTGGAGTATGAAATTGATTTTCTAATGGGGGCAAAAAAATTCACTGAAATTTTATTAGATGAAACATGTTTGAAATAACCTTGAAACAACACGTAAAAAAATCCAGAAAAACTGGCAGGAACATAAAATATCCAAAAAATGAGCGGGAGCGTAAAAGATGTCTACAAAAATCCGGGAGCGTAAAAAAGTGTCATTTTTTCCGGATTGTGGAGCATATGTATCCTTAACCCAAATAATTATACCAAGGTTAATAATTTCTAGCTTTTCAATATCTTTAAATTAAAAACATGTAATGTATCTTTTCCTTTTATCTCATATTATAATTTGTAATCCAAATCTCTTATTATATTTTGAGGGAGCTCCCATCAAAGTTCAATTTTAATTACCATGATGTCATGTGTGTATAACTCTTACCATTTTAGTTTGCTTGTAAATTGCGTATAGCTTAACTTCAAAAGGGTAGTTTGGCTAATTATTATCTAACAAACAACCAGATAGATGCACTAGTATCTGTTAGTTTTTGGTGTCAAAGATAAAAGAAGTGGTTTTGTCCCACATTACTTGTGGAAAAAAAGGGATGGGAGCTTTAAGGTTATTCAAGGAACCCATGTGTTTTTGATTTCAAGTGCACCAATCAAATACACTATAATCTTTGTATTTTGATTCTTCTAAACTCTTTTCTTGTATTCTCTTGTAGAGTTGGGAGAAGGATGTGAGTTAGTCAAATATTTGTAATAGTATGGGAGTATTGGAGTCAGGAGTCGTGAGTTGGGAGAGAGAACTTCTGTGTGATTGTATAATTTTTTCATGCAATAGAATTGCTCTGTGGGCTGTGGTTTTTCTCCGGTTTTTGAAGTTTTCACGTAAATCTTGTGTAGTAGTTTGTTGTTATTTTATTTCTCAGTTATTTTTGTTTGTCCTAGGAATGAATGTGGATGTTTTTCCCAACAAGTGGTATCAGAGCGTGGGTCAGGTCTCTTGAAATTCTGAGTATGCTCTGTGGTTGCAGCTTTGTCTGATCTTCCTCATCAAAAAAGATTTCTTGAGAGGTAGCTTCTAGAGGTCTCTTAAAGTTATTAGTATGCTACGTTGTTGCAGCGTTGTCTGATCTTCCACACCAGAAAAGATTTCTTGAGACGATTATTCATTAGGTTAGGGTGTATAAGCAGGTGTGTGTTTTCAAATTCAATGAAGTTTGACGTGGAGAAGTTTGATGGAAGGATCAACTTTGGCTTGTGGCAAGTACAAGTCAAAGATGTGATGATACAATCCGGATTACACAAGGCTCTGAAAGGAAGGTCAGGTTCGAACAATTCTACTAAGTCAGATGGTGCTGGCGAATTGAGCGGAGCATCTGATAAAGATTCTGCAAAGTCTAGTATGAGTTGTGAAGATTGGGAGGATCTGGATTTGAAGGCTGCAAGCAAAATACGTCTGTGTTTGGCTAAGAATGTTCTTGCAAATGTGCATGGGATTTCAAACGCTAAGGAGCTATGGGAAAAGCTTGAGGCTTTGTAGCAAGCAAAAGGCATTTCAAATCGGTTGTATTTGAAGGAGCAGTTTTACATACTAAGGATGAACGAAGGATCTAAAATCTCAGATCATTTGAGTACACTCAATGATATTATCTCCAAGCTAGCCGCAATTGGAGTGAAGATTGAAGATGCGGATAAGGCTTTACAGCTCATCTTGTCTCTTCCACATTCCTTTGAGCATATGAAGCTGATTTTGATGTATGGGAAGGAAACTTTATTTTTTCTGAAATCACCGGTAAACTTCTTTCTAAAGAGAGAATGCTAATGAGTGATAGGAGAACTTCAATAGAAAATTCAGTAACGGTGGTAGTAAGCAAAGAGAGGAAGAAAAACTTCAAGAATGTTGTTTGTTGGAAGTGCGGAGAACCTGGGGATACAAAGCATAATTGTTAAGGTGGAACTGGTACGGCAAATAGCTCCGAATCCAAGGCTAATATTGTGATAGATGAAGATTTTCTCCAAGGAGAAAATGTACATCCTTGTGGCATGCCTAGTTTCCATGAAAGAGGATGTGATGTGTTAGCAGGTCCACAAGTTTGCACACAAGTATTAACTTGGCATGGATGCAGGGTGTGTAGTGGATGTTATGTCAATGGCTGAAGGACTTCTAGGAGATCCAAGAGCTAGAAGTTGCACCATAGCTTTTATCATGTTTTTCGACATGTGCCGAAAGGAATTCTTAGAATGGTTTATTATAAGTGGTCTACTCATATGGTGGAGTAGGTTGTTCTCTAGTTTGAGAATGATGGTTTTCTGGTTTGAGAATCATGATTGTCGGTGAAGACAATGAAGTTTCTTTTACTTTTGCCAAAGTGGAGTTTGTTGGTTTTCGGTGTCAAAAATAAAAGAAGTCGTTTTGTCCCAAAATGCCTGTGGAACAAAAGGAATGGGAGCCTTAAGGCTATTTAAGGAACCCATGTCTTTTGATTTCAAGTGTACCAATCAAATACACTATAATCTTTGTACTTTGATTCTTCTAAATTTCTTTCTTGTATTCTCTTGTAGAGTTGGGAGAAAGATGTGGGTTAGTCAATGATTTGTAATAGTGTGGGAGTATTGGAGTTGGGAGTTGGGAGAGAGAATTTCTCTGTGATTGTATAAATTTCTCATACAGTAGAATTAATCTGCAGGTCGTGGTTTTTCTCCAGTTTTGGAGTTTCCATGTAAATCTTGTGTTGTGGTTTGTTGTTATTTTATTTCTCAGTTATTTTTGCTTGTCCCTAGGAATTAACGGGGATTGTTTTTCCCAACAATATCGCCATGTGGACATACTGTCCTTCCGAGCTGGCATATAGGTGCTAGTGTTGCCAAAGTGTAGTTGTCCTATCTCAATGATTCAAGTTAGTTGAGATCAGAATCATGAAGAACATTTTCATAATTCATAGTCTACACACAGAGATGTCACGTATTAATGTATAGTCTAGACGATTCATCTATTCAAGTAGGAATGAAAAAAAATATCTAGTTATTTACGTTGATTGCAAAAGAATATTTTTCAAGACTATAAACCCGATCAATCCAATTATTTTCGGAATACATCACCAATAATATGAATATTATAAGAACCTTATATTTGATCTGATTTGCATACAAAATCAAATTGTTTCAAACATGTTAAAATTATACAAGTTTAACTGTCAAAGTTGAACGTCTATATATCTGACATATGAATATGTTTTTTTTATACATGCACATTTTGTTATTTCTAAAATTATGAAATCTATGAGATTAATAAAAATCTTATTGTCGTGGTGCACTAATTTTGTTATATGAGAATATTCCAATGGAGTATTTTTCAAGATAGTTTTGAATTATTATTTTTTCTACAATATAAAATTTAATTACAATATGTTTGCGAAGTTCAAAATATTTTTTTACCATTTTTTTCTTAAAATTTAGTTTTCAATATGTGTACTACGCTAAAAACCTACTTAAAGTCGCGATCAGATTTTAGTAACTAAAAACTTACCAAAACAAATTAAATGCATTAATATCCTACTGGCTCTTAATATCAACATAATTCTGTAATAATATAAATTCGGGAATAATGAATCTATAATAAACTTAGTGAGAAATTTTTATTTAGGATATTATCTTGTGTAACAATTTCACCATCAAAATCAAATGTGAACCATTTCAATATTTTTTCTACAAGAATCACTCTCGTTTAATCTTTAGTTTTTTATATTCTAAACATTGTTTTTTCAAAGAAATCACGTTAAATAAATACTATAAATTTCATCATTAAGACCATGAAGCTAATTCTTTTTAGAAATCAAACTGTGCAACTTATATGAATTTACATTGCAAACAAATTTCATTTTGTTATTTCTGATAGATCTTGAGCTCTTAATATATTCTAACAAGCCAATTTTTATATCTTTTAACTTTTAATACATTATGATTTTTAATCTAAATACTTTGACTTTGCGAGAGACTTCCATTTCTCTCCAAATAAAGTACATTTGTTCATTGTTACATTCGACATTAATTGTTGAATATTAGAATGCAACCTTCAATCAACAATTAATGTTTTAGATTATTCGACACGGTATCAACAATTGTTCCAATTAAAATATATAATCTTGAGTTTTGTATACTAGATCTTAGATAAGCTACGCTATGGACGACTAAATTGTATGTGGTGAAGTTAGATTTATGGAAATTGATGTCATGTGCATTTAATCTCTATTTTTTCCTAAACTACTACTCTATTATTTGACTAAGTGGGCATGCATAGGGTCACTTTACATTATAGCCTTTTAAGTATTTAAGTTAAACACCATCTAAAAACTCACTTTCGCTAATTATTGGTGGGATAGTAAAATTGCTCTCACGAAAAATAATTACACGTGTTCGAAAATCTTAAATAATGCATGGCCAAACCTCGGATTGTTTATGAACCTTGCAAAAGCTATTACATTTTCCCAAAAGAAGTTGAAGACAATATTATTTGTACCTAATAAATAAATTTTTATCTCAACGTAGCATGTTGACAAAATTTGGCATCCATACAAATGTTCATTTTGCTAAACGTATTTTTGAATGAATCATTTTGGTGTAATATTTTATTGCCGAAACAATTAGAAGAACTCATTGGCATAAATATTTAAAACAACACATATTTTTATGTTGTTCTACTTAAATGTAATAGTCGGACAACTATCATGGTATGGATATGGCAACAATTAATTTTACAAATGATGTGGTTCAACATATCGATCAAGTCACACATCATTATATACTTATGCAATCAATATCTAAATTGTCGATCTACATTATAAGTAAAACCATAATTTTCACGAAAAGACAAGCATTTAACATAAGACACAAAGTCGGTTACTCTATAGAGATAAAACAGGGGAAAGGATATATAGGTTGGGTATGAAAATAATCCAGAACTCAAGGTAACAATGGTGTCATATAAAGTTGCAATATCGTGAATTGGCTATTGTGAAGGCTAAATAATATTAGATTGTTAGTGTAAATTATGTTATGTTCACAATGCCAGAACTGCTCAACCCAACAATATGTATGTGAACTAATTTCTAGAAAACATCCATCATTATACTTCGCCTTTAAGATAATATATATTTTTATGATTGCATTGAAATTGATTAACATAGTTAATAGTCTAATTATACTATAACTAACTTAATTTAATGTGTAATAATGATATGCTAATGTAAGTTAGGTACCCATTGAAATTATGTGCGTGTGCCTTTAGCATCAAATTTTCAGTTTCTATTTAAACACACTATTGACAATTTTACAATTACACCTTTGTATTTTACCTAAGAATAATTAAGATATACATCATGGCTTCCGTAAGAGAGTTCGTTGTGGTATTGGTTTTGATAGTTATGAATTTTTCGTGGAATGGTGAGGCTCGCTTTCTTGCCGAAAATTCAAGTCCAGCCGACACTAGTCATTTGTGGGAAGGAAAGAGAGCCTTTGGTGCTCTTTTTTGTATAATTGTTAAAGGTTGTGAATGGTCTACTACTATATCGAACATTGAAGATCATCCAACTACTCAAGAACTACAAGAAAGAAAAGACTCAAGCATGGTTGACTCGAGTCATCTTGGAGTAGACAAAACACCATTAGATACTCTTGTTTGTTCTGTTCTTAAAGGTTGTGAACGATCTACTACTACATCGAACATTGAAGCTCGTCATATTACTCAAGAACCACAAGAAAATAAAGACCCAACTATTGTTGAACCCAGTGGAGAAGAAAAGACACCCTTAGATACTCTTGTTTGTTCTGTTCTTAAAGGTTGTGAACAATCTACTACTACATCGAATGTTGAAGAACAACAAACTACTCATGAATTACAAGAAAACACTGACTCAAGCATGGCCGAACCCAGTCATCTAGAAGCAGAAAAAATCCCTCATTAACATACTTTTTCTCTTACTAGTGGTTTTAGTTATGTCTGGCCCTTAATTCTTGTCATTTCTCAAAATGATCAACTAGCACCCAATACCTAAAAATATGTATCTAGACACAGGCAATGTCATAGGATGACAATAAGAAAGAAAGAGACACTTGTGTTGTATGAATGTAATAAATGATACATTAAATAAATGGGGTTGCATAAGCAAATTTAAAGGCTTTTTACCTATGTGCTCCTAGTTATCTCGAAAAGATTTTTCAAACTATATTAATTAAGGATCATAAATTCTCAAAAGCAAATATCATGAAAACAAGAAAGCAAACTCATATATAATAAATGCATAGTTGGTAATCAAGTTCTGGTGCCAAAAGTAAAACAATATTTCTTGACCTTTCTAACATTACATTATTAAAATTCACATGAGCTAAACGATATAATGACATAATTACCAATTCAATTACCTTTTATCCAAACATAATGTTGTAAGTGTGAGGATACAATGTTTGATATGATAGTAATTGAAAAATTGTATGTTCCATTTACTTTCAAGCAATTGCTAGAAAATTAGATTGAGTTTTTAGTGTCACATTCAAACTTTAATAGAGAGAATACTTGTGGGGAAAAAGTCATTATAAGAAGTAGAATCTTATGTTGGGTAATTGCAATATTTAGTATAGGAAGTACGAGTCTTATTTTGTCTCATTTATGTTGCAGCTCATAATATTCACCAAGCTTATCTTTAACAATCTCTTTGCAAACCATTTAATGTATCTTTAAAAAAAGGGTTCAGTTTATGAAAGGCATAGTCAAAAGAGCAATGCTCAAGAAATGTCTTAGTTTTAGAGAAATTGCCGGAAATGCCTATCCTTTTGGAAAAATGACACTGTTTACGCTCCTATCACTTTTGAACTCTTTTTTTTTTTTTGACTTTTTACGCTCCTGCATATCTTTTTTTTATTTTTATATTATTTTTGTTCATGTATTGCTTTACATGTTATTTCTGTCGTTTTGATGTTGTTTATATTTATTTATTGATTGTTTCTATGTTGTTTCGCTGTTATTTTGATGTTTCAATATGACTTTTACTTATTTAGGCTTATTTGTGTTCATGTATTGTTTTATATATTGTTTCTATTGTTTTTGGGTTATTTTCTATAATATTTTTAATGTTGTTATGATGTTTCTTTGTTGTTTCCATTTAGTTTTCAATGTCTATCTTACCTATTTTTAAGATTTTTTTATTGATGTGGTGTTTTTTATATTGTTTATGTTGTTTATGGGTTATTTCTATACTGTTTTTAATGTTGTTCTGATGTTTTTTTGTTGTTTCAATATAGTTTTCAATTACCTTTTATCCAAACATGATGCTGTAAGTGTGAGGATACAATGTTTGAGATGATAGTAACTGAAAAATTGTATGTTCCATTTACTTTCAAGCAATTGCTAGAAAATTAGATTGAGTTTTTAGTGTCACATTCAAACTTTAATAGAGAGAATACTTGTTGGGAAAAAGTCATTATAAGAAGTAGAATCTTATGTTGGGTAATTGCAATATTTAATATAGGAAGTTCGAGTCTTATTTTGTCTCATTTATGTTGCAGCTCATAATATCCACCAAGCTTATCTTTAACAATATCTTTGCAAACCATTTAATGTATCTTTAAAAAAAGGGTTCAGTTTAAGAAAAGCCTAGTCAAAAGAGCAATGTTCAAGAAATGTCTTAGTTTTAGATAAATTGTCGGAAATGCCTATCCTTTTGGAAAAATGACACTGTTTACGCTCTTATCACTTTTGAACTCTTTTTTTTTTTTACTTTTTACGCTCCTGCATATCTTTTTTTTAATATTATTTTTGTTCATGTATTGCTTTATATATTATTTCTGTCGTTTTGATGTTGTTTATATTTATTTCTTGATTGTTTCTATGTTGTTTCGCTGTTATTTTGATGTTTCAATATGACTTTTACTTATTTAGGCTCATTTTTGTTCATGTATTGTTTTATATATTGTTTCTGTTGTTTTTGGGTTATGTTCTATAATATTTTTAATGTTGTTATGATGTTTCTTTGTTGTTTCCATTTAGTTTTCAATGTCTATCTTACCTGTTTTAAAGCTTTTTTTTATTGATGTGGTGTTTTTTATATTGTTTATGTTGTTTCTAGGTTATTTCTATACTGTTTTTAATGTTGTTATGATGTTTCTTTGTTGTTTCAATATTTCAATGCAGTTTTTTTAACTTGTTTTCAAGCTATTTTTGTTCATGTGGTGTTTTCTATCTTGTTTCTGGATTGTTTCTATATAGTTTTCAGTATTATTATGTTGTTTCTTAGTTGTTGTCATGTTTTCAACATTTTCGATGCATTGGAACAAAAATTGAATTGTGTTTTTCTAATCATGTGTTGTTTCTATATTATTTTCAATGTATTTATTTTCAATATGTGTTGTTTTATGTCCATATTTCCTGATTGTTAAGATTTCGAGTATAAACTTGATTATTTGGTGAGAGGGAAATTGTTTTATCACTGAAATTTTATTAAATGAAACATGTATGAAACAATCATGAAACAAAAAACGTAAAAAAATTCGGAAAAATTTGGGAAACGTAAGAATGTCCGAAAAAACGGCGGGAGCATAAAAAAGTAAGGAAAAAATCCGGGAGCGTAAACAAGTGTCTTTTTTTTTTTTTCAGAATATTGGGCAATTGTGTCCAAAGCCCTTAGTTATTCCAAAATCTCTTTAAAGGCCTTTTTATATAAAATGTCCAAATTACCTATTTTTCTTAACTTTAACATCTCATAAAAGCTTTATTCCAAAATGTCTAAAATACCCTTTTTATTTCATACGAGTTTTTTGGGGGTCTTATGCTTCAATCTAATCCTCCATTTTTGTTGATCTGATCCTTCCTGTCGATCTTCGACATTGCGAGAGAAATCAACATTCAGGTTTGTATTTTGTTCTTCAAATATTATGACACATTTTTATTCATTTTATCACACATTTCTTTCAATTTATCGAGTAATTGATGTTTGGCAAGACTCATATTGCCCCTAACCTGTCGTCCAAATGACCCATTCAAATAATAGATACGAAGAAGACCTTTTTGTGATATATAACCGACACAAGAGTCTTATCAGTGCAATCCAAACCATTTTTTTAAAATGCACGTCATGCTCATTGTATCTATCATATCAAAGGCAACTTGAGGACTGTAACTTGAAATACTGATATTATCTCCCTTCTAACAAAGCGACAGAGGCATACACAACAAATGAATTTCACAAGTATACGTCCCAAATTGAAGCTACTGACAAGAAAGTTTAGAAGTATCTTAATGATACAAATTTTGCGACTTGGGCTACGTCATATTTTCAGGGAAACCATTACAATATCATGACGTCAAATAATGCTGAGTCTATGAACTCAGTGTTTAAAAAAGCCCGACAAACTCTTATACTTGCATTGTTTTATAATATTGGAAAAAATTTACAGTCCTGGTTTTATGAGAGACGTGAGGCCAAACGAAGTTGTACACGCAATCTAACTCCCGCAATGGAAGAAAAATTACGCAAGTCTAATGAAAAGGCCAAGAAGATCAAGGCCAAAGTTTTCGAACGGAGTGAGATTTTTATTATCCTGTATTTTTAAGTATTTCTATTTTAATTGCTTATTTTCGCATAAAAACTCAAGTAAGCTAGAAAAGGTCTTGATAATAAACTATTTGCAAATCTAAATTCAAATTCAAGAACTCCTTGATATGAGAATAAACTATCTACAAATTCAAGAGCTTCTTGATATGAGTATAAACAATCTATATGCTTCAAATCGATCCCAAGTGAAACGATTTCGCGATTCATTCACTCCAGACATGGTGTCCATGACAAATCGCGAGACGATATTTGTATACACCTAAATTTATTACCAAATATTGTCAAGTATCGAAATCTTCAATTTTGGACATCAAGGTGAGATCTTGCAAATAAGGAAGTGATTTATCAATGTTTTGGTAAAAGATCATAGGGGTGTGCACGGGACTTGGAGATCACCGAACCCGAACCGATATCCGAACCAAAAATATCCGTTAACTTTTTGACTTTCCCCGAACCGAACCGTCCCGAAAATGTTTATGGTACGGTTCTGGAGATTTTCCAAATATCCACACCAAGAACCATACCGAATCGAATATCTGATACCAGAACCGATATTAAAATAATTTTTATATATACATATATAATATTTTTATCTTATTTATATTTTTATATTAAATTAACTAAACATCCTTTGAAATTCAATAATATATAATACTAAAAATTATAAAATTAAAAATTTGGCATATTTTATCAATATATCAAATGAATAATTGAATATATATTTAATTCACTAATAGTAACATAATATTAGTTTATTTAAATGAACTCAATAAATTAAATTATAAAATCATATTTGATTTGTAGAAAATATTTAATTTGATGATATTTTACTTATTAAGGATCATAACTAGACTCATCCCCTAATCAAGAAAATTAATTGAATTAAAATTAGTTTAAATGATTAGTACATTGCACATAAACTAGAGTAATCGTCTAACCAAGAAATTAAAACATTGAGATTATAGATTTTTATTTCATATTAGTTTATCAAAATTATTAGTCAATTATATTTTTCCTAAGTCAAGATCCCATGGCAATGTGCCAAGATTATATAACATTATTGTGTAATAAAGGCTACTAAATTTGTCATTCATCGAGATTCTGGACTTTTACTACTAATATGAATAACCTAATATCTAAAACATATTATGTTAAAATCCAAAACGAAAAATCAATACTTTTGACTATAAATTAGATAAAAATGATTTAAAAGTTAAATTGATATTAAACTAATATGTAGTATAGACTACAATCTATATCATGAAAGAAAGGTTTAGAATTACAATATTAAAAATTTAGCACTTAATTATGAATTAAAGAAATTTTATGTATAAGTCAAATATGAATTATAAAAAGTTAAACTCGTATAGTACTAATAGTTTTAGTATGTATTTTTGAAATTGCACTAAAAAAAGATTGAAAGTATAACCGTTTAATGATTTTTACCCTGATTTTTTTTCACCTTTTTTGTGTTTTTTATTTGTGAAATATTTGAATCTCCGTTTCTCCGGACCGTCCCGAACCGTCGTCATCGTCCCATTAGAACCGAATCTCCGTCGAACCGTCATAGGACTTTCGGGACGGTTCGAGATGGAGATTTTTTTATGGTTCGGTTCTGGAGATTTAATTTTGGGATCTCCGAACTTCGGGACGGTTCTGGAGATTCCTAAATCTCCGAACCGAACAGGACCGTGCACACCCCTAAAAGATCAAGTCAAATCAAATTAAATCATAATCTTTTGATCATAGCAAGATATGCAAGACAAATCATGATCGGCCAATCAAATCGCCCCATTTCATCCATCAAATATGGCAAGAATCCCTATCATACACCTATAAATAGAAGTTCTCTTCATAATTCATAGACAAACAAATCCTAGAGAAGAAGTCTAAGCAAAAGGCGGAATTCTCCCAACGCAAGAAGTCCAAATCCAAGGAAGTCCATGGTGTTTAAGGTGTAGTTTAAGGCGTTTATCGCGGATTCAACTCCAATATAGAGTTTAATTGAGATTACGCTGTCAAGCCCTCGAATTAACGTTATTAGAAAGCAAATTCAAGCTCAAAGGAGATCAAGTCGACGAATCTACCTTCAAAAAAAAAGTTCAAATATTGTTCTTGGAGAGAAGAATCAGAGGATTCGTAAAGATTGCAACTCACATTTTTTCCTTTTGACTCAATTAAAAATATTATTTGTATTATTTTCCGTGTTCGTAATTTTACAGATACGAAATTAATTGTTTTATATGCATTTTATATAAAAAGAATATCATTATATATAAAACATTAACTTTGATGATTGTTTTATATGCATTTTATATAAAAAGAATATTAAAATAAGCTCCCAAATAGTTTTACCAAGGTTGATAATTTCTAGCTTTTCGAACACCGGATGAGACATTTTATTTCAAAAGGGTGTTTCATCATCTATTCTCGTACCAGACTGAATCTTTAAGAAATAATTTGTGAAATTGTCGGAAATACATGCATTTTTGGAAAAATGATATTGTTTACGCTCAGCTCACTTTTGTACTCTTCCGGTTGATTTTTTTGACTTTTTTACGCTCCTGCATATTTTTTAGTTATTTTTACATTTTGTTTTTGATTTTTTTCGTTCTTTCATTGCTTTATATGTTATTTATGTTGTTTCGATGTTATTTATATTTCTTTTTTGGTTATTTCTATGTTGTTTCGAAGTTTCAATAGAACTTTCACTTATTTTCACGTTTTGTTTTGTTCATGTGTTGCTTTATATATTATTTATGTTGCTTCTGGGTTATTCTATAATGTTTTTAATGTTGTTCGGATATTAATTTTTATTCACATGTAGTTTTCAATGTCTCAATACTATTTTTATCTATTTTTAAGTCGTTTTGTTCATGTATTATTTTTTATATTGTTTACGTTGTTTGTGGATTATTTCTATACTATTTTTAGTGTTGTTCTGATGTTTCTTTGTTGTTTCTATGTAGTTTTCGATGTTTCAATGCAGTTTTTACCTATTTTAAGCTCTTTTTGTTCGTATGGTGTTTTCTATATTATTTATGTTGTTTCTGGGTTGTTTTTATGTGGTTTTCAATTGTGTTTTATTGTTTCTTGGTTGTTCCATGTTTTTGATGTTTTCAATGTATTAGATCTAAAATTGAATTGTGTTTTTTACTCACGTGTTGTTTCTGTATTATTTTCAATTTATTTTGTTTTAATATGTATTATTTTATGTGTATATTTCTTGATTTTTTATAAGATTTGGAGTATGAAATTGATTTTCTAACGGGGCAAAAAAAAATTCACTGAAATTTTATTAGATGAAACATGTTTGAAATAACATTGAAACAACACGTAAAAAAATCCAGAAAAACTGGCAGGAACATAAAAATATCCAAAAAATGCGCAGGAGCGTAAAAGGTGTCTAGAAAAATCCGGGAGCGTAAAAAGTGTCATTTTTTTCGGAATGTGGGGCATATGTATCCTTAACCCAAATAATTATACCAAGGTTGATAATTTTTAGCTTTTCAAACCATATACTATATCTTTAAATTAAAAACATGTAATGTATCTTTTCCTTTTATCTCATATTATAATTTGTAATCCAAATCTCTTATTATATTTTGAGGGAGCTCCCATCAAAGTTCAATTTTAATTACCATGATGTCATGTGTGTATAACTCTTACCATTTTAGTTTGCTTGTAAATTGCGTATAGCTTAACTTCAAAAGGGTAGTTTGGCAAATTATTACCTAACAAACAACCAGATAGATGCACTAGTATCTGTTAGTTTTTGGTGTCAAAAATAAAAGAAGTGGTTTTGTCCCACATTACTTGTGGAAAAAAAGGGATGGGAGCTTTAAGGCTATTCAAGGATTCCATGTATTTTGATTTCAAGTGCACCAATCAAATACGCTATAATCTTTGTATTTGGATTCTTCTAAACTCTTTTCTTGCATTCTCTTGTAGAGTTGGGAGAAGGATGTGAGTTAGTCAAATATTTGTAATAGTATGGGAGTATTAGAGTCGGGAGTCGTGAGTTGGGAAAGAGAATTTCTGTGTGATTGTATAAATTTTTCATGCAATAGAATTGCTCTGCGGGCCGTGGTTTTTCTCCGGTTTTGAAGTTTCCACGTAAATCTTGTGTAGTAGTTTGTTGTTATTTTATTTCTCAGTTATTTTTGCTTGACCTAGGAATGAATGTGGATCATTTTTCCCAACAAGTGGTATCAGAGCGTGGGTCGGGTCTCTTGAAATTCTGAGTATGCTCTGTGGTTGCAGCTTTGTCTGATCTTCCCCATCAAAAAAGATTTCAAGTGCACCAATCAAATACACTATAATCTTTGTAATTTGATTCTTCTAAATTTCTTTCTTGTATTCTCTTGTAGAGTTGGGAGAAGTATGTGGGTTAGTCAATGATTTGTAATAGTGTGGGAGTCTTGGAGTCGGGAGTCGGGAGAGAGAATTTCTCTGTGATTGTATAAATTTCTCATACAGTAGAATTGATCTGCAGGTCGTGGTTTTTCTCCAGTTTTGGAGTTTCCATGTAAATCTTGTGTTGTGGTTTGTTGTTATTTTATTTCTCAGTTATTTTTGCTTGTCCCTAGGAATTAACGGGGATTGTTTTTCCCAACAATATCGCCATGTGGACATACTGTCCTTCCGAGCTGGCATGTAGGTGCTAGTGTTGCCAAAGTGTAGTTGTCCTATCTCAATGATTCAAGTTAGTTGAGATCAGAATCATGAAGAACATTTTCATAATTCATAGTCTACACACAGAGATGTCACGTATTAATGTATAGTCTAGACGATTCATCTATTCAAGTAGGAATGAAAAAAAATATCTAGTTATTTACGTTGATTGCAAAAGAATATTTTTCAAGACTATAAACCCGATCAATCCAATTATTTTCGGAATACATCACCAATAATATGAATATTATAAGAACCTTATATTTGATCTGATTTTCATACAAAATCAAATTGTTTCAAACATGTTAAAATTATACAAGTTTAACTGTCAAAGTTGAACGTCTATATATCTGACATATGAATATGTTTTTTTTATACATGCACATTTTGTTATTTCTAAAATTATGAAATCTATGAGATTAATAAAAATCTTATTGTCGTGGTGCACTAATTTTGTTATATGAGAATATTTCAAGATAGTTTTGAATTATTATTTTTTCTACAATATAAAATTTAATTACAATATGTTTGCGAAGTTCAAAATATTTTTTTACCATTTTTTTCTTAAAATTTAGTTTTCAATATGTGTACTACGCTAAAAACCTACTTAAAGCCGCGATCAGATTTTAGTAACTAAAAACTTACCAAAACAAATTAAATGCATTAATATCCTACTGGCTCTTAATATCAACATAATTCTGTAATAATATAAATTCGGGAATAATGAATCTATAATAAACTTAGTGAGAAATGTTTATTTAGGATATTATCTTGTGTAACAATTTCACCATCAAAATCAAATGTGAAGCATTTCAATATTTTTTCTACAAGAATCACTCTCGTTTAATCTTTAGTTTTTTATATTCTAAACATTGATTTATTCAAAGAAATCACGTTAAATAAATACTATAAATTTCATCATTAAGACCATGAAGCTAATTCTTTTTAGAAATCAAACTGTGCAACTTATATGAATTTACATTGCAAACAAATTTCATTTTGTTATTTCTGATAGATCTTGAGCTCTTAATATATTCTAACAAGCCAATTTTTATATCTTTTAACTTTTAATACATTATGATTTTTAATCTAAATACTTTGACTTTGCGAGAGACTTCCATTTCTCTCCAAATAAAGTACATTTGTTCATTGTTACATTCGACATTAATTGTTGAATATTAGAATGCAACCTCCAATCAACAATTAATGTTTTAGATTATTCGACACGGTATCAACAATTGTTCCAATTAAAATATATAATCTTGAGTTTTGTATACTAGATCTTAGATAAGCTACGATATGGACGACTAAGTTGTATGTGGTGAAGTTAGATTTATGGAAATTGATGTCATGTGCATTTAATCTCTATTTTTTCCTAAACTACTACTCTATTATTTGACTAAGTGGGCATGCATAGGGTCACTTTACATTATAGTCTTTTAAGTATTTAAGTTAAACACCATCTAAAAACTCACTTTCGCTAATTATTGGTGGGATAGTAAAATTGCTCTCACGAAAAATAATTACTCGTGTTCGAAAATCTTAAATAATGCATGGCCAAACCTCGGATTGTTTATGAACCTTGCAAAAGCTATTACATTTTCCCAAAAGAAGTTGAAGACAATATTATTTCTACCTAATAAATAAATTTTTATCTCAACGTAGCATGTTGACAAAATTTGGCATCCATACAAATGTTCATTTTGCTAAACGTATTTTTGAATGAATCATTTTGGTGTAATATTTTATTGCCGAAACAATTAGAAGAACTCATTGGCATAAATATTTAAAACAACACATATTTTTATGTTGTTCTACTTAAATGTAATAGTCGGACAACTATCATGGTATGGATATGGCAACAATTAATTTTACAAATGATGTGGTTCAACATATCGATCAAGTCACACATCATTATATACTTATGCAATCAATATCTAAATTGTCGATCTACATTATAAGTAAAACCATAATTTTCACGAAAAGACAAGCATTTAACATAAGACACAAAGTCAGTTACTCTATAGAGATAAAACAGGGAAAGGATATATAGGTTGGGTATGAAAATAATCCAGGACTCAAGGTAACAATGGTGTCATATAAAGTTGCAATATCGTGAATTGGCTATTGTGAAGGCTAAATAATATTAGATTGTTAGTGTAAATTATGTTATGTTCACAATGCCAGAACTGCTCAACCCAACAATATGTATGTGAAATAAATTTCTAGAAAACATCCATCATCATACTTCGCCGCCTCTAAGATAATATATATTTTTATGATTGCATTGAAATTGATTAACATAGTTAATAGTCTAATTATACTATAACTAACTTAATTTAATGTGTAATAATGATATGCTAATGTAAGTTAGGTACCCATTGAAATTATGTGCGTGTGCCTTTAGCATCAAATTTTCAGTTTCTATTTAAACACACTATTGACAATTTTACAATTACACCTTTGTATTTTACCTAAGAATAATTAAGATATACATCATGGCTTCCATAAGAGAGTTCGTTGTGGTATTGGTTTTGATAGTTATGAATTTTTCGTGGAATGGTGAGGCTCGCTTTCTTGCCGAAAATTCAAGTCCAACCGACACTAGTCATTTGTGGGAAGGAAAGAGAGCCTTTGGTGCTCTTTTTTGTATAATTGTTAAAGGTTGTGAATGGTCTACTACTATATCGAACATTGAAGATCATCCAACTACTCAAGAACTACAAGAAAGAAAAGACTCAAGCATGGTTGACTCGAGTCATCTTGGAGTAGACAAAACACCATTAGATACTCTTGTTTGTTTTGTTCTTAAAGGTTGTGAACGATCTACTACTACATCGAACATTGAAGCTCGTCATATTACTCAAGAACCACAAGAAAATAAAGACCCAACTATTGTTGAACCCAGTGGAGAAGAAAAGACACCCTTAGATACTCTTGTTTGTTCTGTTCTTAAAGGTTGTGAACAATCTACTACTACATCGAATGTTGAAGAACAACAAACTACTCATGAATTACAAGAAAACACTGACTCAAGCATGGCCGAACCCAGTCATCTAGAAGCAGAAAAAATCCCTCATTAACATACTTTTTCTCTTACTAGTGGTTTTAGTTATGTCTGGCCCTTAATTCTTGTCATTTCTCAAAATGATCAACTAGCACCCAATACCTAAAAATATGTATCTAGACACAGGCAATGTCATAGGATGACAATAAGAAAGAAAGAGACACTTGTGTTGTATGATTGTAATAAATGATACATTAAATAAATGGGGTTGCATAAGTAAAGTTAAAGGCTTTTTACCTATGAGCTCCTAGTTATCTCGAAAAGATTTTTCAAACTATATTAATTAAGGATCATAAATTCTCAAAAGCAAATATCATGAAAACAAGAAAGCAAACTCATATATAATAAATGCATAGTTGGTAATCAAGTTCTGGTGCCAAAAGTAAAACAATATTTCTTGACCTTTCTAACATTACATTATTAAAATTCACATGAACTAAACGATATAATGACATAATTACCAATTCAATTACCTTTTATCCAAACATAATGTTGTAAGTGTGAGGATACAATGTTTGATATGATAGTAATTGAAAAATTGTATGTTCCATTTACTTTCAAGCAATTGCTAGAAAATTAGATTGAGTTTTTAGTGTCACATTCAAACTTTAATAGATAGAATACTTGTGGGGAAAAAGTCATTATAAGAAGTAGAATCTTATGTTGGGTAATTGCAATATTTAGTATAGGAAGTACGAGTCTTATTTTGTCTCATTTATGTTGCAACTCATAATATTCACCAAGCTTATCTTTAACAATCTCTTTGCAAACCATTTAATGTATCTTTAAAAAAAGGGTTCAGTTTATGAAAGGCATAGTCAAAAGAGCAATGTTCAAGAAATGTCTTAGTTTTTAGAAATTGCTTAGGAAATGCCTATCCTTTTGGAAAAATGACACTGTTTACGCTCCTATCACTTTTGAACTCTCTTTTTTTTTTTTTTTTTTTTGACTTTTTACGCTCCTGCATATCTTTTTTTTATTTTTATATTATTTTTGTTCATGTATTGCTTTATATGTTATTTCTGTCGTTTTGATGTTGTTTATATTTATTTATTGATTGTTTCTATGTTGTTTCGCTGTTATTTTGATGTTTCAATATGACTTTTACTTATTTAGGCTCATTTGTGTTCATGTATTGTTTTATATATTGTTTCTGTTGTTTTTGGGTTATTTTCTATAATATTTTTAATGTTGTTATGATGTTTCTTTGTTGTTTCCATTTAGTTTTCAATGTCTATCTTACCTATTTTTAAGCTTTTTTTATTGATGTGGTGTTTTTTATATTGTTTATGTTGTTTATGGGTTATTTCTATACTGTTTTTAATGTTGTTCTGATGTTTTTTTGTTGTTTCAATATAGTTTTCAATTACCTTTTATCCAAACATGATGCTGTAAGTGTGAGGATACAATGTTTGAGATGATAGTAACTGAAAAATTGTATGTTCCATTTACTTTCAAGCAATTGCTAGAAAATTAGATTGAGTTTTTAGTGTCACATTCAAACTTTAATAGAGAGAATACTTGTTGGGAAAAAGTCATTATAAGAAGTAGAATCTTATGTTGGGTAATTGCAATATTTAATATAGGAAGTTCGAGTCTTATTTTGTCTCATTTATGTTGCAGCTCATAATATCCACCAAGCTTATCTTTAACAATATCTTTGCAAACCATTTAATGTATCTTTAAAAAAAGGGTTCAGTTTAAGAAAAGCCTAGTCAAAAGAGCAATGTTCAAGAAATGTCTTAGTTTTAGATAAATTGTCGGAAATGCCTATCCTTTTGGAAAAATGACACTGTTTACGCTCTTATCACTTTTGAACTTTTTTTTTTTTTTTACTTTTTACGCTCCTGCATATCTTTTTTTTAATATTTTTTTTGTTCATGTATTGCTTTATATATTATTTCTGTCGTTTTGATGTTGTTTATATTTATTTCTTGATTGTTTCTATGTTGTTTCGCTGTTATTTTGATGTTTCAATATGACTTTTACTTATTTAGGCTCATTTTTGTTCATTTATTGTTTTATATATTGTTTCTGTTGTTTTTGGGTTATGTTCTATAATATTTTTAATGTTGTTATGATGTTTCTTTGTTGTTTCCATTTAGTTTTCAATGTCTATCTTACCTGTTTTAAAGCTTTTTTTTATTGATGTGGTGTTTTTTATATTCTAGGTTATTTCTATACTGTTTTTAATGTTGTTATGATGTTTCTTTGTTGTTTCAATATTTCAATGCAGTTTTTTTAACTTGTTTTCAAGCTATTTTTGTTCATGTGGTGTTTTCTATCTTGTTTCTGGATTGTTTCTATATAGTTTTCAGTATTATTATGTTGTTTCTTAGTTGTTGTCATGTTTTCAACATTTTCGATGCATTGGAACAAAAATTGAATTGTGTTTTTCTAATCATGTGTTGTTTTTATATTATTTTCAATGTATTTATTTTCAATATGTGTTGTTTTATGTCCATATTTCCTGATTGTTAAGATTTCGAGTATAAACTTGATTATTTGGTGAGAGGGAAATTGTTTTATCACTGAAATTTTATTAAATGAAACATGTATGAAACAATCATGAAACAAAAAACGTAAAAAAATTCGGAAAAATTTGGGAAGCGTAAGAATGTCCAAAAAAACGGCGGGAGCATAAAAAAGTAAGGAAAAAATCCGGGAGCGTAAACAAGTGTCTTTTTTTTTTTTAAGAATATTGGGCAATTGTGTCCAAAGCCCTTAGTTATTCCAAAATCTCTTTAAAGGCCTTTTTATATAAAATGTCCAAATTACCTATTTTTCTTAACTTTAACATCTCATGAAAGCTTTATTCCAAAATGTCTAAAATACCCTTTTTATTTCATACGAGTTTTTTGGGGGTCTTATGCTTCAATCTAATCCTCCATTTTTGTTGATCTGATCCTTCCTGTCGATCTTCGACATTGCGAGAGAAATCAACATTCAGGTTTGTATTTTGTTCTTCAAATATTATGACACATTTTTATTCATTTTATCACACATTTCTTTCAATTTATCGAGTAATTGATGTTTGGCAAGACTCATATTGCCCCTAACCTGTCGTCCAAATGACCCATTCAAATAATAGATACGAAGAAGACCTTTTTGTGATATATAACCGACACAAGAGTCTTATCAGTGCAATCCAAACCATTTTTTTATAATGCACGTCATGCTCATTGTATCTATCATATCAAAGGCAACTTGAGGACTGTAACTTGAAATACTGATATTATCTCCCTTCTAACAAAGCGACAGAGGCATACACAACAAATGAATTTCACAAGTATACGTCCCAAATTGAAGCTACTGACAAGAAAGTTTAGAAGTATCTTAATGATACAAATTTTGCGACTTGGGCTACGTCATATTTTCAGGGAAACCATTACAATATCATGACGTCAAATAATGCTGAGTCTCTGAACTCAGTGTTTAAAAAAGCCCGACAAACTCTTATACTTGCATTGTTTTATAATATTGGAAAAAATTTACAGTCCTGGTTTTATGAGAGACGTGAGGCCAAACGAAGTTGTACACGCAATCTAACTCCCGCAATGGAAGAAAAATTACGCAAGTCTAATGAAAAGGCCAAGAAGATCAAGGCCAAAGTTTTCGAACGGAGTGAGATTTTTATTATCCTGTATTTTTAAGTATTTCTATTTTAATTGCTTATTTTCGCATAAAAACTCAAGTAAGCTAGAAAGGGCGCTGATAATAAACTATTTGCAAATCTAAATTCAAATTCAAGAACTCCTTGATATGAGAATAAACTATCTACAAATTCAAGAGCTTCTTGATATGAGTATAAACAATCTATATGCTTCAAATCGATCCCAAGTGAAACGATTTCGCGATTCATTCACTCCAGACATGGTGTCCATGACAAATCGCGAGACGATATTTGTATACACCTAAATTTATTACCAAATATTGTCAAGTATCGAAATCTTCAATTTTGGACATCAAGGTGAGATCTTGCAAATAAGGAAGTGATTTATCAATGTTTTGGTAAAAGATCATAGGGGTGTGCACGGGACTTGGAGATCACCGAACCCGAACCGATATCCGAACAAAAAAATATCCGAACCAAAAATATCCGTTAACTTTTTGACTTTCCCCGAACCGAATCGTCCCGAAAATGTTTATGGTACGGTTCTGGAGATTTTCCAAATATCCACACCGAGAACCATACCGAATCGAATATCCGATACCAGAACCGATATTAAAATAATTTTTATATATACATATATAATATTTTTATCTTATTTATATTTTTATATTAAATTAACTAAACATCCTTTGAAATTCAATAATATATAATACTAAAAATTATAAAATTAAAAATTTGGCATATTTTATCAATATATCAAATGAATAATTGAATATATATTTAATTCACTAATAGTAACGTAATATTAGTTTATTTAAATGAACTCAATAAATTAAATTATAAAATCATATTTGATTTGTAGAAAATATTTAATTTGATGATATTTTACTTATTAAGGATCATAACTAGACTCATCCCCTAATCAAGAAAATTAATTGAATTAAAATTAGTTTAAATGATTAGTACATTGCACATAAACTAGAGTAATCGTCTAACCAAGAAATTAAAACATTGAGATTATAGATTTTTATTTCATATTAGTTTATCAAAATTATTAGTCAATTATATTTTTCCTAAGTCAAGATCCCATGGCAATGTGCCAAGATTATATAACATTATTGTGTAATAAAGGCTACTAAATTTGTCATTCGTTGAGATTCTAGACTTTTACTACTAATATGAATAACCTAATATCTGAAACATATTATGTTAAAATCCAAAACGAAAAATCAATACTTTTGACTATAAATTAGATAAAAATGATTTAAAAGTTAAATTGATATTAAACTAATATGTAGTATAGACTACAATCTATATCATGAAAGAAAGGTTTAGAATTACAATATTAAAAATTTAGCACTTAATTATGAATTAAAGAAATTTTATGTATAAGTCAAATATGAATTATAAAAAGTTAAACTCGTATAGTACTAATAGTTTTAGTATGTATTTTTGAAATTGCACTAAAAAAAGATTGAAAGTATAACCGTTTAATGATTTTTACCCTGATTTTTTTTCACCTTTTTTGTGTTTTTTATTTGTGAAATATTTGAATCTCCGTTTCTCCGGACCGTCCCGAACCGTCCCGTACCGTCCCATTAGAACCGAATCTCCGTACCGAACCGTACCGGACTTTCGGGACGGTTCGGGATGGAGATTTTTTTATGGTTCGGTTCTGGAGATTTAATTTTGGGATCTCCGAACTTCGGGACGGTTCTGGAGATTTCTAAATCTCCGAACCGAACTGGACCGTGCACACCCCTAAAAGATCAAGTCAAATCAAATTAAATCATAATCTTTTGATCATAGCAAGATATGCAAGACAAATCATGATCGGCCAATCAAATCGCCCCATTTCATCCATCAAATATGGCAAGAATCCCTATCATACACCTATAAATAGAGGTTCTCTTCATAATTCATAGACAAACAAATCCTAGAGAAGAAGTCTAAGCAAAAGGCGGAATTCTCCCAACGCAAGAAGTCCAAATCCAAGGAAGTCCATGGTGTTTAAGGTGTAGTTTAAGGCGTTTATCGCGGATTCAACTCCAATATAGAGTTTAATTGAGATTACGCTGTCAAGCCCTCGAATTAACGTTATTAGAAAGCAAATTCAAGCTCAAAGGAGATCAAGTCGACGAATCTACCTTCAAAAAAAAGTTCAAATATTGTTCTTGGAGAGAAGAATCAGAGGATTCGTAGAGATTGCAACTCACATTTTTTCCTTTTGACTCAATTAAAAATATTATTTGTATTATTTTCCGTGTTCGTAATTTTACAGATACGAAATTAATTATTTTATATGCATTTTATATAAAAAGAATATCATTATATATAAAACATTAACTTTGATGATTGTTTTATATGCATTTTATATAAAAAGAATATTAAAATAAGCTCCCAAATAATTTTACCAAGGTTGATAATTTCTAGCTTTTCGAACACCGGATGAGACATTTTATTTCAAAAGGGTGTTTCATCATCTATTCTCGTACCAGACTGAATCTTTAAGAAATAATTTGTGAAATTGTCGGAAATACATGCATTTTTGGAAAAATGATGTGATCGTTTGAGTCTCGATCGATGAAGCCTTTCGAAGCACTTTCTAAACGCTAGTTATATGCTTCTTTGCCTAGGATGATATTGTTTACGCTCAGCTCACTTTTGTACTCTTCCGGTTGATTTTTTTGACTTTTTTACGCTCCTGCATATTTTTTAGTTATTTTTACATTTTGTTTTTGATTTTTTTCGTTCTTTCATTGCTTTATATGTTATTTATGTTGTTTCGATGTTATTTATATTTCTTTTTTGGTTATTTCTATGTTGTTTCGAAGTTTCAATAGAACTTTCACTTATTTTCACGTTTTGTTTTGTTCATGTGTTGCTTTATATATTATTTATGTTGCTTCTGGGTTATTCTATAATGTTTTTAATGTTGTTCGGATATTATTTTTTATTCACATGTAGTTTTCAATGTCTCAATACTATTTTTATCTATTTTTAAGTCGTTTTGTTCATGTATTATTTTTTATATTGTTTACGTTGTTTGTGGATTATTTCTATACTATTTTTAGTGTTGTTCTGATGTTTCTTTGTTGTTTCTATGTAGTTTTCGATGTTTCAATGCAGTTTTTACCTATTTTAAGCTCTTTTTGTTCGTATGGTGTTTTCTATATTATTTATGTTGTTTCTGGGTTGTTTTTATGTGGTTTTCAATTGTGTTTTATTGTTTCTTGGTTGTTCCATGTTTTTGATGTTTTCAATGTATTAGATCTAAAATTGAATTGTGTTTTTTACTCACGTGTTGTTTCTGTATTATTTTCAATTTATTTTGTTTTAATATGTATTATTTTATGTGTATATTTCTTGATTTTTTATAAGATTTGGAGTATGAAATTGATTTTCTAACGGGGGCAAAAAACAAATTCACTGAAATTTTATTAGATGAAACATGTTTGAAATAACCTTGAAACAACACGTAAAAAAATCCAGAAAAACTGGCAGGAACATAAAAATATCCAAAAAATGCGCAGGAGCGTAAAAGGTGTCTAGAAAAATCCGGGAGCGTAAAAAGTGTCATTTTTTTCGGAATGTGGGGCATATGTATCCTTAACCCAAATAATTATACCAAGGTTGATAATTTTTAGCTTTTCAAACCATATACTATATCTTTAAATTAAAAACATGTAATGTATCTTTTCCTTTTATCTCATATTATAATTTGTAATCCAAATCTCTTATTATATTTTGAGGGAGCTCCCATCAAAGTTCAATTTTAATTACCATGATGTCATGTGTGTATAACTCTTACCATTTTAGTTTGCTTGTAAATTGCGTATAGCTTAACTTCAAAAGGGTAGTTTGGCAAATTATTACCTAACAAACAACCAGATAGATGCACTAGTATCTGTTAGTTTTTGGTGTCAAAAATAAAAGAAGTGGTTTTGTCCCACATTACTTGTGGAAAAAAAGGGATGGGAGCTTTAAGGCTATTCAAGGATTCCATGTATTTTGATTTCAAGTGCACCAATCAAATACGCTATAATCTTTGTATTTGGATTCTTCTAAACTCTTTTCTTGCATTCTCTTGTAGAGTTGGGAGAAGGATGTGAGTTAGTCAAATATTTGTAATAGTATGGGAGTATTAGAGTCGGGAGTCGTGAGTTGGGAGAGAGAATTTCTGTGTGATTGTATAAATTTTTCATGCAATAGAATTGCTCTGCGGGCCGTGGTTTTTCTCCGGTTTTGAAGTTTCCACGTAAATCTTGTGTAGTAGTTTGTTGTTATTTTATTTCTCAGTTATTTTTGCTTGACCTAGGAATGAATGTGGATCATTTTTCCCAACAAGTGGTATCAGAGCGTGGGTCGGGTCTCTTGAAATTCTGAGTATGCTCTGTGGTTGCAGCTTTGTCTGATCTTCCCCATCAAAAAAGATTTCAAGTGCACCAATCAAATACACTATAATCTTTGTAATTTGATTCTTCTAAATTTCTTTCTTGTATTCTCTTGTAGAGTTGGGAGAAGTATGTTGGTTAGTCAATGATTTGTAATAGTGTGGGAGTCTTGAAGTCGGGAGTCGGGAGAGAGAATTTCTCTGTGATTGTATAAATTTCTCATACAAGAGAATTGATCTCCGCAGTCGTGGTTTTCTCCAGTTTTGGAGTTTCCATGTAAATCTTGTGTTGTGGTTTGTTGTTATTTTATTTCTCAATTATTTTTGCTTGTCCCTAGGAATTAACGGGGATTGTTTTTCCCAACAATATCGCCATGTGGACATACTGTCCTTCCGAGCTGGCATGTAGGTGCTAGTGTTGCCAAAGTGTAGTTGTCTTATCTCAATGATTCAAGTTAGTTGAGATCAGAATCATGAAGAACATTTTCATAATTCATAGTCTACACACAGAGATGTCACGTATTAATGTATAGTCTAGACGATTCATCTATTCAAGTAGGAATGAAAAAAATATCTAGTTATTTACGTTGATTGCAAAAGAATATTTTTCAAGACTACAAACCCGATCAATCCAATTATTTTCGGAATACATCACCAATAATATGAATATTATAAGAACCTTATATTTGATCTGATTTGCATACAAAATCAAATTGTTTCAAACATGTTAAAATTATACAAGTTTAACTGTCAAAGTTGAACGTCTATATATCTGACATATGAATATGTTTTTTTTATATACATGCACATTTTGTTATTTCTGAAAATATGAAATCTATGAGATTAATAAAACTCTAACTGTCGTGGTGCACTAATTTTGTTATATGAGAATATTCCATTGGAGTATTTTTCAGGATAGTTTTGAATTATTATTTTTTCTACAACATAAAATTTAATCACAATATGTTTGCGAAGTTCAAAATATTTTTTTACCATTTTTTTCTTAAAATTTAGTTTTCAGTATGTGCACTACGCTAAAAACCTACTTAAAGCCAGATTTTATTAACTAAAAACTTACCAAAACAAATTAAATGCATTAATATCCTACTGGCTCATAATATCAACATAATTCCGTAATAATATAAATTCGGGAATAATGAATCTATAATAAACTTAGTGAGAATATTTTATTTTGGATATTATCTTGTGTAACAATTTCACCATCAAAATCAAATGTAAACCATTTCAATATTTTTTCTACAAGAATCACTCTCGTTTAATCTTTAGTTTTTTATATTCTAAACATTGATTTATTCAAAGAAATCACGTTAAATAAATACTAAATTTCATCATTAAGACCATGAAGCTAATTCTTTTTAGAAACCAACCTGTGCAACTTATATGAATTTACATTGCAAACAAAATTCATTTTGTTATTTCTGATTGATCTTGAACTTTTAATATATTCTAACAAGCCAATTTTATATCTTTTAACTTTTAATACATTATGATTTTTAATCTAAATACTTTGACTTTGCGAGAGACTTCCATTTCTCTCCAAATAAAGTACATTTGTTCATTGTTACATTCGACATTAATTGTTGAATATTAGAATGCAACCTCCAATCAACAATTAATGTTTTAGATTATTCGACACGGTATCAACAATTGTTCCAATTAAAATATATAATCTTGAGTTTTGTATACTAGATCTTAGATAAGCTACGATATGGACGACTAAGTTGTATGTGGTGAAGTTAGATTTATGGAAATTGATGTCATGTGCATTTAATCTCTATTTTTTCCTAAACTACTACTCTATTATTTGACTAAGTGGGCATGCATAGGGTCACTTTACATTATAGTCTTTTATGTATTTAAGTTACACACCATCTAAAAACTCACTTTCGCTAATTATTGGTGGGATAGTAAAATTGTTCTCACGAAAAATAATTACTCGTATTCGAAAATCTTAAATAATGCATGGCCAAACCTCGGATTGTTTATGAACCTTGCAAAAGCAATTACATTTTCCCAAAAGAAGTTGAAGACAATATTATTTCTACCTAATAAATAAATTTTCATCTCAACGTAACATGTTGACAAAATTTGGCATCCATACAAATGTTGATTTTGCTAAAAGTATTTTTGAATGAATCATTTTGGTGTAATATTTTATTGCCGAAACAATTACAAGAACTCATTGGCATAAATATATAAAACAACAAATATTTTTATGTTGTTCTACTTAAATGTAATAGTCGGACAACTATCATGGTATGGATATGGCAACAATTAATTTTACAAATGATGTGGTTCAACATATCGATCAAGTCACACATCATCATATACTTATGCAATCAATATCTAAATTGTCGATCTACATTATAAGTAAAACCATAAATTTTCGCGAAAAGACAAGAATTTAACATAAGACACAAAGTCAGTTACTCTATAGAGATAATACAGGAAAATGATATATGGGTCGGGTATGAAAATAATCCAGGACTCAAGGTAACAATGGTGTCATATAAAGTTGCAATATCGTGAATTGGCTATTGTGAAGGCTAAATAATATTAGATTGTTAGTGTAAATTATGTTATGTTCGCAATGCCAGAACTGCTCAACCCAACAATATGTATGTGAAATAAATTTCTAGAAAACATCCATCATCATACTTCGCCGCTTCTAAGATAATATATATTTATATGATTGCATTGAAATTTATTAACATAGTTAATAGTCTAATTATACTATAACTAACTTAATTTAATGTGTAATAATGATATGTTAATGTAGGTTAGGTACCCATTGAAATTATGTGTGTGTGCCTTTAGCATCAAATTTTCAGTTTCTATTTAAACACACTATTGACAGTTTTACAATTACACCTTTTGTATTTTACCTAAGAATAATTAAGATATACATCATGGCTTCTGTAAGAGAGATCGTTGTGGTATTGGTTTTGATAGTTATGAATTTTTCGTGGAATGGCGAGGCTCGCTTTCTTGCAGAAAATTCAAGTCCAGCCGACACTAGTCATTTGTGGGAAGGAAAGAGAGCCTTTGGTGCTCTTTTTTGTATAATTGTTAAAGGTTGTGAATGGTCTACTACTATATCGAACATTGAAGATCATCCAACTACTCAAGAACTACAAGAAAGAAAAGACTCAAGTATGGTTGACTCGAGTCATCTTGGAGTGGAAAAAACACCATTAGATACTCTTGTTTGTTCTGTTCTTAAAGGTTGTGAACAGTCTACTACTACATCGAACATTGAAGATCGTCCTACTACTCAAGAACCACAAGAAAATAAAGACCCAACCATTGTTGAACCCAGTGGAGAAGAAAAGACACCCTTAGATGCTCTTGTTTGTTCTGTTCTTAAAGGTTGTGAACAATCTACTACTATATCGAACGTTGAAGAACAACAAACTACTCATGAATTACAAGAAAACACTGACTCAAGCATGGCCGAACCCAATCATCTAGAAGCAGAAAAAATCCCTCATTAACTTACTTTTTCTCTTACTAGTGGTTTTAGTTATGTCTGGCCCTTAATTCTTGTCATTTCTCAAAATGATCAACTAGCACCCAATACCTAAAAATATGTATCTAGACACAGGCTTTCTCTTACTAGTGGTTTTAGTTATGTCTGGCCCTTACTTCTTGTCATTTCTCAAAATGATGAACTAGCACCCAATACCTAAAAATATGTATCTAGACACAGGCAATGTTATAGGATAACAATAAGAAAGAAAGAGACACTTGTGTTGTATGAATGTAATAAATGATACATTAAATGAATGGGGTTGCATAAGCAAATTTAAAGGCTTTTTACCTATGTGCTCCTAGTTATCTCGAAAAGATTTTTCAAACTATATTAATTAAGGATCATAGATTCTCAAAAGCAAATATCATGAAAACAAGAAAGCAAACTCATATATAATAAATGCATAGTTGGTAATCAAGTTCTGGTTCCAAAAGTAAAACAATATTTCTTGACCTTTCTAACATTACATAATTAAAATTCACATGAGCTAAACGATATAATGACGTAATTACCAATTCAATTACCTTTTATCCAAACATGATGCTGTAAGTGTGAGGATACAATGTTTGAGATGATAGTAACTGAAAAATTGTATGTTCCATTTACTTTCAAGCAATTGCTAGAAAATTAGATTGAGTTTTTAGTGTCACATTCAAACTTTAATAGAGAGAATACTTGTTGGGAAAAAGTCATTATAAGAAGTAGAATCTTATGTTGGGTAATTGCAATATTTAATATAGGAAGTACGAGTCTTATTTTGTCTCATTTATGTTGCAGCTCATAATATCCACCAAGCTTATCTTTAACAATATCTTTGCAAACCATTTAATGTATCTTTAAAAAAAGGGTTCACTTTAAGAAAGGCCTAGTCAAAAGAGCAATGTTCGAAAAATGTCTTAGTTTTAGAGAAATTGGCGGAAATGCCTATCCTTTTGGAAAAATGACACTGTTTACGCTCCTATCACTTTTGAACTCTTTTTTTTTTTTTTTTTTTTTACTTTTTACGCTCCTGCATATCTTTTTTTTAATATTATTTTTGTTCATGTATTGCTTTATATATTATTTCTGTCGTTTTGATGTTGTTTATATTTATTTCTTGATTGTTTCTATGTTGTTTCGCTGTTATTTTGATGTTTCAATATGACTTTTACTTATTTAGGCTCATTTTTGTTCATGTATTGTTTTATATATTGTTTCTGTTGTTTTTGGGTTATGTTCTATAATATTTTTAATGTTGTTACGATGTTTCTTTGTTGTTTCCATTTAGTTTTCAATGTCTATCTTACCTGTTTTAAAGCTTTTTTTATTGATGTGGTGTTTTTTATATTGTTTATGTTGTTTCTAGGTTATTTCTATACTGTTTTTAATGTTGTTATTATGTTTCTTTGTTGTTTCAATATTTCAATGCAGTTTTTTTAACTTGTTTTTAAGCTATTTTTGTTCATGTGGTGTTTTCTATCTTGTTTCTGGATTGTGTCTATATAGTTTTCAGTATTATTATGTTGTTTATTAGTTGTTGTCATGTTTTTAACATTTTCGATGCATTGGAACAAAACTTGAATTATTTTTTTCTATTCATGTGTTGTTTCTATATTATTTTCAATGTATTTATTTTCCATATGTGTTGTTTTATGTATATATTTCATGATTGTTAAGATTTCGAGTATAAACTTGATTATTTGGTGAGAGGGAAATTATTTTTTCACTGAAATTTTATTAAATGAAACATGTATGAAACAATCATGAAACAAAAACGTAAAAAAATTTGGAAAAATTTGGGAAGCGTAAGAATGTCCAAAAAAACAGCGGGAGCATAAAAAAGTAAGGAAAAAATCCGGGAGCGTAAACAAGTGTCTTTTTTTTCCGGAATATTGGGCAATTGTGTCCAAAGCCCTTAGTTATTCCAAAATCTCTTTAAAGGCCTTTTTATATAAAATGTCCAAATTACCTATTTTTCTTAACTTTAACATCTCATAAAAGCTTTATTCCAATATGTCTAAAATACCCTTTTTATTTCATACGAGTTTTTTGGGGGTCTTGTGCTTCAATCTAATCCTTCATTTTTGTTGATCTGCTCCTTCCCATCGATCTTCGACATTGCGAGAGAAATCAACATTCAGGTTTGTATTTTGTTCTTCGAATATTATGACACAATTTTATTCATTTTAACACACATTTCTTTCAATTTATCGACTAATTGATGTTTGGCAAGACTCATATTGCCCCTAACCTGTCGTCCAAATGACCCATTCAAATAACAGGTACGAAGAAGACCTTTTTGTGATATATAACCGACACAAGAGTCTTATCAGTGCAATCCAAACCATTTTTCTAAAATAAACGTCATGCTCATTGTATCTATCATATCAAAGGCAACTTGAGGACTGTAACTCGAAAAGATCGATATTATCTCGCTTTTTAACAAAGCGACAGAGGCATACACAACAAATGAATTTCACAAGTATACGTCCCAAATTGAAGCTACTGACAAGGAAGTTTAGAAGTATCTTAATGATACAAATTTTGCAACTTGGGCTACGTCATATTTTCAGGGAAACCATTACAATATCATGACGTCAAATAATGCAGAGTCTCTGAACTCAGTATTTTAAAAAGCTCGACAACTCTTATACTTGCATTGTTTGATAATATTGGGAAAAATTTACAGTCTTGAATTTTATGAGAGACGTGAGGCCAAACGAAGTTGTACACGCAATCTAACTCCCGCAATGGAAGAAAAATTACGCAAGTCTAATGAAAAGGCCAAGAAGATCAAGGTTGAACCAATTAATCAAACTTTGTATGTGGTGAGGAGTGGGGACACAAATTTCATTGTTAACTTTGATGAGAACACTTGCACTTGCAGAAAATTTTAATTGGACCACCTACCACGTGAGCATGCAATATCAGCGGCCAAGAAGAGAGGTTTTTCAATATAGTTCATGTGCTCATCGTACTATTATGTTGATTGTTTGAGGAACGCATATGCGTAGACTATTTACCCTGTGCCCAATGAAAATGAATGAGAGATTCCTGATAACATTAAGAAAATGATTGTCTTGTCACTATTGTCCAACAATGAGGTGGACGTCGTAGAACAACAAGAATAATGTCAATGAGGGAGTTTCAATCAAGACAAATATGTAATAGGTATCAATAATTAGGGCATAACGGGCTGAATTCTCATGATCAAAGACTGATGTACGATAAACATTCACAGATTTAGTGATTATTATATCTCGTCACATATTTAGTAATTGTTGTATTTCATAGTGGATTTAGTAATTGTTGTATTTAATAACTACTTTGGGTAATTGTTCGCGAATTTCTTACCGCAAGCGTACGTTGTCAAATTTTAGTATAGAAAATGAATAAGATTTTCGTCTCCACAGGGAATAATATCAAATTATTGCTAAGTATTAATAGTCTAACTTTATCTAGAAATTTGAATATTGATGAGATAGGGTATACTAAAATCAATGTTAAAAATTAAAGAAATGAGAATTAATCAAAAATGCTACTACACAGGTGATAAAATGAATTCTAGAGGTTTAATTCACCTAGTTTTCTTTTATATTATCAATATAGTTTATCAATCACAATTTATGCGAGACCCCGATTTTTCAACATATTCTACAATGATGTATAATGACAAAATCTTGGCTAAAGGTAGATATGATACTCAATTATTATTTCTTCCAATGACGATTACTCTTTCCTATTTCGAGTCTACCAGTTATGTTCTTCCTCAAGTATTAATTCTTGATCGACTATAGATGAGTTTAGAAATATTGGACCCTCGATAAATTAGGAGTACATTCCAATCCTTATCCAAATATTTCACCTTATTCTATAATACATTCTCAAACAACTTTCAATTTATTTTGAAATATACACATTATTGTTATTACACATCCTTATTTTATCCTCCTACATATTTGTATATACTTTTACATTATTGTTTTTTATTATTCAATTTAAAAAAAAAAGAAAAATCCTCCTAGCACAATTCGGCCATAGCCTTTCTAGGGGAGAATCAACCCTTTCTTTTAATCCTCCCAATAAGCAAGCTTTGCATCAATAATTAGGCATAAAAAAATAAAATAAAATTAGGATGGTGGACGTCCAATGAGGAAAAAGAGCAAGCAATCATTTAACTACTTATTCCACCTTTATCAACTTTTGTTTTTTTATTTTATATTATACCACTTTATTTCTTACTCCCAACTTTAACAAAAGTAAAGGGAAAAAAACATAAATTTCCCATCCTACAAACACTTACTTTCGGCCACTAAGGGGTAGGGGGGATCAATCCAAATTTTTCTTTGTCCCTACAACAACTCATTTGTTTCCCAATCACATTAAAAAATGCCAAGACAACAAAAAAATAATAGTTGGACGATATGGCAACAATTAACCTCACAAATGATGTGGTTCAACATACCAATCAAGTCACACTTAATTAGATACTTATGCAATCAATATCTAAATTATCGATTACATTATATGTAAAACCATAAATTTTAACGAAAAGACAAGCATTTAACATAAGACACAAAGTCAGTTACTCTATAGAGATAATACATGGAAATGATATATATGTCGGGCATGAAAATAATCCAACACTCAAGGCAATAATGGTGTCATATAATGTTGCAATGTCGTGAATTGACTATTGTGAAGGCCAAATAATATTAGAAGTGTTAGCGTAAATTATGTTATGTTCGCAATGCCAGAACTGCTCAACCCAACAATATGTATGTGAAATAAATTTATAGAAAACATCCATCATCATACTTCGCCGCCTCTAAGATAATATATAATTTTATGATTGCATTGAAATTGATTAACATAGTTAATAGTCTAATTATACTATAACTAACTTAATTTAATGTGTAATAATGATATGTTAATGTAGGTTAGGTACCCATTGAAATTATGTGCGTGTGCCTTTAGCATCAAATTTTCAGTTCCTATTTAAACACACTATTGACAATTTTACAATTACACCTTTGTATTTTACCTAAGAATAATTAAGATATACATCATGGCTTCCGTAAGAGAGTTCGTTGTGGTATTGGTTTTGATAGTTATGAATTTTTCGTGGAATGGTGA
This sequence comes from Rehmannia glutinosa, assembly GCA_016081115.2. Classification (NCBI taxonomy): domain Eukaryota; kingdom Viridiplantae; phylum Streptophyta; class Magnoliopsida; order Lamiales; family Orobanchaceae; genus Rehmannia; species Rehmannia glutinosa. The sequence continues at coordinate 60,407,013 of CM071930.1, read as the reverse complement.
GGCTCGCTTTCTTGCAGAAAATTCAAGTCCAGCCGACACTAGTCATTTGTGGGAAGGAAAGAGAGCCTTTGGTGCTCTTTTTTGTATAATTGTTAAAGGTTGTGAATGGTCTACTACTATATCGAACATTGAAGATCATCCAACTACTCAAGAACTACAAGAAAGAAAAGACTCAAGCATGGTTGACTCGAGTCATCTTGGAGTAGAAAAAAACACTTTTAGATACTCTTGTTTGTTCTGTTCTTAAAGGTTGCGAACGATCTACTACTACATCGAACATTGAAATTGTCCTACTACTCAAGAACCACAAGTAAATAAAGACTCAACCATTGTTGAACCCAGAGGAGAAGAAAAGACACACTTAGATACTCTTGTTTGTTCTAATCTTAAAGGTTGTGAACAATCTACTACTACATCGAACGTTGAAGAACATCAAATTACTCATGAATTACAAGCAAATAATGACTCAAGCATGGCCGGACCCAGTCATCTAGAAGCAGAAAAGATCCATCATTAACTTATTTTTTCTCTTAATGGTGGTTTTAGGTATGTCTAGCCCTTAATTCTTGTCATTTCTTAAAATGATCAACTAGCACCCAATACCTAAAAATATGTATCTAGACACAAGCAATGTCATAGGATAATAATAAGAAAGAAAGAGACACTCATGTTGTATGAATGTAATAAATGATACATTAAATAAATGGGATTACATAAGCAAATTTAAAGGCTTTTTCCCTATGCGCTCTTAGTTATCTCGAAAAACAAATTCAAACTATAATAGTTAAAGATCATAGATTCTCAACAGCAAATATCATAAAAACAAAAAAGCATACTCATATACAATAAATGCATAGTTGGTAATCAACTTCTAGTGCTAAAAGGAAAATAATAATTCTTGATCTTTCTAACATTACAATATTAAATTCGCATGAGCTAATAGATTTAATGACATAATTACCAATTCAATTACCTATTATCCAAACACAATGCTGTAAGTGTGAGGATACAATGTTGAGATGATAATATTTGAAAATTTGTATGTTCCATTTACTTTCAAGCAATTGCTAGAAAATTAGATTGAGTTTTAAGTGTCAGATTTCAAACTTTAATAGAGAGAATACTTGTGGGAAAAAATCATTATAAGAAGTAAAATCTTATGTTGGGTGATTGCAATATCCAGTGTAGGAAGTAGGAGTCTTATTTTGTCTCATTTATGCTGCAACTCATAATATTCACCAATCTTATCTTTAACAATCTCTTTGCAAACCATTTAGTGTATCTTTAAAAAAAGGGTTCAATTTAAGAAAGGCCTAGTCAAAAGGGCAATTTTCAAGAATGTCTTAGTTTTAGAGAAATTGCCGGAAATGCCTATCCTTTTTGTTAGGAAATTTATTTGATAGATTTTGATGATACCATGTAAAACTTATACCAGGAAGTTGGCACCCCATTTTCCTTGTAATTCGTATTGTAATAGATAGGACTTAAAAAGCTGAGTCAAGTCAGCTATATCAAGGATTACAAGAAGTCAACTGCGGACTGTGTGAAGACTCTGTTGTGTGTCAGCTGAGTAATGCCATGAAGGAAGACAAGAACTCGACTGAAGGAGAGTCAGCTTAGAAACAGCTGTAAGAAGTGTCAGTCAAGTCAACTTAAGAAGCCAAGTCTAAAAGTTAATGTGACAGTTGAGTCAATCCAATGATTGGAGCAGACTCAAGTCACCTGGGGTAAAGGCAGCAGTCAAGTCAAGACAACTGACTTAGATCCGTTGATTAAAGTCAAGAATATTACTCAATATAGTAATATGTCAAAGCTGCCAGGTCTAAAGTGTATGTCCCTGAATTGTGCAAAAGAAATGAGCCAATGGGAAACACTGCACCTTGTGTCAGGCACCTGCAAACGCTGAAATGCCATTAATACGAGGAAAGGTCAACATCAAGGACTGCAAACCAAGACAAGGCAAGCCAACGAACACAAGTGAGAAGAGGTTACCTTGCACACCTGAGAAATCAAGCAATATTCAAGCAATTGACCTGCAATACTCTAAATACTTATCAAGATAATCCTCAAGCCTGAAACTCGAAGAAACTCGATCCAACATGTTTGTGAAGGAGAGATAACTTTAAATATATTTATGAGGAAACTTTTGAAGAAACCAAAGGGGTCTACTTTCCAAGTCAGGATTGTAGAAAGGTTCAAGGTCGAACCATTATCAAGTTTGTTGGAGGGCTTCGTGATCAAATCCAAGAACTTGAGAAGTGAGTCAATAGCAAGGCAATGCCTGCGTGAAGAAGCTGAGTCGCAAGAGAAGCCAGCTATGTGATCAAGGCTGTCTCCAGACTGTTCACCGCTTTGTATACTGATCTGTTACATAGTGGATTCCTCCAGGAGTTGGAGAAGAGAGGATTAGAAGAATTACCCCATCTTCGAACCTCTATAAAATATTTGTGTCATTTACTTTCAGCAAACGTACTTTCCTGCATATTTACTTTATATCTGCTGTTAGTATTATATTTTCTATCCAACTGATAAATAACCAAGTGCTAAAAATCAAGTGTTAAAAACAAGTTTAAATCAAAACAAAGGATGTTAAGTCTTCCGCTGTTAGAAACCAACCAACCAAGTTAAGTATTTGGCTTGAGCAACCGAGTTATACTATCAACAACTCTGTTGAGTCTGTTGAGTGGGTAACTTAGCTGAAAAGCCAACTTAGTTGTCCATCAAGGACACAACTGTTTGAGTCAACAATGTTGAATATTTTAAAGGACTAAAATAAAAAATTTGGTAAGGTTTATTCAACCCCCCTTCTAAACCTTACTCCACACCCCTTGGGATCTACAAGTGGTATCAGAGCGGTTGGTTCATTGAGCCTTCCGCACTGGATAGTGAACTATATCTCTATCTTTTCAAAAAGCTTTTAAACACTTGTGTTTCAAAGTCTTTCATTTTTCAAGCAAAGCTATTATCATGGAAGCAAATCAAACACATATTCCTATGTTCACTGTTGAAGAATTTGATGACTGGAAAATTCATATGCAGGCTCATCTATCTGCATTTCATGATGAAATGTGGCTTGTGATAGAGGATGGGCCACTGCAAATACTCAAAGTGAACACGACTGTACCAAGAGCAGCTGCAGCTGAAGGAGAAGAAGTTGCTGCTGAAGCAAGACCAACCTTGGTTGAAAAACCAAGAACTGAATGGACAAATGAAGATATAAAGAGATATAACTAGGACAATGTGGTCAAGGATATACTCTACAAGACATTGGACAAAGCCATGTTCAATAAAGTCAAATCTTGCAAATCTAAAAAAGAGATTTGGGAGAAACTGACCTTAATTTGTGAAGGATCAAAACAAATTAAGGAAAATAAATTAACTGTTGTTGTACAAAAATTTGAAAATGCTTGCAGGTGAAACTCTGGATCAGCTGGATGCCAGATTTACTGAGATTACAAATGAGCTTTCAGCTCTGGGGAAAGAATATACACAAAAGGAAATGTGTATGAAGATCTTAAGAAGCCTCTCAGCTGAATGGGAAATGAAGGTCATGGCACTGAGACATTCAATGGACCGCTCAAAAACATCTAACCATGAGCTATTCTCAGACCTCAAATCATATGAGTTTGAGCTGAGAAGAAAAGAACAAGAGGAGACAGTTGTGCCCAAAACAACTACATTGATGGCCAGTGATGGAAAGAGAGCTGAGCCAAAAGAAGCCATAGACCAGGTGAGATTGCCCTAATGGTTAAAACATTCAACAAGTTCTTCAATAAGAACCATCAAAGAAATAAGGGTGAAACCTCCAGAAGACATTCAACACCCTCAAAGGCAAGGGAAGATAGGCCTCCCAAGAGAGCTGAGCATCAAAGGGCTGATTATCAGAGAGCTGAGAGCCTGTGTTGGAACTGCAGACAACCAGGACATTTTGCTGTTGACTATTCCTATCCACCAGTCAACAAGTACAGGAATGAAGAAGAAAGAAAAGTCTTCAGGGAAAGAAGACAGGAAAAGAAGAAAGCCATGTTGGCTATTGACACTGTGGAGCCATCCAAGTGCAAAGAGGCAGCAGATTCAGATAGTAGTGAAGCAGACTACTCAAGTGACTCTGAGGAAGAGGCTATGATATGCCTCATGGCCAAAGAACAAGATCAAGAAGATGAGGTACATTCTAACTCATCTCATTCTGATTCAAGTGATAGTGATTGTGATACATATAGTCATCTTGGAGTAGAAAAAACACTTTTAGATACTCTTGTTTGTTCTGTTCTTAAAGGTTGCGAACGGTGTACTACTACATCGAACATTGAAGATTGTCCTACTACTCAAGAACCACAAGTAAATAAAGACTCAACCATCGTTGAACCCAGAGGAGAAGAAAAGACACATTTAGATACTCTTGTTTGTTCTAATCTTAAAGGTTGTGAACAATCTACTACTACATTGAACGTTGAACAACATCAAATTACTCATGAATTACAAGAAAATAATGACTCAAGCATGGCCGGACCCAGTCATCTAGAAGCAGAAAAGATCCATCATTAACTTATTTTTTCTCTTACTGGTGGTTTTAGGTATGTCTAGCCCTTAATTCTTGTCATTTCTTAAAATGATCAACTAGCACCCAATACCTAAAAATATGTATCTAGACACAAGCAGTGTCATAGGATAATAATAAGAAAGAAAGAGACACTCATATTGTATGAATGTAATAAATGATACATTAAATAAATGGGGTTACATAAGCAAATTTAAAGGCTTTTTCCCTATGCGCTCTTAGTTATCTCGAAAAAAAAAGTTCAAACTATAATAATTAAGGATCATAGATTCTCAAAAGCAAATATCATAAAAACAAAAAAGCATACTCATATACAATAAATGCATAGTTGGTAATCAACTTCTAGTGCTAAAAGTAAAATAATAATTCTTGACCTTTCTAACATTACAATATTAAAATTCACATGAGCTAATAGATTTAATGACATATTTACCAATTCAATTACCTATTATCCAAACATAATGCTGTAAGTGTGAGGATACAATGTTTGAGATGATAATATTTGAAAAATTGTATGTTCCATTTACTTTCAAGCAATTGCTAGAAAATTAGATTGAGTTTTTAGTGTCAGATTCAAACTTTAATAGAGAGAATACTTGTGGGAAAAAATCATTATAAGAAGTAGAATCTTATGTTGTGTGATTGCAGTATCCAGTGTAGGAAGTAGGAGTCTTATTTTGTCTCATTTATGCTGCATCTCATAATATTCACCAAACTTATCTTTAACAATCTCTTTGCAAACCATTTAATGTATCTTTAAAAAAAGGGTTCAATTTAAGAAAGGCCTAGTCAAAAGGGCAATTTTCAAGAATGTCTTAGTTTTAGAGAAATTGGAAATGCCTATCCTTTTTGTTAGGAAATTTATTTGATAGATTTTGATGATACCATGTAAAACTTAGACCAGGAAGTTGGCACCCCATTTTCCTTGTAATTCGTATTGTAATAGATAGGACTTAAAAAGCTGAGTCAAGTCAGGTATATCAAGGATTACAAGAAGTCAATTGCGAACTGTGTGAAGACTCTGTTGTGTGTCAGCTGAGTAATGCCATGAAGGAAGAAAAGAACTCGACTGAAGGAGAGTCAGCTGAGAAACAGCTGTAAGAAGTGTCAGTCAAGTCAACTTAAGAAGCCAAGTCTAAAAGTTAATGTGACAGTTGAGTCAATCCAATGATTGGAGCAGACTCAAGTCACCTGGGATAAAGGCAACAGTCAAGTCAAGACAACTGACTTAGATCCGTTGATTAAAGTCAAGAATATTACTCAGTATAGTAATATGTCAAAGCTGCCAGGTATAAAGTGTATGTCCCTGAATTGTGCAAAAGAAATGAGCCAATGGGAAACACTGCACCTTGTGTCAGGCACCTGCAAACGCTAAAATGCCATTAATACGAGGAAATGTCAACATCAAGGACTGCAGACCAAGACAAGACAAGCCAACGAACACAAGTGAGAAGAGGTTACCTTGCACACCTGAGAAATCAAGCAATATTCAAGCAATTGACCTGCAATACTCTAAAAGCTTATCAAGATAATCCTCAAGCCTGAAACTCGAAGAGACTCGATCCAACACAAGCTGTGAAGGAGAGATAACTTCAAATCTGTTTCTGAGGAAACTTTTGAAGAAACCAAAGGGGTCTACTTTCCAAGTCAGGATTATAGAAAGGTTCAAGGTCGAACCATTATCAAGTTTGTCGGAGGGCTTCGTGATCAAATCCAAGAACTTGAGAAGTGAGCTGAAGTAGCAAGACAGCTGCCCTATGAAGAAGATGAGTCGCAAGAGAAGAAGCCAAATTTGTGTGATCAAGGCCGTCGTCTCGTATTCACCGCTTTGTATACTAATCTGGTACATAGTGGATTCCTCCAGGAGTTGGAGAAGAAATGATTAGAAAAATTACCCCATCTTCGAACCTCTATAAAATATTTGTGTCATTTACTTTTAGCAAACGTACTTTCCTGCATATTTACTTTATATCTCCTGTTAGTATTATATTTGCTATCCAACTGATAAATAACCAAGTGCTAAAAATCAAGTGTTAAAAACAAGTTTAAATCAAAACAAAGGGTGTTAAGTCTTTCGCTGTTAGAAACCAATCAGCCAAGTTAAGTATTTGGCTTGAGCAGCCGAGTTATACTATCAACAGCTCTATCGAGTCTGTTGAGTGGGTAACTTAGCTGAAAAGCCAACTTAGTTGTCCATCAAGGACACAACTGTTTGAGTCAACTCTGTTGAATATTTTTAAAGGACTAAAATAAAAAATTTGGTAAGGTTTATTCAACCCCCTTTCTAAACCTTACTCCACACCCCTTGGGACATACAAGTGGTATCAGAGTGGTTGGTTCATTGAGCCTTCCGCACTGGTTACTGAACTAGATCTCTATCTTTTCAAAAAGCTTTTAAACACTTGTGTTTCAAAGTCTTTCATTTTTCAAGCAAAGTTATTATCATGAAAGCAAATCAAACACGCATTCCTATGTTCACTGTTGAAGAATTTGATGATTGGAAAATTCATATGCAGGCTCATCTATCTGCATTACATGATGAAATGTGGCTTGTGATAGAGGATGGGCCACTGCAAATACTCAATGTGAACACTACAGTACTTTCAAGAGCAATGCAGAATCGATGGGAGAAGAAGGCTGTCAATTGAAGCAAGACTGACTTTGGTTGAAAAACCAAGAACTGAATGGACAAATGAAGATAGAAAGAGATATAACTTGGACAATGTATACAAGGATATACTCTACAAGATATTGGACAAAGCCATGTTCAATAAAGTCAAATCTTGCAAATCTGTAAAACAGATTTGGGAAAAACTGACCTTAATTTGTGAAGGATCAAAACAAGTTAAGTAAAATAAATTAACTGTTGTTGTACAAAAATTTGAAAATTTCAAAATGATTGCAGGTGAAACTCTGGATCAACTGGATGCCAGATTTACTGAGATTACAAATGAGCTTTCAGCTCTAGGGAAAGAATATACACAAAAGGAAATGTGTATGAAGATCTTAAGAAGCCTCTCAGCTGAATGGGAAATGAAGGTCATGGCACTGAGACATTCAATGGACCTCTCAAGAACATCTAACCATGAGCTATTCTCAGACCTCAAAGTATATGAGTTTGAGCTGAGAAGAAAAGAATAAGAGGAGACAATTGTGCCCAAAACAACTGCATTGATGGCCAGTGATGGAAAGAGAGCTGAGCCAAAAGAAGCCATAGACCAGGAGAGATTGCCCTGATGGTTAAAACATTCAACAAGTTCTTCAATAAGAACCATAAAAGAAATAAGGGTGAAACCTCCAGAAGACATTCAACACCCTCAAAGGTAAGGGAAAATAGGACTCCCAAGAGAGCTGAGCATCAAAGGGCTGATTATCAGAGAGCTGATAATGATCAGAGAGCTGAGAACCTGTGTTGGAACTACAGACAACCAGGACATTTTGTTGTTGACTATTCCTATCCACCAGTCAACAAGTACAGGAATGAAGAAGAAAGAAAAGTATTCAGGGAAAGAAGACACGAAAAGAAGAAAGCCATGTTGGCTGTTGAGACTGTTGAGCCATCCAAGTGCAAAGAGGCAGCAGACATAGATAGTAGTGAAGCAGACTACTCAAGTGACTCTGTGGAAGAGGCTATGATCTGCCTCATGGCCAAAGAACAAGATCAAGAAGATGAGGTACATTCTAACTCATCTCATTCTGATTCAAGTGATAGTGATTGTGATACACATACTTCATCACCCACTGATCTTTATGATTCATTAGGCAAATGATGAAAGATTTTGAACACATAAAATCCTCACACACAATTCTAAATGAGGAAAACAGCCAGCTTAAAAGCCAAAACTCACAGCTGACTAAAGAGCTGAGTACTTTGAGTCACATAGCTGATGAGAACACTAAGCTGAAGGCTGAAAATGCAAAGATCATAGCAGAGTTAGCTGCTACAGAAAATAGAGAAAAAGATCTTAAAAATATGATTGCCTCATTTACAAAGGCATCCAAATCTTTGGATGACCTTATTATGAGTCAAAAAGAATGTGGAGACAAGACAGGCATAGGATTTGATTCCTTTGTGCATAGTAAAACTTCAAGAGTGATTTTGGAAAAAGGATCTTCAAGTAATGAAGCATCCCAAAAACCCAAAACACCAAATGTTTCACACACATCTGTTCCAAAGCACAATCACAAACATACTGGCCTTGGATATAAAGGGAAAGGAAAGCAGCTAGTTGAGTATGCTAAGAGGACAATTGAGAAGAAATTCAGCCGAGCTCCTCAGCAAACTCCAAACAGAAAATACTCTGTGAAAAGCAAACAGAGCTACCAGAAACCCCATAAATTTGATCAGAGAAATACATATGATGGGAATGGTAGAAACTATCCAAACTATGATGATTGGAATAATGTGAAACATCAGCAAAGACCTATGGAATACAAGCCAAAGTGGCAAAGACCTAAACCTCAGCAAAGGTCATTCTAAAGGCAAAAGAGCTATTATCAGCACACATATGCACCCAAGCACTACACTCAAAAATACCACAACTATCCCAAGAAAGCAATTGCTAAAACACAAACACAGGCATACAGACAAAAGAGACAGCTGTATGAACCTAAAACCCCCAAGAAATTTGCTAATGTACATTATGATTATGGCACTGATAGATGGCAACCTCTTAGAGTCAAATCATTTGACTATAGGTTGGTTGGAGCATCTTATAGCACTAAACCCTCAGGACCCAGACAAGTATGGGTACCTAAAAACTGATTTCCTTGATTGCAGGTTCAAGGAACAACTGAGTGCCAAGGAACCTGGTACATGGATAGTGGTTGTTCCAGACATATGACATGAAACAAGAAAAACCTGTCAAGATTTAAGGAGATTAGAGGTGCTAAAGTCATATTTGGAGGAAATGAAGCTCCACGGGAAAATCAAAGGCACATGGTCTATCAAGAAATATGGATTGGAAATCACAGATGTTGCTTATGTTGAAGGCCTCAACTTCAACCTGTTAAGTGTCAGCCAACTCTGTGACAAAGGCTATAATGTGGGATTCAACATGGGAGTGTGCCAGATCAAAGATGCTGAATCTAATGAAATAGTGCTGCAAGGGTCAAGACAGAAGAATATGTACGTGGTAGATTGGTCTACTGCTACACCAAGCACTTGTCTGTTAGCAAAGAGCACAGTCGAATCAAGTTGGCTGTGGCTCAAGAAGCTGAGTCACCTGAATTTCAAGACAATCAACAAGCTTGCAAGGAGTCATCTTGAAGAAGGTTTGCCAGACTCAGTGTACAAGAAAGAAAGTGTATGTGATGCATGCCAGATGGGAAAGCAAATCAAATCTTCATTCAAGGATAAGCCAAGTCCTTCTTCAACAAGGATATTGCATCTGTTGCATATGGATTTATTTGGTCAAGTTGAGCCAGTTAGCATAAGTGGAAAGAAATAAACCTTAGTGGTGGTGGATGATTATTCAAGATATACATGGACAATTTTCATGTGTAAAAAAAAGGAAACTTTGCAGAAGTTACCTCAGCTGATGAAGAGAGTTCAAAATGAGAAGAGCTAAACCATTATAAAAATAAGATCTGACAGAGGAACTGAGTTTGTCAATGGGATAATAACTCAGTATTGTGTTGAAACTGGTATTGCTCATGAATTGTCAGCTGCAAGACTCCACAATAGAATGGAGTAGCTGAAAGAAGGAACAGAACTCTCAAGGAAGCTGCAAGGACCATGTTAGCTGAAGTTGGATTGCCTAAGTGATTTTGGGTCAAGCAATAAATCGCATGTTATACTCAAAAATAGATGCATGATTAACAGGCAATTGACCAAGACTCCCTATGAGATTTGGACAGGGAGAAAGCCAAATGTTGGATATTTCAGGATATTTGGATGTAAATGCTTCATCCATAATAATGGCAAAGACAATTTGAAGGCTTTTGATGCTAAAGCTGATGAAGGTATCTTTTTGGGATACTCAGCTGAGAGTAAAGCCTATAGAGTGCTGAACAAGAGGATTATGGTCACAGAAGAGTTTATCCATGTGGTCTTTGATGAACCTAATGTGAATGGAGAAGACATTGAAGAGTTAGCTGATAAGCTGAATCAGCCAACTATGAAGAAGAGTCCTTGTATTGAAGCTGAAGTGAGAGCACTCAACCCAGATGAAGATGATATAGTTGAATCTCAAAGACAGCTGGAAGGTCTACAACTGAATGAAGATGAAAGAGATGTTCAAGACAACTTAGTTGCGAGACAGCTGAATCCAGCTGACTTACTCCAACCTGATGTGAGATGGCTGAGAGACCATCCACCAGAGCTAGTTATTGGAGATGTTAGAGATGGCATAATAACTAGATCCAGAGCACAACATGAAGCTATGTTCACTTGTTTTATTTCCCAGATAGAGCCTAAAGATGTGTCTCAAGCATTGAATGACACACATTGGATTCAGGCCATGTAAGAAGAGCTGATAATTAGTTCAAAGGCCAACCCATCAAAATATTATTGGCACAAAATGGGTTTTCAGAAACAAGATGAATGAGGAAGGATCTGTTGTAAGAAACAAAGAAAGATTGGTAGCCAAAGGGTATTGCCAAGAAGAGGGTATAGATTTTGATGAAACCTTTGCTCCTGTTGCAAGATTGGAAGCAATAAGGATGTTTCTTGCTTATGCTGCACATAAGAACTTCACTGTGTATCAAATGGATGTGAAGAGTGCATTTCTAAATGGACTGTTAGAGGAAGAAGTCTATGTTGAACAACCTCCAGGTTTTGAGCAGAAAACTATTGGAGATAAGGTCTACAAGCTCAAGAAAGCATTGTATGGATTGAAACAAGCATCAAGTGCATGGTATGATACATTGTCTCAATTTCTAACTGACAATGGATTCACCAAAGGCAAAGTTGATAGAACACTCTTCAGAATTCAAGATGGAGAGAGTATAATGCTTGTTCAAATATATGTGGATGACATCATTTTTGGTTCCACAAACAAAGAGCTGTGTGACAAGGTCTCAAACCTCATGCAAGGCAAATTTGAGATGAGCATGATGGGAGAGCTGGCCTTCTTCCTAGGACTTCAAGTCAAGCAATTGAAGGATGGAACCTTCATAAGCCAAACAAAGTATACCAGAGATTTGATGAAGAAATTTGGTATGGAAGAGAAGTCTTCTGTGAAGATTCCAATGAATACATCAGTCAAGATGGACATGGATGCAGATGGCAAAGTTGTTGATCAAACCAGATATAGAGCCCTTATTGGATCATTCCTCTATCTAACAGCAAACATGCCAGACATCACATTTGCAGTAGGTGTATATGCAAGATTTCAATTTGCACATAAGGAGAGCCACATGACTGCAGCTAAGAGAATCCTAAGGTATTTGAAGGGATGTAAGGAAGTCGGCTTATGGTATCCAAATGAAGGTGGATTCAAGTTGATTGGTTACTCAGACTCAGACTATGCTGGATGTAGAGTTGACAGGAAGAGTACCTCAGGTACATGTCAAATGCTCGGAAATAGATTGGTTTCTTGGTTCAGTAAGAAATAAAATTCAATTGACACATCCACAGCTGAAGCAGAGTACATAGTTGCGGGCAGTTGTTGTGCCCAAGTCTTATGGATTCGACAACATCTGAGAGATTATGATATTGAAGAAAGAGAAATTCCAATTATGTGTGATAACACTAGTGCTATTGTAATCACTCAGAATCCTGTGTTGCATTCTAGAACAAAGCACATTGATGTCAGATATCATTTCATAAGAGATCATGTTGAAAAGAAAGACATCACCTTGGAATACATCTCAATTGATAAGCAGTTAGCTGACATATTCACAAAGCTATTATGTGAATCAAGGTTTGAAGATCTCAAGAATGAGTTAGGGTTAATTGAGCTGAGTTAGGAAACTCAGAAGACTCAATAAGCTAGAGAAAGAAGATAAGAAAATTGAAAAAGAACAAGTATCGCACTTCAGCAAAGTGAAACAGCCCTGTCGGGAAGTCAGTTGTATCGAATTAGCTGACAACTGAGTTACATCATGAGAAGAGAGAAGCAGAGCTAAGTCACTTTGGATATAAGTTGAATCATTTATGAGCTAAGTGACAAAAACGCAGTCATTTTAATTAAGCGGGAATGTTTATAAGGATGACGTCAGCGTAATAATGACGGTCACAATAAAAGCTGCACAGTAAACCATATGATTAAATATAAATGTTGCTGCATTTAATGCGGGGAATTAAATGCGGTTTTGAAGCTCTAATCTTAGCCGTAGATCTTGATCAAAAATTTCAAAATCCAAAAACCATCCTTTCACGTTCCTTATATACGAAACCTCAGTTTTCTCTCTCCTCACGCGAACTATTTATCTCCAGCAAAGAAAGTGCATTCTCTCTGAAACTAAGTGAAAACCCTAGTTCTCTCAAGCAAGATTTCTTGTGTATTAATTGGTAGAAACTTCTGAAAATGGCTCCAACTCATGATTTCGTGAAGCTCTCAAAGCAAATCCACACCGGTGCTTCAGTGGATTTTGAAGCCATGATCAAACAGGGCGTGGATGATGCCCTGGTCAATAAGATAGATGAAAAATTGGAGAAGTCTGGCCTGAAGGACTTTCTGATGATGCAGTTCACACATAGGTACCTTGAAGAGGTAGCCATGTTCTATGTAAATGCAGAGGTGCATGACGATGAAATCAGGTCTTTCGTCCACAGGAAGGTCATCAAACTCACTGCAAAAGACCTTGCTGAGCACTGCTTTTTACCCACGGAGGGACTGAAGGACATCGCTGAGAAGGATGTCGACTTAGCTACTGCTTGGAAAGAAGTTGCCAAGCCAGAGTGTGCTGTGAAGGTTGTGTATACAACCAAGAAAGACTCTTTGAAGGATGACTACCATAAGCTGATGGATGTCATCTCGAAATGTGTGGACATGAAGTTTGGAAGCTTCAATCAGCTGTCCAAGACTAAGTTGATCGTGATGGCTGTGATCATGCAAGAGAAGAAAGTCAACTAGGCTGAGTTTGTTTTCAGCCGAATTTCCCAGAATGTGCTGAACAGGACCTACAAGGAGGATGGGTCCTTTGGATGTTCCTTGGGTTATGGCCTGGTGACTGGCCATCTAACGGAGGCAAAGGGCATTGCTTTCTGCCATGGCAAGCCATTTCATGCCAATAAGCGAATGTTCAAGGGATATCTTTCCGGAGCCCAGAAGAAGGCTCATGCTAGAAAGGCTGATACCAGTGAGGGGGAATCAGCTGATCCCGAAGACACAGCTGGGACCTCTCCACCCAAGAAGAGAGCTGCGGTATCCAAGCCTGCCCCTGCCCCCGCAGCCAAAACAAAAAAGCACCAGCTCCCGCAACCAAGTCCAAAGGTCCTGCTCATGCAGCCGAGTCACCTGCCCGTGCAGCCAAGCCCCCTGCCCCAGCAGCCAAGATAGAGGAGGAACCCCATATTCCCTCCCCTATCGTGAAGAAGAAGAGGACTGCCAAGCCAAGAAAGCCAGTTGTCTCTAAGAAAGGTGACCAACCCCCACAACTGAAGAATCTACAGAGGTGGAACCTGAGATCCAGCTGGTTCGCACCAAACGGAGACGGTTGTACAAACATTCCGAGCTTGAGAAGACAGCTGAATCCGTCACCCAGCCGGAGAAAGAAACTGAGACTGCTGATGCTCAGGAAGAGCAGTCTCCAGAAGTTGTTGATGTACCTAAGAACACTGTTGATGATGATCAGCAGAGGATCCAAGAAGACTAAGTTGTGCGGCAAACAGCTGAGGAAATGGAAGCAGATAACAGAACCATGCAAGAAAAGGTTGTCTCACATCCTCGGACAGACGCTGCTGAGTCTGAGGAGGAGCAAGGCCCGTTAGCCCCCATCTAGGAGACAGGAGAAGAAGGCGATGATGATGATGACTTAATCATGTACTCTCCCATCTACCTGACATTCAGAGAAGACTAAGAGAATGGAAGGTTTGGAAGTTGGACTATTCAAGGAGTCAGTTTGCTCGCCTAGAATTCATAGAGGAGGAGGAGGAACTTCTTAGGTTCCTTGGACATGCCACTGTTCAAGATGCCCTCGATGAAAAGAGCTGTATGGAAACCCTCCGTCTTATTAAGGAGGATGAGAAGGAGAAAGCTGTTGAGCAAGCTCGAGCCTTGGAGAAATCCAAGATGTGTACTTTTACAGGGACTCATGAGCATACACATGAGCACCTTTCTGAGTAATGACAGTGATGAAGATATAGATCCATCTGCTGCAGCAGAGAAGTCAGAGATGCAGCAGGCTTTGAAGGAATCCAGAGCCATGCACAAGCAAAGTTTACTAGAAGGTCCAGGAGAGTCCTCCCAAACTCTTCTTCAGACTGATCCATTGGGAGTGGCGCAGCAGATTGCAATAACCATAGCTGCCACCACGTCCCTCGTGCACTCAGCTGATGGCCCGCAGGAAGTTGGCAATGAAGCTGGGAATTCGGGCACCCAAGCTAAGCCAACCCCTGATGAAGGTGTTAACACACCTGCCCCTGCGGCTCAATGCTCAGAGGGAACATAAGCCGCGTCTCAGGAGCAGAGTAACCCCACTATCATTCACTCAGCTGGTGCGCCAGCTGAGGGGGAAACTCTCTTCACCACACTGGGTTGGAGGTTGCTATGGGAGACAAACCAATGCAGTTAGGAGGTGAAGTTGAGAAATGTAGGTCCCAAGGGGTGTGAGTAAGGTTTAGAAGGGGGGGTTGAATAAACCTTACCAAATTTTTCGATTTAGTCCTTTTAAAGAGATTACAGAGTTAACACAAACAGCTAAGTCCTTGAGGGACAACTAAGTTGGTTATTCAGCAGAGTTAGCCACTCAACAGACTTGAGAGAGCTGTTGATAGAATAACTCAACTGTTTAACCTAAACCTTAACTTGGTTGTGTTGAGTTTTATCAGCGGAAGACTTAACACCCTTGAATTTGATTTAAACTTGTTTTAACACTTGATTTTAGCACTTGGTTAATTATCAGTTGGATAGCAAATTATCAGCAGATATGAGTAAGTATGCAGAAATAAAAGTGCTGAAATGTAAATGACACAAATGATTTTTATAGAGGTTCGAAGATGGGGTAATTCTTCTAATCCTCTCTTCTCCAACTCCTGGAGGAATCCACTAAGTAATGATCAGTTCACAAAGTGGTTATCGATCCCAGAGACAAGTTTTGATCACACGGTGACTTGCTCCTTGGACTCGATCTAGAGATGCCTTGGTCACACTGGCGGCTTCTCGTCGTCCGAAACCGCGACAGGCAGTTGCGCTTTGCTACTTGCTCACTTTCTCAAGCTTCTTGGATTTGATCACGAAGCCCTCCAATAACTTGAGACTGGTTCGACCTTGAACCTTCCTACAATCCTCCTTGGAAAGTAGACCCCTTTTGATTCTTCAAAAGTTTCCTCTTCAACAGTTTGAAGTTGTCTTTCCTTCACAACTTTGTGTTGGATTGATTTCCTTTGAGATTTAGGCTTGAGGATTTTGCTTGAATATCTTGAGAATATGTTGCGGTTCTGATTTGAATAATGCTTGCTCGTTCGTGTTCTGTAACCTTTTCTCAATGAGATTCCTCAGCCTTTTATAGTGAACTTTCAAAAATCTGCCCATTGAAGAGATAGGCTGAATTTCAAAAGTCACTTATATTCGTTAGCTTGTCTTGTTGCAGTCCTTGATGTTGACATTTCCTCGTATTTAATGTCTTGCAGCATTGCAGCGTATCTGACACTCGGTACAGTGCTTCCCATTGGTTTGTTCCTTTTGCACACAACTAGAACTAACACTTTATCTCTGACAACTTTAACATGTTACTATTCTGAGTAACATTCTTGACTTTCATCAACGGATCTTGTTCAGTTGTCTTGACTTGACTCAGTCTTCTATTCCCCAGGTGACTTGAGTTAGCTTCCAATCTTTGGATGACTCATCTGTCACTTCAACTTGACACTTGGCTTCTTGAGTTGACTTGACTGACTCTTCATACAGCTGTTTCATAGCTGATACACCTTCAGTCGAGTTCTTGACTTTTCTTCCTTGCCATACTCAGCTGTCTTCCAGCAGAGTCTTCACTTCAGTCTTCAGTTGACTTCTTGTATTTCCAGGCGTAGCTGACTTGACTCAGCTTTTCCAGCCCTATCTATTACAATATAAATTACAAAGAAAATGGGGTGCCAACTTTCTAGTTTAAGTTTTACATGGCATTCATCAAAATCTACAAAATAAATTTCCCAACAATTTCCCCCTTTTTGATGATGCTAAAACTTAAAGACCTTAAACAAAATGGAAACAACACAGATACATACAGACAATGCAGAAACAAAGGATGTATGCGTTGAATTAATCATTTTATTGATCATAGCATTCTTGTCCTTTACACAGCTGTTTACAAAGTGTATCAGAGCATATTTAAATCTAAGCAAATTTATTCTCAAAAAAAAAAAAAAAAATCTAAGCAAATTACCAGCATCTATGCTAAGATACAAATATACAAAGAGAAAGATTACAAAATATTTCACATATTTAAATCTAAGCAAATTACCATCATCTATGCTAAGATACAAATATACAAAGCGAAAGATTACAAAATATTTCACTAAGTATACAGATGACTTACATAAGTGAATTTAAATAAGTAAAATACATGAAGGGTTCGCAACAACACTTCATCGCCTTCGCTGCCTCCTTCTTTCCTCTTTAGCTCTGTCATCATTAGGTCTCTTTCTTTTCTTTTCATCTTCAGCTGCTTTCTTCTTTTCATAAGCTCTCTTCGCAGCAGCATCTTTTCTCTTCCTTTCTTCCCATAGCTTGTCTTGTCTTCTGTTTTCCTCTTCTATTCTTTTCAGAAAATCAGTATTCTTCCTAGCCACTTCCAGATTAGCTACTTCATCGTAGCCAACCCAGTAGATCCTTCCCTTCTTTCCTAGATCTACATATTTGATATTTTTGGGCAGAGGTCTAGGTCGAAACCTCTTCCTCCACCACTTCTTCCTCCTCCTCTCGGTGTATACTGTACATGAGTCTTCTGCTTACCAGCTGAATGGCTGCTGGTAGTCTGCTGCCTATCAACTTCTTCGCATAACTTCAGACCCTTCTCTCAGTACAGATCCCAGGCTTGGGCTACCGACATATTCTTGAAATAGCCTTCGGATTCGAGAGTTTTAAATTCTTCAACCGATCTTGGCTCATCTCCGTCATCTGGAATAGCATATTGATCCTTCCCTGCCGGAATGCCACCAAACTGTTTCAACATTTCTTCAACATGGGCATCCGCCCTCTTGTCGATCTCTTCCATCCCTGCTTTTACAATTTTTCTTTTCTCTGACATAGGCACAACAGAGTGTTCGAACGGCAGAGTCACTGGAAGTTTGCTCATGATGGATTCTGTGACATGACCTTGCTGAGGGGTTTCAGCAATCATTAAGGTCAAATCCTTTGACCTTTCCCCCTCAACTGTTTTTCCCTTCTTCTTCTCAATAGCTGCTTCTTTCTTTTGCTTCTCAGCTGTTTCTTCCTTCAATTTCCTCAGGTATTCCTCTTCCCCCTTTTTGGCATCATCAAAGAAGAGAGGAACCCCAGGGAACATTCCTGCGAGCATGAAGTCCATCACGAGAGCCGAGTTCGCTTGGAGTCTGCTGCGGCATGTCTTTCTTTCGAACGAGTGGCCTTTGATTCACCGCCATCGTTTCATTTCAGCCATGAGAAGGCTGAACTTCGTATTCATGTTCTCTTCAACACGCAGAATTTCTTTTCGATGAAATTCACGCAGTAACCCCATTTCAGTTGTATGGGAGACATGCAATTTGTCCATATACGTCTGCATCCTCTGCTTCATATCACCATTGTCAGCACTCCAAACAAGCATCTTATTGTACAATGCCTTAAAATATCGAACTTATTCGAATCGCATTGCACTCTGCTGCTGACACCACTCCCTGATTCTTACCACTATCCCTCTCAAATCTTCTGTGAGGGTGGCATCTCTATTGTCCAGACGCAGATCTAATGAGGGCTGGTGCCGTTCGATCTTCTCAATCTCTGCACGGATCGTCTTGAAGACTTCACGGATCTCAGCTGTCACACCTGATTCAGCTGCCGACCATTCAACATCGAAATCAAAGTCTGATGGTGCAATGGAGTCGGTAGGGATAATTGGATCTTCTCGAATGGTGTATCGATGCTGCTCTTTAGCTGTCTCTTCCTTTAGCCCTGGCAGCTCAAGTGAAAAGGGAAATAATTGCTCAAAAGTGTCATCTCGCACATAAGGGATTGAAATTTCAGTCTGTGCCTGTGATGATCCTGGTGGAGTCGGTACTGCTGCAGTTGTGGGAGCCTGCGCAGATGACTCGGATGTAGCTAGGCCTTTTTGAGTGGGTTGGCTAGCTGACTGAGCCTCAGCTGTCTTAACAGCTTCTTCGGCCTCAGTAGATTTTTCTAAGTGAATTACCTGGTCCTCGGCTGCATCATCAGCGTCATCGGAAGATGATGAAACCTGGGGGCTTGGTTCATCATCGAAGTTGAAAGTTTGATGAGCAGCTTTAAACCTGGGAGAACATCCTCAGCTGGGTCTTTTTGATGTTCAACAGTGGTGGACTCAGCTTTATCTTCACATCCCAGAAATGATATGTCAGGATTGTCCTGGGAATCATGAAGTGCACTAATCTCCTTCTCAGATTCAGCAATGTTAGCAGGAGGGATGTTCTGAACTTCTTGAGCTTTACCCAGGGAGGTCTCAACTTCCCTTGGGCCTTCTACACCTCCAACAGTCTCAACTGTAGCGAGGCCTTCTACATTCCCTTCGACAGTCGCAGCTGTCTTGGGGTCTTCAGCAGTGGCATCCATAGAAGTCTCAACTCCTTGGATTGCACTTTCATTGCCCAGAGTGTTAACTCCCGGGGCATTTCCATCCTGTGCCTCGACTGCAACAATAGTGTCCTTAGCCTGCAAAGCAGCTGACACTTCAGCTGGAACAGACTCAAATGTCCGAGCTTCGTCAATGTCATTCTGCTGTGGTTCTTTCTCGGTTTCCACTTCGCCTCCTTTCTTCAATAAAGAGTCATCGCAAAGCATCTCCGACCCCTACCGGTGGAGTGAGTTTCCCCCTCAGCTGGCACACTTGCTGAGTGACTGATGTTGGGGTCACTCTTCTCTAGACTCGCGGCTGCTTCCGTTGAGTGATCAGCCGTGGGGGCAGGTCGTAAAACACCTTTAGTAGGGGTGGCTCAACTTGGGTGCCCAAATTCCCAGTCTCATTGCCAAGTCCCTTGGACCCTTCTTCCAAGTGCACAGGGGATGTAGTTGCAGCAATAACTGTGGCAATGTCTGCTGCACTACTCCCAGTGGGTCTATCTGCAGGAGAGATTGTGAGGACTCTCCTGGTCCTTCAAACATTTGTTGCTCATTCATCATCCTGGATTCCCTTAGAGCTTGATGCATGTCCGACTTCTCTGTTGCAGCAATGGGATCCATATCTTCATCACTCTCTGAGAACACATCAAGATGAGAGTGAGTGTGTTCTAGAGTTCCAGTAAGCGTGCATATCTTGGCTTTTTTGCGAGCTTCTACTTCCTCGGCTGCTTTGGCTTGATCCTTCTCCTTGAAGATTTGTAGGATATCCAGGCAATTATCTTCATCAAGGACCTGAAGCACAGTGTTGACTCCGAGAAATTGCAACAACTCCTCTTCTTGTTCGATAAACTCAGGGCGTTCAAACTGTACCCTTGAGTGACTTAGCTTCCACGCCCTCCATTCACGTAGACGGCGCTGGATGTCTGGATATACAGGAGAAAGTATGATAACATCATCATCTTCATCCTCCTCTTCTTGTCCTTGCTGTTCTGAAATGGAAGGTAGCATGCTCTGCTGCTCTTCTCCTTCAGTAGGCGGAGAGATAACTTTTTCAAGTGAAGATTCAGTTGTCTCAGCTGCTTCTTTTTCCACAGTTGTCCTCTCCACAGCTGGGTCTTCTTGGGGCCTCTGCCGATCACCCTCAGCAGACTTGGCAGTTTCATCAACTACTTCAGGAGATCGCACTTTACGAGTGCCGCGATCTCGAAGCTTTCTCGGTGAGTGGCGACTCTCACTTTGTCTTTTTCACGCTCTGACTTTTTGACTAGCCTTCTTCGTTTGGTTTTAACCAGAGGAATTTCTTGTTCTTTTTCTTCTTCTGATTCTCTGGCGGCGGGGGCCGGGGCATCTTTCTTGGACGGAGCTGCCTTCCTGGGCTTAGCAGTCGTTTTCTTTCGTATGGCTGGAGAAGGGATTGTAGCTTCCTTCTCGGCTGCCGCATGGGCGGGAGACACGGGTGCTCGGGTAGGCGACTCGACTTGCGAGGGGCGGGTGCATCCTATTTCTTTCTTTGTAGGGGCACCATCTTTTTTTGACTTTCTTCTTGGGAGAGGAGGCAACAAGCGTGTCCCTCGGGGTGGTGATTCCCCCCCCGGTATCCTCCTCTTCGTATGGGCTCACGGGCTCTGAAAGATTAGCCCTGAACATCTTTTTGTTTACATGGAAAGGCTTTCCATGTTGAAGGGGAATGCCTTTCACTTCCATCAGATGGCCAATTACCAGGTCATATCCGAGTGATCCTCCAAAGGATCCGTCCTCCTTGTATGATTTGTTCCCAATGTTTCGGAGTCTCTTTTACCACGAACTAACTCGGCCGATTGACTCTCTTACCCCGCATGATCGCGGACCATGATGATCAACTTGGTCTTTGACATCTGATTGAAGTTGCCAAACTTCATGTCTACACACTTTGCAACGACATCCATCACTTTGTGATAGTCGCTTCAGATTTCTTCGATTGTGTAGACAACCTTTGCAAAGACACTCCGGTTTGGCTACTCCATGCAGCTGACCAAGTTAACATCGCCCGTTTATTTTCGTCATACCCTCAAAAAGAAAAATAGTGCTCCGCAAGGTCCTTAGCAGTAATCATGATGTCCTTGCGGTGGACGGAGGACTTGATTCCTTCGTCCCGCACTCGGTGTTTACATAGAACTGCGCCACCTCTTCAAGGTAGGTGAGCGAGTACTCCATAGTAAGAAAAGGCCTGAGACCGGACTTTTCTAGCATATCAGCTATCTTCTTTACTAGGGTTTCATATGAACCCTGCTTTACCATCCCTTCAAAATCCACGGTTGATCCAGAGTGGATTTGCTTTGATAGCTTAACAAAATCGAACTTTGGTGCCATTTGCAGAGAGTTTTACCGAATAAAACTTGATAAACTTGCTTGAGAACTCGTAGGGTTTGCGAGAGAGAAATGAACTTGCTTTGAAGATGAACAGTTTTCAGTAAAGAGTGAGAGAGAAGACTGAAAACCGTATATAATGGTTGTGAAAGGACATGTTTTTTATTTTTGAAATTTGATCAAAATCAACGGCTCAGATTTAGCACGTCAAACCACATTTAATTCCTCGCATTTAATGCGGCAGCATTTATATCCAATCATATGCTTACTATGCAGCTTTTGACTGTACCCGTCATTATTACGCTGACGTCATCCTTAAAAACATTCACGCTCATTTAAAACGACTGCGTTTTTGTCACTTAGCTCATAAATGACTCAGCTTAATTCACAAATGACTTAACTCTTCTTCTCTCTTCTCATTAAGCGACTCAGCTGTCAGCTAACTCGATACAACTGACTTTCCAATATGGTTGTTTCACTTGACTGATGTGAGAAACTTGTTCATTTCTCACTTTCTATCTTCTATCTCTTCTGATCGAGTCTTCTGAGTGTTAACTCAGCTCAATTAACCCTAGCTCATGCTTAAGCTCTTCAAATCTTGATTCACATAAGGGCTTGGTGAATATGTCAGCTAACTGTTTATCAGTTGAGACATACTCCAAAATGATGTCTTTCTTTTCAACATGATCTCTTATAAAATGATATCGGACATCAATGTGCTTTGTTCTTGAATGCAGCACAGGATTCTGAGTGATTGCAATAGCATTTGTGTTATCACACATAATTGGAATCTCTTTTTCTTCAATTTCATAATCTCTCTTTCTTTGTCTCATCCATAAGATTTGGGGCAACGGTAGCCGCCCGCATCTATGTACTGCTTGTTTGTGGATGTGGCTATTGAGTTTTTTCTTACTAAACCAGAAACCAATCTGTTTCCAAGCATTTGACATGTACGAAGTACTCTTCTGTCAACTCTACATCCAAAGATAGTCCGGTCCGAGTAACCAATAAGCTTGAATCCACCTTCCTTTGGATACCATAAGCCAACTTCCTGGTATCATTCCTTCAAGTATCTTAGGATTCATTGGTTTGCAAATCATGTGGCTCTCCTTTGGTGCAGATTGAAATCTTGCACATACACCTACTGCAAAGGTGATGTCTGGTCTGCTGGCTGTTAAATAGAGTAGTGATCCAATGAGTGCTCTGTATCTTGTTTGATCTACAGCCTTACCATCTACATCCATGTCCATCTTGATTGATGTGTTCATTGGTATTTTCACAGAAGACTTCTCTTCCATACCAATTTTTTTCATTAAATCTCTGGTGTACTTTGTTTCACTTATGAAAGTTCCATCCTTCAATTGCTTGACTTGAAGTCCTAGGAATAAAGTCAGCTTTCCCATCATGCTCATTTCAAATTTGCCTTGCATGAGGTTTGAGAACTTTTCACACAACTCTTTATTTGTGGATCCGAAAATGATATCATCCACATATATTTGAACAAGCAATATACTCTCTCCATCTTGAATTTTGAAGAGTGTTCTGTCCACTTTCCCTTTGGTAAATCCATTATCAGTTAGGAATTGAGATAATGTATCATACCATGCTCTTGGTGACTGTTTCAATCCATATAGAGCTTTCATGAGCTTGTACACCTTATCTCCAATAGTCTTCTGCTCAAACCCTGGAGGTTGTTCAACATAGACTTCTTCCTCTAACAGTCCATTTAAGAATGCACTTTTCACATCCATTTTATATACAATGAAATTCTTGTGAGCATCATAGGCAAGAAACATCCTTATTGCTTCTAATCTAGCAACAGGAGCAAAGGTTTCATCAAAATCTATTCCCTCATCTTGGCAATACCCTTTGGGTACCAACCTTGCTTTGTTTCTTACCACAGATCCTTCCTCATTCATCTTGTTTCTGAAAACCCATTTTGTACCAATAACATTCTGATGGGTTGGTCTCTACACCAATTCCCACACTTTGTTTCTTTCAAACTGATTCAGCTCTTCTTGCATGGCTTGAATCCAATGTGTGTCATCCAATGCTTGAGACACATCTTTTGGTTCTATTTGGGAAATAAAACAAGTGAACATTGCTTCTTGTTGCGCTCTGGATCTGGTTCTTACACCATCTCTAACATCTCCAATGACTAGCTCTGGTGGATGGTCTCTCAGCCATCTCACATCAGGTTGAAGCAAATCGTCGGGTGGGTTTTGTCTAGCAATTGTGTTGTCTTGAGCAGCTCTTTCATCATCATTCACCGCAGATTTTCCATTGTCTTTGAGATTCAGCTATCTCATCTTCATCTTGGTTGATTACTCTTGCTTGACTTCAACATAAGGACTTTTCGCATAGTTGGTGATTGACTTATCGCCTAACTCTTCAATGTCTTCTCCATTCACATTAGGTTCATCAAAAACCACATGAATAGACTCTTCTCGTGACCATAGTCCTCTTGTTCAAGACTCTATAGGCTTCACTTTTTTGAGTATCCCAAAAGATACCTTCATGACTTTAGCATCAAAAGCTTTTAGATTATCTTTGCCATTGTTGTGGATGAAGCATTTACATCCAAATATTTCAAGTACCCAACATTTGGCTTTCTCCCGATTTCATAGGAGTCTTTGTCATTGTCTATTAATCATGCATCTATTTTTAGTATAGCATGCGGTGTTGATGGCTTCCCAAAATCTCTTAGGTAATCTTGACTAACATGGTCCTTGACTTCCTTGAGAGTTGTTTCCTTCTTCATTCTCCATTGACAAACTCGGTTGCTCTATCGGACCTTATCTTTATAATGGTTTGGCTCTTTTCATTTTGAACTCTTTTCATCGGTGAGGTAACACGCAAAGTTTCTTCTTTTTGCACATGAAGATTGTCCATGTATATCTTGAATAGTCATCTACCACCACTAAGGTGTATTTCTTTCCACTTATCTTTGGCCGGGTTCAACTAGACCAAATAAGTCCATATGCAACAAATGCAATATTGTTCACTTGGTTTTATACCATTGATTTGGGCTTCCTAGACTTGAGTTTTGTGTTGTTTTTGAGTATTTTGAGTCATTTTTGTTATATCTCATAGGTTAAGCATTAATTTCTATTGTTTCGAGTCATTTGAGTGGCCAAGACATATTGTGGGCCAAGTATATTGAGTCTAGAGTCATAGCAATGAGTCTCATGTCAAAAGAAGCAAGGATGATCAAACAAGAAGGGGATTGATATCAAGAAATGTCCAAACGCGTCTAGAATTTCCAGCACTGGCAGGTTTTAGTATTTTGGCCATATCTCTCTCCACAAAATTGATATTGAGCTGATTCAAGTGGCTACGGAAAGCTAAGAGATAGGGCTACAACTCTTATGAAGACACAAAAAGCAAATTCGGACGTTTGGATGGCGCTACAGCGCGAAGAAGAGGCGCTGCAAACCCGGGCGCCATTTTCAGCTTCCCATTTCTTGATAACGCCGCAGCGCCATTTCAGCTGCAATTTCCGTGGACGGACAAAACAAGAAATGTCCGATTTTTGGATCTAAAAGGAGGGTACTATAAGTAGATAAATGGGAGGCTTGAACTAGGGCATGGAGGACACTTGGAGATGAAAACCAACACCACCAAGACACAAGAAAAGAGTTGGGAAAGAAGATTGAAGACATTTATCATCTAGAAATAGATAAGATTCTTCTTTAATCTCTTTAATTCCTTCTTTGTTGTTTCTTGCATATCATTTGAGATGCATTCTCATTTGATTATTGATATTTGTATTTTCATCATGAGCTAAACACTATAATTCTAGAGGGATGATGTAATCTATGTTTGAACTTATGTTTTGATATTGTGGTTTGTCAATCTAGATTTCCCAATATATTTGTGCTATTTGATTTATTGCTTCTAAATTACTTGATCAATAATTTAGAGTATTTGGTGTATTTGATTTGACACTTGAGAGAGGTAATTGAATACATGACCTTGAAATAGCATAAAGATTTCATAGAATTGAGAGATTTGTGAATCCTTTGAAGTCATCAACCAAGATTCATAGTTTTTATTGAGATTTCAATTGGTGAATTTTATAGAGATGTTGATTTCCCAATTGTGATCTAAAATCATTTGGCACTCGAGAGAGGAAATGATATTGTAGAAATCTTGACTTATAAATTGGTAATTTGTGATTGATATACCATATTGATAATATAAGGAAAACTAGATTCATCACACCTCTAGAATTCATTCTCCCATAGATTTAGATGTTTATATTTTGATTAGTTATATCTAGTTGTTTTTATTTATAAATTGAGACATCCACCTATTATTGATTTGTCAAATATAGCGTAGGTAATTTATACTTGGTACTTATACACGCATTCCCTGTGGATACGACAACCCTACTCATATCACTTTATTAAAACTTGACAACCGTACACTTGCGGTTAGAAAAATATCTAACAAGTTTTTGGCTTAGTTGGATTCTTCGGGGACTAATACAATTTTTGGTGCTAATATTGCGATAGATAGAATTATTCTTAATTTAGACATTTTTTTATTTTTTCATTTTTCTTTTGTAAATTCTACTTCTACAATGCTTGATTTGTTTCTTTGAATTGGTATAGGTGCACCGTTCGGATGGAAGAGGCGAAACCATCTTTGGAAGACGCCCTCATTTCATTCATGAATCAAACGACTTCATTTATGAGTCAAATAAATTTATTCATGAGGGAAATGGGAAATAGCCTTACCAAAAACGAAGCAAAGATGGACAAGATGAAGTTGTAATTGACACAATTGGCGAATACTATGGATTCACAATTGAAAAATCTCGAGACTCAAATGGGCCAATTAGTTACAATAGTTGGTGGGCAACATCAAAAGAGCCAATTTTTAATCACCTTTGAAGCTAACTCGAAGGAACAATATAGTGTCATTCATCGAAGGAATGATAAGAATACGAGGAGTTGAAGATCCTGGAAGAGCAAGAAAGTTGAAACACACACAGCATTGTATGTCTATGCATGCGGTCAAATAGTATGTGGCGCGAAAAGGAACAAAAAGCGGGACAAGGAACACACAACCAAGCGTGTACGAATGAGCATTCGTGCGAGATATTATAAGAAAGTTGTTCCGAGCGAAAAAAATACGATCATATGTATGCAAACGAACAACATACACGTCGGACGAGTATATTTCTACGCCAGGACTCAAATCCTTGCTTGGACACCCCAAGTATGCATTATTAGGTGCAAGTAAGGCAAATATGGCACTTGACCATGACCCAAAGCAGCTAATATATGCATTGAGGAGGCACCAATTCATACGTCGAGCTATAGACGGTAAATCTAGCGCTTGTTGGGAGGCAACCCAATGGTAACTTCACATTTTTTCTTTCTTGAAATTCTATCTTTTCCCTTGTTTCGATATAATTTCATTCAAGTTTGGGGGGAGAGTTAGTATTTTGATTTGAAATGTGTGAGTATTTTGATTTGAAGTGTGTAAAAAAAAATTGCATTTGTTTGTGTGTTTTCATATAGTTGCATGTAGAGAGCATTTTAAGTTGCATTTGCATTAGTAGCATGTTTACGATTTTAGCATGTTTATTGCTTTCATAGATTTTAGGGAGTGAGTTAATCTCTTGATTGTAACTTGTGATTGATTTTGAAAATTTTGTATTGTTTGGATTGAGTGTTGAGCATGAGTTGATTGAGCCATAAATAGATAACATTGAGCATGTTAAGATGGAAAACTTGGTTTGATGCTTTGAATTACATATTTACAAGCTGTGAGCTTTTGAGCCTTTTTGCTTTCATCATATGCGTCTTGTTTGTGATTTGAGTATATCATTCATGTTGTTAGAATTCTATAACTTGCTCGGCATCTCTGTCAAGGTCACATGTTGTATGCGGTGTGAAAATGATCAAAGGCCATTTTGTTAGCCCTTCAAGCCTTTTGCTTACCTAATGATGATATTGAAATCCCTAGTTAGCCAACTTGAGCCTATTGCCTAATTTTTAATAGTCACAATTCAAGCCTTAACTTGATAAATCTTTTACCCAACACTTGAGCGTATAACATTGAGTAAAGGAATTGAATATGGGTGAATGGGTGAAATCAAAATGTTAGAAGGTGATGTTATAGTTGGTTGATGAGAACAAAAGAGAAAGAAAAAGGAGATATGAAATGTTGAAAACTCATATAAGAGTAAAAAAAAAAAAAAAAAAATAGATCGATGAATGAGTTTTCTTGGAATGAACTTGGAGGTTAAAAATTGTAATGTGAATGGTTGAGTTTACAAAATAAAGGGGATGGAGATAAGAAGAGTTGGTGAAAATGAGAGGTGATTTGAGTAGCATATTGAGCTTTAATGTAGATGAATTATATGCTCACGTCTGACATACGCTCGAGTTTGAGTCACTCTATCCATATTTTCCTACCCCAACCAAAGAGCCTTCATTACAACCAAAGGAAAAAAGTCCTTTTTGATTCACAATTTTGCATACATCTAGTGGCGGAGATATGAGACGATTTGCAAGCTATGGTTGCAATAATGAATTGAATTGAGCGTAAACACGACCTATATTCATTCGAGATGAGAGTATACACTTGATCTTTGTGAGGTGTAATTCTTAGCATTTACCATGGTTTCTTTAATATGTGCTCTATGTTAGATGTTTGAAAGTTAATTCGTTTGCTTGATACCTACAATGAACAATACAAAATTTTATGGAGTTGTTGTGCGTTCAACTTTTCATTACTCCCAGTCATGTTTTGTCTTGTTTTTAAAAGTATTGACCGACGGCCAACAATTTAAGTTTGGGGGTATTTGTTCACTTGGTTTTACACCATTGATTTGGGCTTCAAGACTTGAGTTTTGTGTTGTTTTTGAGTATTTTGAGTCATTTGAGTAGCCAAGCAATGTTGAGAGCCAATTATATTGATTTTATAGTCATAGTAATGAATCGTGTATCAAAAGAAGTACAAAGCGAGCAAACAAAGAGAGATTGATTTGAAGAAACGTCCAAACGCTTGCGTTTGAAATTTCCATCACTGGCAGCGTTTCGTATTTTGGCCATAACTCTCTCTACAAAATTGATATTGAGATGATTCAAGTGGCTATGGAAAGCTAAGAGATAGAGCTACAACTTTGAAGAAGGGCTCAGAAGCAAATTCGGACATTTGGTGGGAAAAAAAAACCAGGCGGGCGCTGCAGCGCCGAAAACAGGGCGAGCGAATTGCAGGGGATTTGCGCTGCAGCGCCCGGGCGACTATGTGCACTTAATTTCTGGGCGCAGCGCCCAATTTTCCTATGCTAAGCCTACCTTTTTCTTGGATCTTTGTGGGGTTATAAATAGATACATGGGAGGCTTGATCTAGGGTATGGAGGAAAGGTGGGAATACACCCAAGAACACAAGAAACACATCAATTTCATCAAGGAAGAATCAAGGGAAGAATCGGGTCGAATCGGAGCTTGAGGATTGAAGATTAATCGAGAGATTATCCATTTCCTAAGTTTTCATTCATTCTTTGTGCTTTAATCTTTCATTTTAGCTTCTTATGAAGATGAACAATTTGTCTATGAGTTGTTTATTTATAATGGGTAGCTAAACTTCTTGTGATTTCCGGGTTTTGGAAGTAGATTAATTGAACTCTTGTTGATTGTTTTAATCTTAATTGAAGTTATTGTCTTGAAGCCTATTTGAGTACTTTGTTCTTATTCTTGTTTTATCATTTGGCCAATGATTTAGCATGTTTGATATATTGATTCATAATTCGAGAGATGAGTTTCAATACTAGATCTTGAGTACTTGACATGAATATTTGCATAATCGAGAGGTTTGCGAATATTTGTGAGGATATTTGATCTTTTGTGCATTTGGGAGTTGTGTATCTTATGTTGAGTAGAGATACTAGCATAGATATTTCAATCTACACTTTATATACATCTCAAGAGGGAGGATAAAATACCGTTGTGATCGTCTTATAGGTGTATTGATAATAACTTTGGCTTTGATTAAATCGTAAAACAAGAGGAATATTAATTGAAACCATAACCGGGAATCCATTTCATTTCCCTTGATAATTCCACTATTATTTTCATCTTGTGTTTTTGTGGTTATTCTTATCTTTTCTTCCACAACAATCATTCAATTTCGATCGTCTAAATAAAAATAAGGCTATCTTAGTTCAATACTTAGCGCATTAATTTATTAGTCTCCGTGGATACGACCTTGCTTACCCTATTCTATAAACTACACCGTACACTTGCGGTGAAGCTAAAAATAAGGCGAACAAGTTTTGCAATTGTGAATCCATAGTATTCGCCAATTGTGTCAATTGCAACTTCATCTTGTCCATCTTTTTCGTTTTTGGTAAGGCTATTTCCCATTTCCCTCATGAATAAATTTATTTGACTCATAAATGAAGTCGTTTGATTCATGAATGAAATGAGGGCGTCTTCCAAAGATGGTTTCGCCTCTTCCATCGAGAACGGGTGCACCTATACCAATTCAAAGAAACAAATCAAGCATTGTAGAAGTAGAATTTACAAAAGAAAAATGAAAAAAATAAAAAAATGTCTAAATTAAGAATAATTCTATCTATCGTAATATTAGCACCAAAAATTGTATTAGTTTCAACTTGGCCAAAAACTTGTTAGATATTTTTCTAACCGCAAGTGTACGGTTGTCAAGTTTTAATATAGTGATATGAGTAGGGTTGTCGTATCCACAGGGAATGCGTGTATAAGTACCAAGTATAAATTACCTACGCTATATTTGACAAATCAATAATAGGTGGATGTCTCAATTTATAAATAAAAACAACTAGATATAACTAATCAAAATATAAACATCTAAATCTATGGGAGAATGAATTCTAGAGGTGTGATGAATCTAGTTTTCCCTTATATTATCAATATGGTATATCAATCACAAATTACCAATTTATAAGTCAAGATTTCTACAATATCATTTCCTCTCTCGAGTGCCAAATGATTTTAGATCACAATTGGGAAATCAACATCTCTATAAAATTCACCAATTGAAATCTCAATAAAAACTATGAATCTTGGTTGATGACTTCAAAGGATTCACAAATCTCTCAATTCTATGAAATCAAGGTTATGCTATTTCAAGGTCATGTATTCAATTACCTCTCTCAAGTGTCAAATCAAATACACCAAATACTCTATTTCTAGATGGAGTATCTAGAAATAAAGAGATTAAAGAAGAATCTTATCTATTTCTAGATGATAAATGTCTTCAATCTTCTTCCCCAACTCTTTTCTTGTGTCTTGGTGGTGTTGGTTTTCATCTCCAAGTGTCCTCCATGCCCTAGTTCAAGCCTCCCATTTATCTACTTATAGTACCCTCCTTTTAGATCCAAAAATCGGACATTTCTTGTTTTGTCCGTCACAATGCGCTGCAGCTGAAAATAGCGCTTTGATGTGTTTCCATGTCGGCTATATTTTCGAAAAATGGCGCTAGCAGCGCCTCTTCTTCGCGCTGTAGCGCCATCCAAACGTCCGAATTTGCTTTTTGTGTCTTCATAAGAGTTGTAGCCCTATCTCTTAGCTTTCCGTAGCCACTTGCATCGGCTCAATATCAATTTTGTGGAGAGAGATATGGCCAAAATACTAAAACCTGCCAGTCTTTGGAAATTCTAGACGCGTTTGGACATTTCTTGATATCAATCCCCTTCTTGTTTGATCATCCTTGCTTCTTTTGACATGAGACTCATTGCTATGACTCTAGACTCAATATACTTGGCCCACAATATGTCTTGGCCACTCAAATGACTCGAAACAATAGAAATTAATGCTTAACCTATGAGATATAACAAAAATGACTCAAAATACTCAAAAACAACACAAAACTCAAGTCTAGGAAGCCCAAATCAATGGTATAAAACCAAGTGAACAAATACCCCCAAACTTAGAATATTGCTTGTCCTCAAGCAATTACAACTCTAAAATGAAAAATACAAGATACAACAATACAAACAAACCGGAAAACTTACAACCAATATCATTTGTCTCATACTCATTTCACTATCAATCAAGCATGTGTTTTAACATTGTGATCAAAAGTATGGAATGTACATGCCAACTCCATTTACATTATTCAAATAGATTCACGCAATCAAGTGTTTTCAAAATGATCCACTTTTTGAATATAGAGATGAGATGCTTTACAGGACTCCATAGGCTTGTCTTTCACACTAATCTCCACTAATGTAGGCTAATGTAACACAAGGATCAATAGGACTTTTAAAGCTTGTATTGTGGGCTTAGGGTAAGGTAGGAAAATATGGGATTAAGTGGCTCAAATCACCCAAACACACAATTAACACTTCGAATTATCAATAAGCAACTACCCTTCACTTTTTGACATCCCCAATGTTTATGAACCTTCAATCCCGATGATTTTTCTCAATTTTTTTTTACATTTTTTTTTCGGAACCCCAAAATTATTCTTTTGCGTACATGGGGTTCCATGTTTTTTTTCTCGGGCAACTTCATTCAATTAAATACACACCCTTCTCATCATACCCTCCTCAACTTCCAATATTTTTTTCTATACTTTGTGTGTATGATTGATGGGTAATTAGGATATTAACCTTTAGGCTCTGGGTATTAGATTGGTTGCCAAAGAAACGGGTTTATAAGGCTCAAAAGGGAACACTAGGGAAAATATAATACAAAGGTAGGCATTCCTCGGCTTGTTCAAAGATGGCCTAAATCACTTCCTTAATGTTACTTCAAAGATTTCGCCTCGACTAGTGATTAGACAAGTTTAGCATCCCATGGGATCATAAAGTAACCACTCAATTGCATAAATCATCCCCAAATAAATCAGCGAGTTAAGCACATAGATGGAATTAATGGAAAGAAGATTAAATCACGATTCAACACATGCTCTCTTGACCGTTCAACTCATATTCGACAAATTCACTTAGTCAAGCAATTTCATTTTTACAAACGACCCGACTCTACTCAACTCAAAGCAAATATGCAAGACACAAAAAAACACGAAGAAAGTTGGATCACAAACTGAAAAAGGTATTACCACTCCCCCAAACTTAATATAACCATTGTCCTCAATGGAGGAGGTGCAACTCCTCGTCGGAATCGTGGGATGAAAGAGAAGCAATGGTAGCACTCCATGGGGCCGATGCCTTTTTCTTGTATTTTACGATTTAGGAGGCACAATACCAACTTTGTCAAACAAAACCAAACACGTGGAAACGAGCAATGGGGTAAAGTACCACAATATCATGTGAAGACCATGGGAGACACATCAATGTTATATAATTGTGATCGACATGTGAACTCCTCCAAGCAATAAACCAAGAAGGGCATGCAAAAGTGTTAAATTTCTCATTGAGGTATTTTATCAAACACATTGTGGGCATAGATAGAGAATAAGGATGTGAAGGTAATTTATATAACCAATTATGCCCGAAATTTCAATACCGATCCAAATTCTATCACAATAAGCACCTTTTGCACATAATTTCACAAGAATCGCGTAATGAGCATGCAAGAGGGATAGGGGTGAGATGCAACATGACTACTTCTAATAAAACACAAACATTCTAACTAATCAAACTATGAAAGCAAGTAAAATGAGCTTGGGTTGCCTCCCAAGAAGCGCTAAATTTAAAGTCTTTAATGGACTTTTGTTTTACTCAACCGGGATCCAAAAACAAGTTCGATCATGCCACACCTTTGTATTTTCCAACGAGTATAAGCGATCCTTTAGTGTATATAAGACGTGGATGATTAAGGATCCGAATGTTGATGGTCTTTTGGAAATCAAAAATGTGTTCCTAATGATGAAAAATGGTTTATCAATCATAGTAAAGATATTTCTATCTTTACTCACATTAAATATCATGAAATTTAGAACATGTTAATTGATCACCATTTTCAAACATTGTTCCTTCAAGTGTATGCTTCTTAAAATTTGATACATTTGTATTGAAGCTTACATCTAGAGTGCACATATTTTTGTCAATATGAGGATTTTCAATAGAGTGAGAGATAGAGATACTCCGAGTTAATTTGATGTGGCTCCTCCTCTTGTAAGATCGGATTGCACTCTTCAAAAGTCTCCTCCAAATTTTGAAAGACGCGTCCACCTTTTTCATAATGGGCAATTCATGTTCATGATTTTCAATTTCACAGAGTCCCAAGAATGATGACGACTCTTCATTATTAAGTTGGTCAATCATTTGTTGGAGTAACTTTGACATAGTTTGACATGTAATCTCAATTTGTTGAATGCTTGCCTCGGTTTGTAGTAATCTATCATCACTTTCTCGATTTCTTATCTTACACTCTTCAACAAACTCCAAGATTCTTTTCCAACTCGGACCGACGTTTTATCTCATCTTGTCGTCTTCTTGCCTCACAATCATCTAGAAATTGATAAAGTATTTCTTCCAAGCTAGACAATTGTTCTTGTGGTGATGAAAGGTTTCATGATTTGTCATATTTTGGGTCCATACATTTTCTTGAGGTGGATAATAAGGAACAAAATGGTTCACACTTTGACTTCCAAAATGTTAGCATCATCGGTTGCCACGTATATGCATACATTATAATTTCATCCAACGATGTGCCTAAAACAATTACACAAAAATTAAAACAAGAAAATAAAAAAAAACAAAAAAATAGTCAAATTACAACTAGGCAATCAACCTTGATATCACACAAAACACGCGCCAAAAACTTGTTCGCCTTTATTTTTAGCTTCACCCAAATGTACGGTGTAGTTTATAGAATAGGGTAAGCAAGGTCGTATCACGGAGACTAATAAATTAATGCGCTAAGTATTGAACTAAGATAGCCTTATTTTTTTATTTAGGCGATCGAAATTGAATGATTGTTGTGGAAGAAAAGATAAGAATAACCACAAAAACACAAGATGAAAATAATAGTGGAATTATCAAGGGAAATGAAATGGATTCGGGTTATGTTTCAATTAATATTCCTCTTGTTTTACGATTTAATCAAAGCCAAAGTTATTATCAATACACCTATAACATAAGACGATCACAACGGTATTTTATCCTCCTCTTGAGATGTATATAAAGTGTAGATTGAAATATCTATGCTAGTATCTCTACTCAACATAAGATACACAACTCCCAAATGCACAAAAGATCAAATATCCCCACAAATATTCACAAACCTCTCGATTATGCAAATATTCATGTCAAGTACTCAAGATCTAATATTGAAACTCATCTCTCGAATTATGAATCAATATATCAAACATGCTAAATCATTGGCCAAATGATAAAACAAGAATAAGAACAAAGTACTCAAATAGGCTTCAAGACAATAACTTCAATTAAGATTAAAACAATCAACAAGAGTTCAATTAATCTACTTCCAAAACCCGGAAATCACAAGAAGTTTAGCTACCCATTATAAATAAACAACTCATAGACAAATTGTTCATCTTCATAAGAAGCTAAAATGAAAGATTAAAGCATAAAGAATGAGAAAACTTAGGGAAATGGATAATCTCTCGATTAATCTTCAATCCTCAAGCTCCGATTCGACCCGATTCTTCCCTTGATTCTTCCTTGATGAAATTGATGTGTTTCTTGTGTTCTTGGGTGTATTGAGCCTTTCCTCCATACCCTAGATCAAGCCTCCCATGTATCTATTTATAACCCCACAAAGATCCAAGAAAAAGGTAGGCTTAGCATAGGAAAATCCGCCCCGGGCGCTGCGGCGCCCAGAAATTAAGTGCACATAGTCGCCCGGGCGCTGCAGCGCCGGGCGTTGGCGCTGCAGCGCCCATCCGTCCCCCTGCAATTCGTTCGCCTGTTTCGGGCATCGTGGACGAGCGCTGCAGCGCCCGCCTGGTTTTTTCGCCCACCAAATGTCCGAATTTGCTTCTGAGCCCTTCTTCAAAGTTGTAGCTCTATCTCTTAGCTTTCCATAGCCACTTGAATCATCTCAATATCAATTTTGTAGAGAGTTATGGCCAAAATACGAAACGCTGCCAGTGATGGAAATTTCAGACGCGTTTGGACGTTTCTTCAAATCAATCTCTCTTTGTTTGCTCGTTTGTACTTCTTTTGATACACGATTCATTACTATGACTATAAAATCAATATAATTGGCTCTCAACATTGCTTGGCTACTCAAATGACTCAAAATACTCAAAAACAACACAAAACTCAAGTCTTGGAAGCCCAAATCAATGGTGTAAAACCAAGTGAACAAATACCCCCAAACTTAAATTGTTGGCCGTCCCGGTCAATACTTTTAAAAACAAGACAAAACATGATTGGGAGTAATGAAAAGTTGAACGCACAACAACTCCATAAAATTTTGTATTGTTCATTGTAGGTATCAAGCAAACGAATTAACCAAGCCTCAAACATCTAACATAGAGCACATATTAAAGAAACCATGGTAAATGCTAAGAATTACACCTCACAAAGATCAAGTGTATACTCTCATCTCGAATGAATATAGGTCGTGTTTACGCTCAATTCAATTCATTATTGCAGAATTACCATAGGCTTGCAAATCGTCTCATATCTATGATAATGATAATGGATTCCGGGTTATGGTTTCAATTAATATTCCTCTTGTTTTCCGATTTAATCAAAGCCAAAGTTATTATCAATACACCTATAAGACGATCACAATGGTATTTTATCCTCCCTCTCGAGATGTATATAAAGTGTAGATTGAAATATCTATGCTAGTATCTCTACTCAACATAAGATACACAACTCCCAAATGCACAAAAGATCAAATATCCCCACAAATATTCACAAACCTCTCGATTATGCAAATATTCATGTCAAGTACTCAAGATCTAATATTGAAACTCATCTCTCGAATTATGAATCAATATATCAAACATTTAAATCATTGGCCAAATGATAAAACAAGAATAAGAACAAAGTACTCAAATAGGCTTCAAGACAATAACTTCAATTAAGATTAAAACAATCAACAAGAGTTCAATTAATCTACTTCCAAAACCCGGAAATCACAAGAAGTTTAGCTACCCATTATAAATAAACAACTCATAGACAAATTGTTCATCTTCATAAGAAGCTAAAATGAAAGATTAAAGCATAAAGAATGAGAAAACTTAGGGAAATGGATAATCTCTCGATTAATCTTCAATCCTCAAGCTCCGATTCGACCCGATTCTTCCCTTGATTCTTCCTTGATGAAATTGATGTGTTTCTTGTGTTCTTGGGTGTATTCCACCTTTCCTCCATACTCCTAGATCAAGCCTCCCATGTATCTATTTATAACCCCACAAAGATCCAAGAAAAAGGTAGGCTTAGCATAGGAAAATCCGATTGGCGCTGCGCGCCCAGAAATTAAGTGCACATAGTCGCCGGGCGCTGCAGCGCCGGGCGTTGCTGCAGCGCCCCATCCGTCCCCTGCAATTCGTTCGCCCTGTTTCGGGCGCTGCATTCGTGGACGAGCGCTGCAGCGCCCGCCTGGTTTTTTTCGCCCACCAAATGTCCGAATTTGCTTTGAGCCCTTCTTCAAAGTTGTAGCTCTATCTCTTAGCTTTCCATAGCCACTTGAATCATCTCAATATCAATTTTGTAGAGAGAGTTATGGCCAAAATACGAAACGCTGCCAGTGATGGAAATTTCAGACAGCGTTTGGGCGTTTCTTCAAATCAATCTCTCTTTGTTTGCTCGTTTGTACTTCTTTTGATACACGATTCATTACTATGACTATAAAATCAATATAATTGGCTCTCAACATTGCTTGGCTACTCAAATGACTCAAAATACTCAAAAACAACACAAAACTCAAGTCTTGAAGCCCAAATCAATGGTATAAAACCAAGTGAACAAATATTCTTGTTGATGAATGACTAGGCTTCTCCTTGAATGAAGATTTGATCTGTTTTCCCATCTGGCATGCATCACATACACTTTCCTTCTTGTACACTGAGTCTGGCAGTCCTTCCACAAGATGACTCCTTGCAAGCTTGTTGATTGTCTTGAAATTCAGATGACTTAGCTTCTTGTGCCACAGCCAACTTGACTCGGCTGTGCTCTTTGCTAGCAGACAAGTGTTTGGTGTGGCAGTAGACCAGTCTACCACATACATATTTTTCTATATTGATCCTTGTAGCACTATTTCATTTGATTCAGAATCTTTAATCTGGCACACTTCCATATTGAATCCAACATTGTATCCCTTGTCACAGAGTTGGCTCATGCTTAACAGGTTGAAGTTGAGGCCTTCAACATATGCAACATCTGTGATTTCCAATCCATTCTTCTTGATGGATCCAGTGCCTTTTATTTCCCCCGGAGCTTCATTTCCTCCAAATATGACTTTTGCGCCTCTAATCTCTTTGAATCTTGACAGATTTTTCTTGTTGCCTGTCATATGTCTAGAACAACCACTATCCATGTACCAGCTTCCTTGGCACTCAGCTGTTCCTTGAACCTGCAATCAAGGAAATGAGTTTTTAGGTACCCATGATTGCCTGGGTCCTGAGGGGTTAGTGTTGTAAGATGATCCAACCAACCTATAGCCAAATGACTTGACTCTAAGATGTTGCCATCTATCTGTGCCATAATCATAATTCACTTTGGCAAATTGCTTGGGGGCTTTAGGTTCATACGGCTATCTCTTTTGTCTGTATGCCTGTGTGTGTGTTTTAGTAATTGCCTTCTTTGGGTAGTTGTGATTTTTGAGTGTAGTGCCTTGGTGCATATGTGTGCTGATAATAGCTCTTTTGTCTTTGAAATGACCTTTGATGAGGTCTAGGTCTTTGCCATCTAGGCTTGTATTCCATTGGTCTTTGCAGATTTTTCACATTGTTCCAATCAACTTAGCTCGGGTAATTTCTACCATTACCATCATATGTGTTTCTTTGATAAAACTTCTGGGGTTTTTGGTAGCTCTGTTTATTCTTCACAGAGTACTTCCTATTTGGAGTTTGCTGAGGAACTCTGCTGGATTTCTTTCTCGGTGTCCTCTCAAAGATACTCAACTGGCTATTTTCCTTTCCCTTTATATCCAAGGCCAGTTTGTTTGTGATTGTGCTTTGGAGTGAATGTGGGTGCAACATTTGGTGTTTTGAGTTTTTGAGATGCTTCATTGCTTGAAGATCCTTTTTCCAAAATCACTCTAGGAGTTTGACTGTGCACAAAGGAATTGAATCATATGCCTGTCTTATCTCCACATTCTTTTTGGCTCATAATAAGGTCATCCAATGATTTAGATGCCTTTGTAAATGAGGCAATCACATTTTTGAGATCATTTCCCTCTTTTCTATAGCATCTATTTCTGTTATTAGTTTAGCATTCTCGGCCTTGACTCTCCTTGTTCTCTGACTATGTGACTTAGAGTACTCGGCTCCTTTGTGTTTGTGAGTTTTGGCTTTGAGAAATGGATATTTTCCTCATTTAATAGTGTGTGTGAGGATTTAATGTGCTCAAAGTCTTTCATCATTTTGCCTAATGAATCATAAAGATCAGTGGGTGATGAAGTGTGTGTATCACAATCACTATCACTAGAATCGAATGAGATGAGTTAGAGTGTACCTCATCTTCTTGGTCCGGTTGATCTTGTTCTTTAGCCATTAGACAAATCATTGCTTCTTCTTCGAATCACTTGAGTAGTCGGCTTCACTACTCTGAGTCTCGCCGCTTCTTTCAACTTAGTTTGTCTCGTGACCAACATGGCTTTCTTCTTTTCTGTCTTCTTTCTCGAGAAGACTTTTCTTTCTTCTTCATCCCTGTACTTGTTGACTGGTGGATATGAACAGTCAATTGCAAAATGTCCTGGTTGTCTGCAAATCCAACACAGGTTCTCAGCTCTTTGATCAACTCTTTCTGTCCTTGGGTTATCAGCTCTCTGATACTCAACCCTTTGATGCTCAGCTCTCTTGGGTGGCCTGTCTTCCCTTGACTTGGAGGGAGCTGAATGTCTCCTAGAGGATTCACCTTTGTTTCTTTTATAGTTCTTATTGAAGAACTTGTTGAATCTTTTAACCATCAGGGCAATATCCTCCTGGTCTATGGCTTCCTTGACTTCAGCTCTCTTTCCATCCTTGACTATAAGTGCAGCTGTTTTGGGTACAACCGTCTCCTCTTGATCTTTTCTTCTCAGCTCAAACTCATAGGCTTTGAGGTCTGAGAATAGCTCATGATTGGATGTTTTTGATAGGTCCATCGAATGTCTTAGAGCCATGACCTTCATTTCCCATTCAGCTAAGAGGCATCTCAGAATCTTCATACACATTTCCTTTTGTGTATTCTTTCCCAAGTGCTGATAGCTCATTTGTGATTTGATGAATCTAGCATCCGGTGATCAAGGTTTCACTGCAAGCATTTTAAAATTTTCAAATTTATGTACAACAACAGACAATTTATTTTCTTTAATTTGCTCAGATCCTTCACAAATTAAAGTTAATTTATCCCAGATTTGTTTTGCAGTTTGGCAAGATTTGACTTTGTTGAACATTGCTTTGTCCAAAGTTTTGTAAAGTATGTCCTTGGCCATATTGTCCAAGTTGTATCTTTTTCTGTCCTCGTTTGTCCACTCAGTCCTTGGTTTCTCAACCATGGATGGTCTTGCCTCAGCCACAGCTTCTTCTCCTTGCAGATGCTCTCCTTATGGGCCGTGTTCACTTTCGATTTGCAGTGGCCCATCCTCTATCACTAGCCACATTTCATCATGTAAAGCATATAGATGAGACTGCATACGAATTTTCCAGTCATCAAACTCCTCAATTGTCAACATAGGAATGCGTGTCAGATTTGCTTCCATGATAACAACTTTGCTAAGAATGAAAGATTTTTTTTTTAAAATACAAGTGTTAAAAATCTTTTAGAAAAGATAGAGATCTAGTTCAGTGACCAACCGCTCTGATACCACTTGTAGGTCCCAAGGGGTGTGAGTAAGGTTTAGAAGGGGGGGTTGAATAAACCTTACCAAATTTTTCGATTTAGTCCTTTTAAAGAGATTACAGAGTTAACACAAACAGCTAAGTCCTTGAGGGACAACTAAGTTGGTTATTCAGCAGAGTTAGCCACTCAACAGACTCGAGAGAGATGTTGATAGAATAACTCAACTGTTTAACCAAACCTTAACTTGGTTGTGTTGAGTTTTATCAGCGGAAGACTTAACACCCTTGAATTCGATTTAAACTTGTTTTAGCACTTGATTTTAGCACTTGGTTAATTATCAGTTGGATAGCAAATTATCAGCAGATATGAGTAAGTATGCAGAAATAAAAGTGCTGAAATGTAAATGACACAAATGATTTTTTTAGAGGTTCGAAGATGGGGTAATTCTTCTAATCCTCTCTTCTCCAACTCCTAGAGGAATCCACTTAGTAATGATCAATTCACAAAGTGATTATCAGTCTAGAGACAAGTCTTGATCACACAGCTGACTTGCTCATTGGACTCAGTCTAGAGATGCCTTGGTCACATTGCTGGCTTCTCGTCCGACTCAGCTTATTCACAGGGCAGCTGCCTTGGTACTTCAGCTCACTTTCTCAAGGTTCTTGGATTTGATCACGAAGCCCTCCAATGACTTGAGACTGGTTCGACCTTGAACCTTCCTACAATCCTCCTTGGAAAGTAGACCCCTTTTGATTCTTCAAAAGTTTCTTGTCTTTCCTTCACAGCTTTGTGTTGGATTGAGTATTTTGCTTGAATATCTTGAGAATATGTTGTAGGTTACAGTTTGAATAATGCCTACTCGTTCGTGGTTCAGGTAACCTTTTCTCAATGAGATTCCTCAGCCTTTTATAGTGAACTTTCAAAAATCTGCCCATTGAAGAGATAGGCTGAATTTCAAAAGTCACTTATATTCATTAGCTTGTCTTGTTGCAGTCCTTGATGTTGACATTTCCTCGTATTTAATGTCTTGCAGCATTGCAGCGTATCTGACACTCGGTGCAGTGCTTCCCATTGGTTTGTTCCTTTTGCACACAACTGGAACTAACACTTTATCTCTGACAACTTTAACATGTTACTATTCTGAGTAACATTCTTGACTTTCATCAACGAATCTTGTTCAGTTGTCTTGACTTGACTGCAGTCTTCTATTCCCCAGGTGACTTGAGTTTGCTTCCAATCTTTGGATGACTTATCTGTCACTTCAACTTGAGACTTGGCTTCTTGAGTTGACTTGACTGACTCTTCATACAGCTGTTTCATAGTTGATACACCTTCAGTCGAGTTCTTGACTTTTCTTCCTTGCCATACTCAGCTGTCTTCCAGCAGAGTCTTCACTTCAGTCTTCAGTTGACTTCTTGTATTTCCAGGCATAGCTGACTTGACTCAGCTTTTCCAGCCTTATCTATTACAATACGAATTACAAAGAAAATGGGGTGCCAACTTTCTAGTTTAAGTTTTACATGGCATTCATCAAAATCTACAAAATAAATTTCTCAACAAGAAAGAACTTATAGAAGAGCAGAGTGGCGTTAACGACGCTCAAACAGTTAAGTCTGTTTCAGCTGAGATGTCAGCTGCATTGAAGGCCGATGACGCTGCTGCCACAGCTGAGGAAAAGGATGGTGAAGCCCTGGGAGTTAACACTCTGGGCTCTGAAAGTGCAATCCAAGGAGTTGAGACTCCGATGGATGCCAATA
Organism: Rehmannia glutinosa; assembly: GCA_016081115.2. NCBI lineage: Eukaryota > Viridiplantae > Streptophyta > Magnoliopsida > Lamiales > Orobanchaceae > Rehmannia > Rehmannia glutinosa. The sequence continues at coordinate 60,364,605 of CM071930.1, read as the reverse complement.
TCTAAGACCCTAAGACAATTCCGTCTGTCGAAGGGATAATTGAAGACCCTAAGACAGTTGAGACTGTCGAAGGGAATGTAGACGGCCCTGCAACAGTTGAGACTACTGGGGGTGATGAAGGCCTAAGGGAGGTTGAGACTTCCCTAGGTAAAGAGCTGATAGAACAGAACATTCCTCAAATCGAAGGTGATGCTGTAGAAGAGGAAATAAGCGCCCTTCACGATTCCCAGGAACATATAGATACATCATTTTTGGGATTGTAGGATGAAGCTGAGTCCACTCAACATGAAAATCCTATGACGGACACAGCTGAGGATGTTCTCAACACTCAGAGCCAAGTGAGTGAGAAGACGGTTCCTATAAGATTTAATTTTGATGATGAGCCATCTCCTAAGGCCTCATCATCTTCCGAGGATTGATGATACAGCTGAGGAACCGGTTATTCATTTAGAAGAAAATACGGAGACCGAAGAAGCTGTTAAGACAGTTGAGGCTTAGTCAGCTGAGCAAACACCAATAAATGCTCCAGCTGCGAAAGAGTCAGTTGCGTAGGCTCCCATAGCTGCAGCAGTAACGACTTCTACAGCTCCGTCATAGGCTCCAACATCTGTGATATCTGCCAATGACGTTGCCGCATCTGAGGCACAGAGAGCTGGCCCTACTCATCAAGAACAAAGGAAGGCTCCACAAGCAAAAGACTTGGAGATCCCATTTGTTTGAGATGATGTTTTTGAGGAAGAATTTCCATTCACCTTTGAGTTGCCAGATTTAGAAGTTTAATCTGCCAGAGACTTAAGGAAATATACAGTGCGTGAAGAGCCCGTCATCCCCTCGGATACGATTGTTCCAATGGACTTCAATTTTGATGCAGAATGGCCAGCAGCCGAGTCAGCCTCAACAGCTAAGTTCCGTAAATCCTTCAAGACTATCTGTGAGGAGATTGAGAACATGGAACGCCATAAAGCATCTTTGGATCTCAGACTGGACAATCGGGATACCACCCTCTCAGCTGACTTAAGAGGGATTGTTTTCAGGATTCGGGAATGGGCTGCGTAGCAGACATCTATGAGATCTGAGCAAGTCTGCCACTTCAAGGCCTTATTTGCGAAATTGCTATTGTGGAGTGCGGACAATTCCATGTACCAACAACGGATGAAGGAGTATATTGCGAGGATTGACATGTCCCACAAGTCGGATATGAAGCTACTACAGAATTTTCACAAGAATGAGATTGCCAGACTCGAGAACAACATGAATGAGAAATTCAGTCTTCTCATGGCTGAAATGAAGATAGTGACATCCGAGTCTAAGGCCACACAATCAGAATTTCGTAAGGCATATGATGCAACAGACTCCAAGCACAACTCGACAAACAGCCGACTGGACTTTATCCTCAGTGGATTGTTCCCTGGGATACCTCTTTATTTTGGTGATGATGCCAAAAAGGGGGAAGATGAGTCCCTTAAGGGATTGAAGGAAGAGAAAATGAAAGGAGGTGACAAAGCAGAGAGGGAAAGAAGTTCGAAAGATATCAAGTTGATGTACGTTGAAACCCCACAGCTAGGTCAAGTCACAGCTGATATTCTTAGCAAGCTACCCTTGAACTTACCAATTGAAAAAGTTGCAGTGGCCATGAAAGATAAAAGAAAGGTCATTGAAGTTGTATGTTCCATTTACTTTCAAGCAATTGCTAGAAACTTAGATTGAGTTTTTAGTGTCACATTCAAACTTTAATAGAGAGAATACTTGTGGGGAAAAAAATCATTATAAGAAGTAGAATCTTATGTTGGGTAATTGCAATATCCAGTGTAGGAAGTAGGAGTCTTATTTTGTCTCATTTATGTTGCAGCTCATAATATTCACCAAGCTTATCTTTAACAATCTCTTTGCAAACCATTTAATGTACCTTTAAAAAAAAGGTTCAATTTAAGAAAGGCCTAGTCAAAAGGGCAATTTTCAAGAATGTCTTAGTTTTAGAGAAATTGCCGGAAATGCCTATCCTTTTTGTTAGGAAATTTATTTGATAGATTTTGATGATACCATGTAAAACTTAAACTAGAAAGTTGGCACATCATTTTCCTTGTAATTCGTATTGTAATAGATATGACTGAAAAAGCTGAGTCAAATAAGCTATGTCAAGGATTACAAGAAGTCAACTGCGGACTGTGTGAAGACTCTGCTATGTGTCAACTGAGTAATGCCATGAAGGAAGACAAGAACTCGACTGAAGGAGAGTCAGCTGAGGAACAGCTGTAAGAAGTGTCAGTCAAGTCAACTTAAGAAGCCAAGTCTAAAAGTTGAAGTGACAGTTGAGTCAATCCAATGATTGGAGCAGACTCAAGTCACCTGGGGTAAAGGCAACAGTCAAGTCAAGACAACTGACTTAGATCCGTTGATTAAAGTCAAGAATACTACTCAATATAGTAATATGTCAAAGCTGCCAGGTCTAAAGTCTCTGTCCCAGAATTGTGCAAAAGGAATGAGCCAATGGAAAACGTTGCACCTTGTGTCATGCACCTACAAACGCTGAAATGCCATTAATACGAGGAAATGTCAACATCAAGGACTGCAGACCAAGACAAGACAAGCCAACGAACACAAGTGACATTTGAAATTAGCCTATCTCTTCAACGGGCAAAATTTCAAATGGACACTATAAAAGGCTGAGGAAGCTATTGAGAAGAGGTTACCTTGCACACCTGAGAAATCAAGCAATATTCAAGCAATTAACCTGCAATACTCTAAAAGCTTGTCAAAATAATCCTCAACCTAAAACTCGAAGAAACTCGATCCAACACAAGCTGTGAAGGAGAGAGAACTTCAAATCTGTTTCAGAGGAAACTTTTGAAGAAACCAAAGGGGTCTACTTTCCAAGTCAGGATTGTAGAAAAGTTCAAGGTCGAACCAATATCAAGTTTGTTGAAGGGCTTCGTGATCAAATCCAAGAACTTGAGAAGTGAGCTGAAGTAGCAAGGCAGCTGCCATGTGAAGAAGCTGAGTAGCAAGAGAAGCTAGCTGTGTGATCAAGGCTGTCTCCAGACTGTTCACCGCTTTGTAAACTGATCTATTACATAGTGGATTCCTCTAGGAGTTTGAGAAGAGAGGATTAGAAGAATTACCCCATCTTTGAACCTCTATAAAATATTTGTGTCATTTACTTTCAGCAAACTTACTTTCCTACATATTTACTTTATATCTGATGTTAGTATTATATTTTCTATCCAACTGGTAAATAACTAAGTGCTAAAAATCAAGTGTTAAAAATAAGTTTAAATCAAAACAAAGGGTGTTAAGTCTTCCGCTATTAGAAACCAATCAGCCAAGTTAAGTATTTGAGCAGCCGAGTTATACTATCAACCACTCTATTGAGTCTGTTGAGTGGGTAACTTAGCTGAAAAACCAACTTAGCTGTCCATCAAGGACACAGTTGTTTGAGTCAACTCTGTTGAATATTTTTAAAGGACTAAAATAAAAAATTTGGTAAGGTTTATTCAACCCCCCTTCTAAACCTTACTTCACACCCCTTGGGACCTACAAGTGGTATCATAGCGGTTGGTTCATTGAGCCTTCCACACTGGTTTTTGAACTAGATCTCTATCTTTTCAAAACGTTTTTAAACACTTGTGTTTCAAAGTCTTTCCTTGATAAGTGCATTTTTGTTCACATTTTTATGAAAATTTCTTTAACTTTTTAGTTTATAAATCAATAAATTCAAGAAAAATCATATTGGCTTGTTTTAAATGATGTGTTGGGAAACATGGCGTATGAAAATGCTTCAAAAAAAGAGGAAAAAAAACCCTAGTGTGTTGGGAAACATGGCCATGCTTCAAAAAAAGAGGAAAAACAAGAAAGCAGAAAAACACACCAAGGCCGTGCTTTGAAAGCACGGCCGTGTTTTGAAAGCACGGCCGTGTTCAGCCTGACGACAAGGAAAACATGCCCAAACCGTGTTCAAAAGCACACCTTACCAATTTGTGTGTAAAACACGTCCTGGCCGTGCTTATAAAGCACGGTCGTGTTCGTCATTTTTACGAACACGGCCTGGCCGTGCTTTTAAGCACGGCCGTGTTTTCTCTCCAGCTCAATTCTTCTTTTGGCGGAAATTATGGAGACTTTTTCTTTTTGCTTTTGAACAACTTTTGTACAACTTTTACATCTTTCCTTTTTCAAGCAAAGTTATTATCACGGAAGCAAATCTAACACGCATTCCTATGACTGTTGAAGAATTTGATGATTGGAAAATTCGTATGCAGGCTCATCTATCTGCATTACATGATGAAATGTGGCTTGTGATAGAGGATGTGCCACTGCAAATACTCAAAGTGAACATGGCTGTACCAAGAGCATCTGCAGCTGAAGGAGAAGAAGTTGTTGCTGAAGCAAGACCAGCCTTGGTTGAAAAACTAAGAACTGAATGGACAAATGAAGATAGAAAGAGATATAACTTGGACAATGTGGCCAAGGATATACTCTACAAGACATTGGACCAAGCCATGTTCAATAAAGTCAAATCTTGCAAATATGCAAAAGAGATTTGGGAAAAGCTGACCTTAATTTGTGAAGGATCAGAACAAATTAAGGAAAATAAATTAACTGTTGTTGTACAAATATTTGAAAATTTCAAAATGCTTGCAGGTGAAACTCTGGATCAGCTGGATGCCAGATTTACTGAGATTACAAATGAGCTTTCAGTTCTGGGGAAAGAATATACACAAAAGGAAATGTGTATGAAGACCTTAAGAAGCCTCCCAGCTGAATGGGAAATGAATGTCATGGCACTGAGACATTCAATGAACCTTTCAAGAACATCTAGTCATGAGCTATTCTCAGACCTCAAAGCATATGAGTTTGAGCTGAGAAGAAAAGAACAAGAGGAGACAGTTGTGCCCAAAATAGCTGCATTGATGGCCAGTGATGGAAATAGAGTTGAGCCAAAAGAAGCCATAGACCAGGAGGAGATTGCCCTGATGGTTAAAACATTCAACAAATTCTTCAATAAGAACTATAAAAGAAATAGGGGTGAAACCTCCAGAAGACATTCAACACCCTCAAAGGCAAGGAAAGATAGGCCTTATTAGAGAGTTGAGCATCAAAGGGCTGATTATCAGAGAGCTGATAATCCAACAACAGACAGAGCTGATCAGAGAGCTGAGAACCTGTGTTGGAACTACAGAAAACCAGGACATTTTGCTGTTGACTGTTCCTATCCACCAGTCAACAAATACAAGAACGAAGAAGAAAGAAAAGTCTTCAGGGAAAGAAAACAGGAAAAGAAGAAAGCCATGTTGGTTGCTGAAACTGCTGAGCCATCCAAGTGCAAAGAGGCAGCAGACTCAGATAGTAGTGAAGCAGACTACTCAAGTGACTCTGAGGAAGAGGCTATGATCTGCTTCATGGCTAAAGAACAAGATCAAAAAGATGAGGTACATTCTAACTCATCTCATTCTGATTCAAGTGATAGTGATTGTGATACACATACTTTATCACCAACTGATCTTTATGATTCATTAGGCAAAATGATGAAAGATTTTGAACACATAAAATCCTCACACACAATTCTAAATGAGAAAAACAGCCAGCTTAAAAGCCAAAACTCACGGCTAACTAAAGAGCTGAGTACTCTGAGTCACATAGCTGATGAGAACACTAAGCTGAAGGCTGAAAATGCAAAGATCATAGCAGAGTTAGCTGCTACAGAAAAGAGAGAAAAAGATCTTTAAAATGTGATTGCCTCATTTACAAAGGCATCCAAATCTTTGGATGACCTCATTATGAGTCAAAAAGAAAGTGGAGACAAGACAGGCATATGATTTAATTCCTTTGTGCATAGTAAAACTTCAAGAGTGATTTTGGAAAAAAGGATCTTCAAGTAATGAAGCATCCCAAAAACCCAAAACACCAAATGTTCCACACACATCTGTTCCAAAGCACAATCACAAACATACTGGCCTTGGATATAAAGGGAAAGGAAAGCAGCCAGTTGAGTATGCAGAGAGGACAGCTAAGAAGAAATCCAGCCGAGCTCCTCAGCAAACTCCAAATAGAAAATACTCTGTGAAAAGCAAACAGAGCTACCAGAAACCCCAGAAATTTCATCAGAAAAATACATATGATGGGAATGGTAGAAACTATCCAAACTATGATGATTGGAATAATGTGAAACATCAGCAAAGACCTATGGAATACAAGCCAAAGTGGCAAAGACCTAAACCTCAGCAAAGGTCATTCTAAAGGCAAAAGAGTTATTATCAGCACACATATGCACCCAAGCACTACACTCAGAAATACCACAACTATCCCAAGAAAGCAATTGCTAAAACATAAACACAGGCATACAGACAAAAGAGACAGTTGTATGAACCTAAAACCCCCAAGCAATTTGCTAATGTGCATTATGATTATGGCACTGATAGATCATAGATGGCAACCTCTTAGAGTCAAATCATTTGACTATAGGTTGGTTGGAGCATCTTATAGCACTAACCCCTCAGGACCCAGACAAGTATGGGTACCTAAAAACTGAGTTCCTTGATTGCAGGTTCAAGGAACAGCTGAGTGCCAAGGAACCTGGTACATGGATAGTGGTGTTCCAGACATATGACAGGAAACAAGAAAAACCTATCAAGATTCAAGGAGATTAGAGGTGCTAAAGTCATATTTGGAGGAAATGAAGCTCCACGGGAAATCAAAGGCACATGATCTATCAAGAAAAATGGATTGGAAATCACAGATGTTGCTTATGTTGAAGGCCTCAACTTCAACCTGTTAAGTATCAGCCAACTCTGTGACAAAGGCTATAATGTGGGATTCAACGTGGGAGTGTGCCAGATCAAAGATGTTGAATCCAATGAAATAGTGTTGCAAGGGTCAAGACACAAGAATATGTACGTGGTAGATTGGTCTACTGCTACACCAAGCACTTGTCTGTTAGCAAAGAGCACAGTCGAATCAAGTTGGATGTGGCACAAGAAGCTGAGTCACCTGAATTTCAAGACAATCAACAAGCTTGCAAGGAGTCATCTTGTAGAACGTTTGCCAGACTTAGTGTACAAGAAAGAAAGTGTATGTGATGCATGCCAGATGGGAAAGCAAATCAAATCTTCATTCAAGGATAAGCCAAGTCCTTCTTCAACAAGGATATTGCATCTGTTGCATATGGATTTATTTGGTCCAGTTGAGCCAGTTAGCATAAGTGGAAAGAAATACACATTAGTGGTGGTGGATGTATTCAAGATATACATGGACAATTTTCATGTGTAAAAAGAAGGAAACTTTGCAGAAGTTACCTCAGCTGATGAAGAGAGTTCAAAATGAGAAGAGCTAAACCATTATAAAAATAAGATCTGACAGAGGAACTGAGTTTGTCAATGGGATAATAACTCAGTATTGTGTTGAAAATGGTATTGCGCATGAATTGTCAGTTGCAAGGACTCCACAATAGAATGGAGTGGCTGAAAGAAGGAACAGATCTCTCAACGGAATGTGTGATCAATGTTGTCTCCAGACTGTTCACAACTTTGTAAACTGATCTGTTACATAGTGGATTCCTCCAGGAGTTGGAGAAGAGAGGATTAGAAGAATTACCCCATCTTCGAACCTCTATAAAATATTTGTGTCATTTACTTATATTTGTTTCTTGGTTGTTTCTATGTTGTTTCGTTGTTATTTCGATGTTTCATTACAACTTTTACTTATTACTTAGGCTCATTTTTGTTCATGTATTGTTTTATATATTGTTTATGTTGTTTCTGGGTTGTTTTCTGTAATGTTTTTAATGTTGTTATGATGTTTCTTAGTTGTTTCCTTGTAGTTTTCAATGTCTATCTTACCTTTTTGAAAGAATTATAGCACAAATAAATACCAAAAGTTTCGCAGAGTATTGATGTGATTGCAGATGTGATCACATTTACAATCACATGCAACGGAATATTGAAAACAGAAACAAGACACCAGATATAAAAATTATCTACAAGCCAACTAGCTTGTAGATGTACCAATATGGCGAAACTTCCACTAGTAAAATCGTTTTGATTCCGTATACAAATACTAAAATCAACTAGAAGAAAATCAACAAAAACTCATATCTAGAGTAGATCTGATCTATGTAATTCAACTCATCCAACAATGGACATGTGTGGACTACATTAATCACAAAACTAAAAACAATGGATGAAAAAGCTAACAAACACAATCTGCAGGACTGAATGTTATCTCAGATGTAGTCACATTCGAGATCGCATCCAGGGCAGTTAGACTCCTTGTGCTTGAATGACTCTTAATTCTCTCAAGACTCTTATAGCTCGGGTGTATTTCTTGTGTATTGATTGAGCACGTCCTCTTCCCTTTATAGAGTCGTCCAAATCCTTCAAGGAGTCCTAATACACAAGGAAAGAAGATATATACAAATATATGACAAGTAAATCACATATGTTAGGAAACAAGATAAATATCAAAGAGTCATAATATATCAATACCATATCAATATGATTTGTTTCCTAATCTAAATAAATCCTAATCATACCATAAGTCTAGAAAGGCAAAACAATTAAAAACACAATCTTTTATTTTAGGAAATTACTTGGGCGAAAAATCACGCCCTAACACTTTTTTTATTGATGTGGTGTTTTCTATATTGTTTATGTTGTTTCTGGGTTATTTCAATATTGTTTTAAATGTTGTTCTGATGTTCCTTTGTTGTTTGAATATAGTTTTCAATGTTTTAATGTAGTTTGTAACTTATTTTCAAGCTATTTTTGTTCATGTGGTGTTTTCTATATTATTTCTGTTGTTTCTGGGTTGTTTCTATATAATTTTTCAATATCGTTATGTTGTTTCTTAGTTGTTTCCATGTTTTCAACGTTCTCGATGCATTGGAACAAAAATTGAATTGTAGTTTTCTATTCATATGTTATTTCTATATTATTTTCAATGTATTTTTTGTTTAATATGTGTTGTTTATGTGTATATTTCTTGATTGTTAAGATTTCGAGTATAAACTTGATTATTTACTGAGAGAGATTGTTTTTTCACCGAAACTTTATTAGATGAAATATATATGAAACAATCATGAAACAACAACGTAAAAAAATTCAGAAAAATTGGCGGGAGCGTAAGAATGTCCAAAAAAAACGTGGGAGCATAAAAAAGTAAGGAAATAAGTCCAGAAGCTCTTAGTTATTCCAAAATCTCTTTAAAAAGGCCTTTTTTGTATAAAATGTCCAAATTACCTTTTTTCTTAACTTTAACATCCCATAAAAGCTTTACTCCAAAATGTCTAAAATACCCTTTTTATTTTATACGAGTTTTTTTAGGGGTTTTGTGCTTCAATCAAATCCTCCATTTTTGTTGATTTGCTCCTTCCTATCGATCTTCGACATTGCGAGAGAAATCAACATTCAGGTTTGTATTTTGTTCTTCGAATATTATGACACTGTTTTATTCATTTTATTACACATTTCTTTCATTTTATCGAGTAGTTGATGTTTTTAAAGACTCATATTGCCCCTAACCTATCGTTCAAACGACCCATTCAAGTAATAGGTACGAAGAAGACCTTGTTGTGATATCTAACCAACACAGGAGTCTTATCAGTGTAGTCCAAACCATTTTCTAAAATGAACGTCATGCTCATTGTATTTATCATATCAAAGGCAACTTGAGGACTGTAACTCAAAAGACTGATATTATCTCCCTTTTTAAGAAAGCGGCAGAGGCATATACAACAGATGAATCTCACAAGTATACGTCCCAAACTAAAGCTACTAACGAGAAAGATTAGAAGTATCTTAATGATACAAATTTCGGTACTTGGGCTACGTCATATTTTAAGGGAAACCGCTACAATATCATGACGTCAAATTATGCAGAGTCTCTGAACTCAGTGTTCAAAAAATCCCGACAAACTCCTATACTTGTATTGTTTGATAATATCGGAAAAAGTTGGGGTCCTTGTTTTATGAGAGGCGTAAGACCGAATGAAGTTATGCAATCTAACTCCCACAATGGAAGAAAAATTACGCAAGTCTCGTGAAAAGGCCAAGAAGATCACGGTTGAACCAATTGATCAAACTTTGTATGTGGTGAGGAGTGGGGCCACAAATTACACTGTTAACTTTGCCGAGAACACTTGCACTTGCATAAAATTTCAATTGGACCACCTACCATGTGAGCTGCAGTAGCAGGGACCAAGAAGAGAGGTTTTTCAATATACCCCATGTGCTCATCATATTATTATGTTGACTGTTTGAGGAATGGCATATATGTATACTATTTTCCATGTGCCCAACGAAAATGAATGGGAGATTCCTGATAAAATTAAGAAAATGATTGTCTTGCAACCTATTGTCCGGCAATGAGGTGGACATCGTAGAATAACAAGAATATTGTCAACGGGGGAGTTTTACTCAAGACAAAAATGTAATAGGTGTCAATAATTTGGGGATAACCAACTGAATTCTCGTGATCAAAGACCAATGAGCGATAGACATTCACAGATTTAGTGATTGCTATATCTCGTCATAGGTTTAGTAATTATTCTATTTCATCGCAGATTTAGTAATTGTTGTATTTAATAACTATTTCGGGTAATTGTTCGTGAATTTGTTACCGCAAGCGTCCGTTGTCAAATTTTAGTATAGAAAATGAATAGAGTTATCGTCTCCACGGGGAATAATATCAAATTATTGCTAAGTATTGAAAATATAATAGTCTAACTTTATCTAGAAATTTGAATATTTATGAGATAGGTTATACTAAAATCCATTTTAAAAATTAAAGAAATGAGAATTAATCTAAGATGCTACTGCACAAGTGATAAAATGAATTCTAGAGGTTTGATTTACCTAGTTTTCTTTTATATTATCAATATAGTTTATCAATCACAATTTATCAATTTATAAGCTAAGATTCCTACTACAATAATTTCCCTTTTCAAGTGTCAAATGATTCTTGATTTCAATTAAGATATCAATATCTCTATAGATATCACAAATTAAAATCTAAACATGATCCATGAATCTCATAAAATGGCTTCAAAGGGTTCATAAATTTCTCAATTCTATGAAGGCCTAGGTTATGCTATTCTAAGATCATGTATTCAATTATATTTCTCAAGTGTAAAATCAAATACACCCAACAACCTAAATTATTTATCAAGTAATTTAGATGCAATTAATCCAAATAGCACAAATAAATTGAATAGCATATAGATTGATAAACCACAATATCAAAACATAACTTCAAACTTTGGTTACATCAACCTCTAGAATTATAGAGTTTAGCTCATGATGAAAATGGAAATATTCATAGCAAAAGAATAGAATATCTCAAATGATAGATGAACAACAACAACAATGAGTTCTCAAGATTAAAGAAGAATCTTCTCTATTTCTAGATGATAGATTCCTTCAATCTTCCTTCCCTGAATCTTCTCTTGTTTTTTGAAGGTATTTTATTGTCTTCCCAAGGTGTCCAGATCCCCCTTCACGCCCCAAGATGCATTTTTATAATCCCACAAACTTCCAAGATCTGAAAATAAAATACAAGTTGAAACCTTGGTTCCTCAGTCAAACAATGTTGCAGTGCCAAAGGACGGGCGCTGCAACGCCCATAGGCCAACCTTCTCTGCCTCGATTTGGACCCCTGTGTTGCAGCGTCCGACTTAAATCCGGCCAAATGATGTTTTTTTCCTTTCTTCCACATGTGATTTCTATTTTCCAAGCTTCTTTCTTCTCTTTGGAACATAATTTTTACCCTTTTACACGTACCAACTTGATGATGACACTAATACTATGAAAATAACTTAAAATGACTCAAATTTCTAAAAACCAACATAATATCTCACTCTAGAATACTCGATTCGTTGGTGTATAAAATCAACCTGAACAGTAATTTCGCTTTTGGACAATCCTCTCTTTACTATCAAAAGAACTAAAAAAATAAAGATCGCTTTAATTGACATTTGTTCGACCATTAAGTCGTTTTGAGTCGTTTGAACAACCCTTCTTCGACCATTGAGTTGTTCGGTAGTTGTTCATGTGTCGTGTTGAATGACTTCTATTTGACCATTCAGTCATTCGGTAGTCATTTATGTGTTGTGTTGAATGACCTCTGTTCGACCATTGAGTCATTCATGTGTCGTGTTGAACGACCCATGTTCGACCATTGAGTTGTTCATGAGTCATTTTGAACGACCCATGTTCGACCATTGAGTCGTTCAGTAGTCGTTTGAACAACCATTAATCGACAATAAAGTCGTTAAATTGTCGTTTTAAATAATTACGCATAATCAATATAATTATCTTATATAATTAGGTATAATTGAATATAATGTAACATATGAACTAAATTAAATAATTCAATTTGTTAACATATGATATAATGTAACATATAGTATAATGTAATTTATAGTCTCGTGACTAATGTAATTACGGTCAGTACTAATGTATATCAATTTGTTAACATATGATATAATTTAACATATAGTATAATTGTAATTTATAGACCCGTGACTAATGTAATTATGATTAGTACTAACTTATATCAATTTGTCAACATATGATATCATGTAACGTATAGTATAATGTAATTTATAGTCCCGTGACTAATGTAATTACGATGAGCACTAACGTATATCAATTTGTTAATATATGATATAATGTAACATATATTACAATGTAATTTATAGTCCCATGACTAATGTAATTACGATCAATACTAACTTATATCAATTTGTTAACATATGATATGATGTATAGTATAATGTAATATGTCAGCTTATTTTAGAATCCTAAACATCCATATCAAAAAAAACCTCAAACAAATCCTAAAACCCCTAAAAAATGGTTCAAGCTTACCTGAAAGACCTACAAACTATTGTAGGTCGTTTGAATGACTCATTTATTGTATAATGAGACGTCTCATCTACCACAACATTTACTCACCACAGTTAAAAAGACAATTATGTTTATTTCTAGGCCATTTTTCACTTTCCCGGAAGACAAATGAAACAAGGACTAATGATACGAACATATCTGCGAGGTAAATATCGTTTCAATTTTTGTTGATGTTTTATTTCATATTATGTTACGTTGATGTTCTTAATCGATTTCACACACCAACACTAAGCATGTTATGTTATTTTAGTTTAGGTCAAGGGTTTTACTGAATAGCAATTGAAATTTAGGTTTAGGTTTAGGTTTTTTAGGGTTTAGTTTGTTTAATAAAAAATTATTTAGATTTGTTTTAGGGTTAATGGTTTCTAAGCTTTTTTGGGTTTATTTACGATATTTACTAAATAATAACTGTAATAAATTGTTTAAGAGAAATTTAGGGGTTGTGATTAACACGAGTTTATCTGCCTCGGACAAGGAATTATAATTAATTATTTAGTCTTTTTAAATAATAATTGAAATTTAGGGTTTTCTGTATCTCGATTTTTTCAATTTCTCCAGTTGATCATATTACTGTATTACATAGTTATGCTTCGTATAAGGAATCAATTAATTCGTCGCATGGTCCAACCACACAATTGGACACCTCAAGAAGAGGAATATCTCTATGAATGATTGAACAGTTTGACTCATGATCTTATATTGTCCAGCCTTAGAGAATTCAACTCGTTATTGTGGTTTTTGGCTTAGGACCTCGGTGCACATTTCTCAAAATAGTTAGTCCCGGGAAAGGTTAAAAGTTAGATTCAAGTGTTCCGAAACAGTTTTGAGGCATTTATGAAGTACATTGACACTCCTGGTGTGATTTTTGATCAAGACCAAAACGTAGTTTCTGTTATTGGGATTTATTGTGATCATGTTAGAAGGGTAAGAAATAGTTGTGTTGTCATACGCTACTGTCAATTTATCCATATTAAATTAATTATACCTAACGAAGCTTTATTTTTTGGTTGTTCTACCATTGAGCGGCGATTCTTCAGGATGATTGAGTTCAAATACTTCAAAATCGTCAATAATATTTTCATAGAATCAAATGCTGCCCAGGTTGACTTATCCAACAAAGTCGATTACCATCCTGACAATCCATTTTACATTGAAGATGATGTCAATGGTGGAGATGGGGCTGGTCCACCGGGATTCAATGATGGACATGGGGCTTGTCCACTGGGTGTTAATGGTGGTGATGAGGATGGTTCCCGAGTTTCTATCGATGATCCACCAGGTTGTTGTCCCTAAACAATTATTTCTTTTCTGTTGATGAATGATTTTTAATTTCTGTTGATGTTTTCCTTGAACAATTGTTTTTTGTTATTGAATATTCTTTAATTTATAATGAGGTATGTGTATGGTATATGTTAAACAATTTTAATTTATGTTGATGTATGTGTAATATATATGTTGTTTGTGTTAGATTATGTTGTTTTTTTTTTGTTGTTTATGTTATATAGGTAGATTCAATGTGTATGTGTAATGGTCGTTTGAAGAAATGGACAATCAATGGTCACTCTAAAACTCCACTGACCAATGGTCGTTCAGTGGTCATTTAAAACGACGAATAATCGACTATAGAGTCGTCAAGTTATAGTTGTTCAATGGTCATTTTAAATGACCAATGAACAACGATCGATCATTCGAAGTCGCATAAAATGACTAATGAATGACCACAAAGTCGTTCATTGGTCGTTCCATTGTCATTTAAAACGATCATTGAATGATCGTGGAGTCTTTCAATGGTCGTTTTAAACGACTTTTGGACGACCTTTACACAATGACATAGAACACTGAACTAAATTTACAAATTCAGAATACGTCATTTACAAATTCAAAAATAGAACATAACACAGAGAGTATAAACTACATCATTTACAAATTCAAAATACGTCATTTACAAATTCAATATACATTATTTACAAATTCAATGTACCATTACATACATGAACTAAATTCAAGGATCATAGTTTAAAAAATATATAGGTTGGCAACCAACTTCTTCCTCCACTTGAGCATATGATGGTCGTTTACGAGATTTGCGGGTTATCCGGCACTCAGAAACTCTATAAACTTGATCACAAAGACTTAGCAATCACCTCTATGATATGCTAAAATAACAATTAGCTATTTAGGGAAACACATAAGCTAAATAACACAGTTAAGATAGATCGCTTACGACGTGCCTCTTTTGATGTGTTGTCACATCTCTGAACTTTGAGAGCCTGTTTGTTGTAATCCCAACTTGTTGTACGACTAACGGGAACATAACGGTAGAAGATTTAAGGCCATCATTAAGTTACCCCTCTGTTAGGAAACTCTGGTAGGTGTTAGGAAAATTTATGTTTAGATTATGATGATACCATGTAAAACTTAGAATAGGAAGTTGGCACCCCATTTTCCTTATAATTCAACTTGTAATAGATAGGACCGTATGAGCTGAGTTAGAGTCAGCTAAGTTGATGATTACAAGAGTCGACTGAAGATTGAAGAGAAGACTCAGCTGTGTGTCAGCTATGTGAAGCCAAGTGAAGGATCAGTCAAGTGACAGAAAAGTTGTCTCAGTCAGCTGACTGACAGTTAAGTCATTTCAAGATGAATGGAATCAAATGTCAAAGGGGTTTGTAGCAGACAAGACTTGAAGAAATTTGATAGAGATCTGTTGTCAACACAAGTCAAGGTTTTGCTGGAAATAGGCATGTGCCAGGCTGCTGATACGTGTAAAATATACATGCATTTAAGGGCTTATTTTGATATATATTTGATACATTTGCATGTATATTCAGTGCGTTTTGGTTGGTTTCCTTTGTTGGGCGTGATACTGCGTATTCTTGTAACTTCTTACAGGAAATGGAGCTAAATTGGATAAAAAATGATATCACGTTCCAAAGTATAGGTCAAGAGCTAAGGTACAAGCAAATATGTGAAGGAAAGAAGCATGCATGATCGAAGAAAAGGGAATTTCCTTCAAAAATGTCCAAATGCGCTAAAAGTTTCCCGTACTGGTAGTGTTTAGTATTTTGGCCATAACGTTCTCTACAAAATTGATATTAAGATTATTCAAGTGGCTCTAGAAAGCTAAGAGAAAGGGCTACAACATTAATGAAGACCCCAGGAGCAAATTCAGACGTTTTACAAGTCACACGACCATGTTAACAGCCCCACGACCGTGTGAAGTGCTTCAGCGATTTTCAGTCTCAAAAACCAATCGCATGGTCGGCCGGTGTGAGACCACACGGCCATGTGGGGTGGCCTTGTGAAACCACACGGCCGGTGTGACGTGTCTGCGACTGATTTTGAGTCCTAATCCCATCAGAACTCTACCAGTGATCTCTCAAAGCACCTATATAAAGGGGACCAGGTCTGAACGAATTTTCATCATCTTACATCATCTATATTCATTCATACACCATACAAGACATCAAAATACACAGTAACACAAGATCAAAGGTCTTCTGTGAGAGAATGGCTAGGTTACGAAGAACACCACAAGGCCTTTCACATCTACGGAAGAACAAGAACTTCGAAGGCTTGGAAGAAAGATCCGTCCTGATAAGAAGGGATTTTATTTCTTAGTTTAGATCTCTTGTATGTGCTTAAACGATGTCACAATGTTGATTCCAAGTTTGTCTATGAATTTGTTATCAATGTTTGGCTTATATTTCGGATCTTAGGGCATAATCAAAACTGTGGATTCATGTTAAATCTTGATTAATTATTTTCTTAATTAATTCATGTGTTCTATTTTATGAATTTGAGTGCTTATTCTTAATTGCTTTTTATCTGATCAATGATTAGCATGTCATATTTTTTAGTGCGAAATTCGGAAGAGGAGTTCTAATAAAGACGAAAATCGAATTCAGACATAAACGGATGTATCAAGTCGGGAGACCTACAACTATTTGTGGGGAGTCATTCAATTCATAGATCATCGGGAGACCTACAATTGTTATTAATCTACTGTTTATGCGCCGCTCGGGAGGGGGGATAGACTACCTTAGGAATTAAACCCATAGAATGCATGAATTGGTTTTGTAAAACATTAATTGGATTTAATATTGAAGAGGCATATTGAGATTATGTGCCTAAGGTAGCTTTCCTAGTTGTTGAAAATACTTGTGAGGTTCGCAAATTTATTTATTTCTTTTTATTTTTAAATTTTTATAACACTTGAGATTCGGTCGCTTCAATAAAATTGGAATGCGATGTTAATATAGCCTAAGTGTTTCATAGTCAATACCTGAGGAATACGACCTTGCTTGCCATTATCCTATAAACAACGATGTACATTTGTAGTTGTAAGATCCAAATAATTTTTGGCGAACAGCTGCCAATAATCAAGCTGTTTTGCTGAAAGAGTGCAAAAAGCAAGGAACCAATGGGATGTACCTGAAAAACTGCAGAGATCAAGGAAAGGTTGCACAGCATTAAAATCATGGTACGATCCTCATTAATGCTGCAAGGACAAGACATGCCAACAACCTACGAGTGAGATTTGAAACATGTGTCTATCTCTTCAACGAACATATTTTCGAATATGCACTATAAAAGGCTGAGGAAGCAAGTGAGAGAATGTAACGAATTTCATAAGACTATCAAGCATTCAAGCAAACAAAACCTGCAAAATACTCTCAAGCTTTAAAAGACAATCCTCAAGCCTAAAACCGAAGGAACTTAATTTAACACACTCAGTGAAAGAAAGATTACTTCATCAAGTTGAAGAGGAAATTTGTTTGAAGAACAAAAGGAGTCTACTCTCCAAGGTTGAAGGAGAAGTAGTAAGATTCAAGTTCGAACCAGAAGCTTTGGGCCCGTTGGAAGGCAATGTGATCAATTCCAAGAGTTTGAGGGAGCTGAAGTAGCAAGACAGTTGTTTTTTGAAGAAGCTGAGTTCCAAGAGCAACCAGCTGTGTGATTAAGGCTGAATCGGACTGTTGACTGCTTTGTAACCAAGATCTATTACTTAGAGGATTCCTCCAGGAGTTGGAGAAGAGTGGATTACAGGAATTACCCCATCCTCAAACCACTATAAAAAAATGCTTGCGTCTTATTTACTTACAACACTTTAATTTCTTGCATGTCTTTTATATCTGCTTTTAAGTTATAAACATTGAACCCAACTTATAATAACCATTGCTAAAAACAAGTGTTGAAATCAAGTTTAAAACAACAAGGGTGAAAGTCTTCCACTGAACAAAAATCAAATCAATTGTAAATCTAAGTGTTAGGCGATGCAGTGAGTTATACTATCAACGGCTCGTTGAAAGTGCGTTGAGTGGGTAACTTTGCTGAAGTAAGCCAACCTAGCTGTCCCTCAAGGACTAAGCTGATTTGTGATTTACTCTGAAAATATTTAAAAGGACTAAATCAATAATTTGGTAAGGTTTGTTCAACCCCACCTTCTAAACCTTACTACTCACCCCTTGGGACCTACAAGTGGTATCAAAGCGGTTGGTTCATTGAGCCTTCCGCACTGGTTACTGGACTAGATCTCAGTCTTTTCAAAAGAAACAACACTTGAGTTTTTAAAGCTTTTATTTCAAAAGCAAATTTATTATCATGGAAGCAAATCTAACTCGCATTTCCATGTTCATTGTGGAAGAGTTTGATGACTGGAAAATTCGTATGCAGGCTCATCTATCAGCTTTGCATGATGAGATGTCTCTAGTGATTGAGGATGGGCCACTGCAAATTCTAAAGATCAACAATGTTGTAAGAATAGCACCTCCAGCTGAAGGAGAGGATGTTGCAGCAGAGCCCAGGTCTGCTATGGTTGAGAAGCCTCGTTGTGAATGGACCAACGAAGATAGAAAGAGATACAATCTTGACAATGTTGCCAATGACATTCTTTACAAAACCTTGGACAAGACTATGTTTAATAAAGTCAAATCTTGCAAATCAGCCAAAGAAATTTGGGAAAAACTTACATTGATTTGTGAAGGATCTGATCAAATCAAAGAAAATAAATTAACTTTTACAGTCCCAAAATTTGAAAATTATAAATTGATTGCAGGTAAGAGTCTGGATCAGCTGGATGCCAGATTTACAGAAATCACCAATGAGCTTTTAGCTCTGGGAAAGGAGTACACACAGAAGGAGATATGTATGAAGATCCTAAGGTCTCTCCCAGCTGAGTGGGAAATGAAGGTCATGGCCCTGAGAGACTCCATGGACCTCTCCAAAACATCAAACCATGAGTTATTCTCAGACCCCAAGGCATATGAGTTTGAGCTGAGAAGAAAGAAGCAATAAGAAACAGTTGTGCCCAAGACAGATGCACTGATGGCCAGTGAAGGGAAGAAAGCTGAGCCAAAGGAAACAATAGACCAGGAGAAAATTGCCCTAATGGTAAAAAGGTTCAACAAGTTCTTCAATAACTACGAAAGGAACAAGGGTGAATCTTCAAGAAGACACTCAGCACCCTCCAAAGCAAGGGAGAACATGCCACCCAAGAGAGTTGAATATCAAAAAAGTAAATATCAGAGAGTTGATAATTAGAGGACTGAGAGAGCTGACTTGAAGAGAGTTGAGAACCTGTGTTGGAATTGCAGATAGCCAGGACATTTTGTTGTTGATTGTCCTTATCCACCAGTCAACAAATACAAAAATAAAGAGAATAGAAGAGTCTTCAGAGAAAGAAGACAAGAAAAGAAGAAAGCCATGTTGGCTGCTGAGACTGCTGAAATAGCCAAGTGCAAGGAACCAGCAGACTCAGATAGTAGTGAAGTAGACTACTGAGAAAAAGGCTATGATCTGCCTCATGGCCAAAGAACAAGACCCAAAAGACCAAGAAGATGAGGTACACTCTAACTCATCTCATTCAGATTCTAGTGATAGTGATTGTGACACAAACACTTCATCACCCACAAATCTTTATGATTCACTTGGCAAAATGATGAAAGATTTTGAGCACATCAAAATCTCACACACTATTAAATGAGGAAAACAGCCATCTTAAATGCCAAAACTCACAGCTGACAGAAGAGCCGAGTGCTCTAAGTCACATAGCTGATGAGAATACAAAGCTGAAGGCTGAAATTGCCAAGATCCAAGCAGAATTAGCTGCTACAGAAAAGAGGGAAAAGGACCTTAAAAATGTGATTTCTTCATTTACAAAGGCATCCAAATCATTGGATGAACTTATAATGACTCAAAAAGAAAGTGGAGACAAAACAGGCATAGGATTCAATTCCTTTGTGCATGCCAAAGCTCCAAGAGTGATTATGGAAAAAGGATCCTCAAGTAATGAAAGAATCCAAAAATCCAAGACACTAAATGTTGCACCAACACCCACACAAAAACACGATCAAAACCATACTGGCCTTGGATATAAGGGTAAAGGCAAGAAGCCAATTGAGTATGCTAAAATGACAGTTGAAACAAAATTCAGAAAAGTCCATCAGTAGACTCCAAACAGAAAATACTCTGTGAAAGCTAAACAGAGCTACCAACAGCCCCAAAGATTTCAACAAAGAAAATCATATGATGGTAATGGTAGAAACTATCCAAACCAATCTGATTGTAATAACCAAGTGAAATATCAGCCAAGACCTATGGGATACAAGCCAAAGTGGCAAAGACCTCAACCTCATCATAGGTCATTCCCAAGACAAAAGAGTTATCATCAGCACACATATGCACCTAGGCACAATACTCATCAAGCACAGAAATTCCACTATTATCCCAAGAAAGCAAATGCACAAACAAATACACAGACATACAGACAAAAGAGACAATTGTATGATCCTAAAACCCCAAGCAATTTGCTAATGTGCACTATGATTATGGAACTAATAGATGACAACCTCTTAGAGTCAGATCATCTAGCTATATGTTGGTTGGAACATCTTATAGAACTAACCCCTCAGGACCTAGACAAGTATGGTTACCTAAAAACTAATTTCCTTGATTGCAGATTCAGGGAGCAGCTGAGTGCCAAGGAAC
Source organism: Rehmannia glutinosa (assembly GCA_016081115.2). Taxonomy (NCBI): domain Eukaryota; kingdom Viridiplantae; phylum Streptophyta; class Magnoliopsida; order Lamiales; family Orobanchaceae; genus Rehmannia; species Rehmannia glutinosa. The sequence continues at coordinate 60,343,723 of CM071930.1, read as the reverse complement.
CTGGTACATGGATAGTGGCTGTTCCAGACATATGACAGGAAACAAGAGAAATCTGTCAAAGTTCAAAGAAATCAAAGGTGCAAAAGTTATATTTGGAGGAAATGAAGCGCCAGAGGAAATCAAAGGCACAAGATCCATAAAGAAAAATGGATTGGAGATCACAGATGTTGCATATGTTGAAGGTCTCAACTTCAATCTACTGAGCATCAGCCAACTATGTGACAAAGGCTCCAATGTGAGATTCAACATGGGAGCTTGCCAAATCAAAGATACTGAATCAAATGAGATTGTGCTCCAAGGAACAAGGCAGAAAACATGTATGTAGTGGATTGGTCAACTGCTACACCAAGCACATGTATGCTAGCAAAGAGTACAATGTAGTGGATTGGTGCAAGAAGCTGAGTCATCTGAACTTCAAGACAATCAACAAACTTGGAAGAAGTCATCTTGTGGAAGGATTGACTGACTCAGTGTACAAGAAAGAAAACATTTGTGATGCATGCCAAATGAGAAAGCAAATTAAGTCATCCTTTAAGAATAAGCCAAGTCCTTCTTCAACAAGGATATTGCATCTGTTGCACATGGACTTATTTGGTCTTATTGAACCAGCCAGCATAAGTGGAAAGAAATACACCTTAGTGGTGGTGGATGATTATTCAAGATATACATGGACTATTTTCATGTGTAAAAAGAAAAAAACATTGCAGAAATTGCCTCAGCTGATGAGAAGAGTTCAAAATGAGAAAGGTCAAACCATTATTAAGATAAGACCTATCAGAGGAACTGAGTTTGTCAATGGGATTATAACTCAGTATTGTGTTGAAAATGGTATTGCTCATGAGTTGTCAGCTGCAAGAACTCCACAACAGAATGGAGTAGCTGAAAGAAGGAATAGAACTCTCAAGGAAGCTGCAAGAACAATGTTAGTTGAAGCTGGATTGCCTAAGAGATTTTGGGCTGAAGCCATCAACACTGCTTGTTACACTCAGAATAGATGTATGGTCAACATGCAATTGACTAAAACTCCCTATGAAATTTGGACAAAGAGGAAGCCAAATGTTGTATATTTCAAGATCTTTGGATGTAAGTACTTCATCCACAACAATGGCAAGGACAACTTAAAAGCCTTTGATGCTAAAGCTGATGAAGGTATCTTTTTGGGATACTCAGCTGAGAGTAAAGATTATAGAGTGCTGAACAAAAGGACTATGGTCACAGAAGAGTTTATCCATGTGGTTTTTGATGAACCTAATGTGAGTGGAGAAGATATAGTTGAGTTAGTTGAGAAGAAGAATCAGCCAACTATGCAGAAGAGTCCCTATGCTGGAGTAGATGTAAGAGCACTCAACCCTGAAGAAGATGAGATGGCTGAATCTCAAAGACAGCTGGAAGGTCTGCAACTGAATGATGATGAAGAAGTTGTTCAAGACAACTTAGCAGCGAGACGGCTGGATCCAGTAGATCTACTCCAACAAGATGTGAGATGGCTAAGAGACCATCCACCTGAGCTAATCATTGGAAATATTGGGATGGAGTAAGAACCAGATCCAGAGCTCAACATGAAGCATGTTTACTTGTTTCATTTCCCAGATAAAACCCAAAGATGTACCTCAAGCATTGGATGATACACATTGGATTCAGGCTATGCAGGAAGAGCTGAATCAGTTTGAAAGAAACAAAGTATGCAAGTTGGTTCAAAGGCCTACCCACCAAAATGTTATTGGTAGTAAGTGGGTATTTAGAAACAAGATGAATGAGAAATGATCTGTTGTAAGAAACAAAGCAAGATTGGTAGCCAAAGGGTATTGCCAAGAGGAATGATAGATTTTGATGAAACCTTTGCTCTTGTTGCTAGATTGGAAGCAATAAGGATGTTTCTTGGTTATGCTGCACACAAGAACTTCACTGTGTATCAAATGGATGTGAAGAGTGCATTTTTTAATGGACTTTTGGAAGAAGAAGTCTATGTTAAGCAACCTCCAGGTTTTGAGCAGGACCTATTAGAGATAAAGTCTACAAGCTCAAGAAAACATTGTATGGATTAAAAGAAGCACCAAGAGCCTGGTATGACACATTGTCATAGTTCCTAATTGACAATGGATTCACCAAAGGAAAAGTTGATAGAACACTCTTCAGAATTCAAGATGGGGAGAGTATACTGCTTGTTCAGATATGTGGATGATATCATATTTGGATCTATAAATAAAGAGTTGTGTGACAAGTTTTCAAACCTCATGCAAGGGAGGTTTGAAATGAGCATGATGGGAGAGCTGACTTTCTTCCTAGGTGTTCAAGTCAAGCAAATGAATGATAGAACCTTCATAAGTCAAACCAAATATACCAGAGATTTAATGAAGAAACTTGGTGTGGAAGCAAAGTCATCAGTGTTTCAGTTAAGATGAATATGAATGCAGATGGCAAAGTTGTTGATCAAACCAGATATAGAGCTCTCATTGGATCACTGCTCTATCTAACAGCAAGTAGGCCAGACATCACCTTTGTTGTAGGTGTATGTGCTAGATTTCAATCTACATCAAAAGAGAGTCACATGACTGCATCCAAGAGAATCCTAAGGTATTTGAAGGGATGCCAATAAGTTGGCTTTATTGTATCCAAAAGATGGAGGATTCAAGCTGGTAGGCTACTAAGACTCAGACTATGCTGTGGACAGGAAAATTACATCAGGTACTTGTCAAATGCTTGGAAATAGATTAATTTCTTGGTTCAGTAAGAAACAAATCTCAATAGCTACATCCACAGTTGAAGCAGAGTACATATCTGCAGGCAGCTCTTGTGCCTAAGTTCTATGGATGAGACAACAGCTGAGAGACTATGATATAGAAGAAAAAAAAATTCCAATTATGTGTGATAACACAAGTGCCATTGCAATCACTCAGAATCCAGTATTGCATTCAAGAACAAAGCACGCTGAGGTCAGATATCACTTTATAAGAGATCATGTTGAAAAGAAGGACATCACTTTGGAATACATCTCAACTGATAAACAGTTAGCTGACATATTCACTAAGCTATTATGTGAATCAAGATTTGAATAGCTTAAGAATGAGCTAGGTTTGATTGAGCTAAGTTAGAAGACTCAGAAAACTCAATCAGCAGAGTCAAAGAAGAGAGAAATGAGAATTAGCAAAGTTTCATTTTTCAGCCAAGTGAAACAGCCAAGACAAAAAATCAGATGTATCGAGTAAGCTGACAGCTGAGTGATCATCATGTGAAGAGAGAAGCAGAGTTAAGTCACTTTTGGAAGATAGTTGAGTTATTTATGAGCTAAGTGACAAAACGCAGTTGGTTTTCTGCGAGCGGGAATATTTTTGGGCATTACGTCAGCGTAATTATGGTGTCAGAATAAAGCATGTACACATTTAGCCTATGATTGGATATAAATGCTGCTGCATTTAATACGGGAAAATTAATGTGGCTTCAAATGTTTAATTTTGACCGTTGATGATGATCAACCTTTTCAAATTCTAAAAATCGTCCCTTTATGTCACTTATATACCAAAATCCAATTTTTACTCTCTTCACAAAACACTCATCTTTCTCAAGCAAGCCAAAGTTTTTCTCTGCAACCAAGTGAAACCCTAGTTCCAAAAGCATTCGTTTTACAAGTATTTCACCGATCAATTTTCGAGAAATGGCACCCAAATACGACTTCATCAAAATGGCTGAGGATATCCACTCTGGATCAACAGTGGACTTCGAAGGTTTGGTAAGGCAAGGGGTAGATAAGGCCCTGGCTCAGAAGATTGCTGCAAAGTTAGAGAGATCAGGTCTCAAAGATTTCTCACTATGGAGTTCTCACACACATACCTCGAAGAAGTGGTTATGTTCTATATGAACGCTGAGGTTCACGACTGATAGATAAGGTCTTTGGTCCACAACAAAGACATCAAACTTACTGCTGCGGACTTAGCCGCTCACCGCCTTTGTCTTGAAGGGTGAAGGACATTCTTTGAAAAGGGCGTGGAGACCGGGCCGCGCACGAAGGAGATTTCCAAGACAGAGTCTGTTGCTAAGGCTATTTACACAGCCAAGAAGTCATTGACCAAGGATGACTATCACAAGTTGATGGATATCGTGTCCAAGTACGTGGACATGAAGTTTGGCAGCTTCAATCAGCTGTCTCAGACGAAGCTAACTGTTATGGACGCTATCATGGAGGAGAAGAAGGTGAACTGGGCTGAGTTCATCTTCAGTCGAATCTGCCAGAATGTTCTAAACAAAACCATATCTGATGATGGTCTGTTTGTAAGCTCCCTGGGGTATGGCCTGGTCTTTGGCCATATGATGGAGGTGAAAGGGATTGCGCTCAGACATGGGAAGCCATTCCATGTGACCAAGAAGATGTTCAAGGCTAACCTCTCCGGTGCTCAGAGGCAAGCACATGCATGCAGAGCTGACTGACACCAACGAAGGTGAGTCAGTTGATCTTGTCCCTGAGGACACTGCTGCAACCGCCCCAGCTCCTTCTCCGAAGCCGATTCAAAATAAAAAGAGTTGCTGCAGCAAAGAAAGCACTTGCCCCTGCAGCCGTTTTAGAGAAAGCACCTACTCCTACAGCCATCCCAGAATCGTCACCTGCCCCAGCAGCCGAGACTGAGAAGGAACCTCTTGTACCTTCTCTAGTCATGAAGAAGAAGCACACTGTTGTACCTAGGAAAGCAACTGCGTCAAATAAATAGAAGACATGTGAAAAGGCTTTTACTTTTAATGAGCCTGAGGATATGGAGCCAGAAGTTCCCTTGGTTCCAACCAAACAAAGGATATTGGTAAATAGATTGGACCTTGAGAAGTCAGCTAATTCTGGCACTCAACTGGTGAATGAGACTGTTGAAGCTCAAGAAGAGCAGTCTAAAGAAGTTGAGGGTGGTGAAGTAATCACCACTAAAGTGGATAAGTCAGCTGACGAGGGTCAGCAAATTGAAAAAGAAACAGTCGTTCGGGAGACAGCTGATGAGCACGGAGAAGACACAGTTGACCAGTCTAAAGAGTTAGTTGTTCAATCCCCTCAAACCGATGCTCGAACACTTGAGAAGGAACAGGCTCCTCTTACACCTATCCAGGAGGAGGAAGATGATGTCATAATGTTGTCTCTTGTCTACCCTGATATCCAGGAAAGATTAAGGATCTGGAGGTATTGGAAGCTGAGCTATCCCAGAAATCAATTCCATAGCCCTGAGTTTATTGAAGAAGAAGAAGAGCTCCTAAGCTTCCTGGGAAACATATCTATTAGCTCTGCCCTTAACCTTGATCTGTGCATATCTATCCTTTCTAAAAAGAAGGATAAAGAGAAGTTGAGAGCTATTGGGAAGGCAAAGGCTATTGAAGAAAATTGCAGAAGCCTCACTCATGTGCCTTCACAGATGCACCTGAACATGCCCTGGAACCAGCTGACAGCAGTGATAGTGACATTGAATAAATTGACCCTGCTGTAGCAGCAGAAAAAGCTGAGTTCCGGCAAGCAATAAGAGAATCCAAGGAGATGCACGAGAAATAATTGAATAGTGGCCCTGGAGAGTCTTAATCTATCATGATTACTACTAGCCCTGACATAATGGAGATGGTGAGAAATATTCAGGCTACCACATCTCCTGTGCAGTCAGAGGATAACAACTCCAGGAAGAATGGCGATGAAGCTAAGGAAGGTGTTGAAGCGGGCACCTTAGCCAAGCCACTTCCTGCAAAAGGTGTTGAGACACATGCCCCAACGACCAAACACTAATTTGGACAAACAGTAGGGTCTCAGGTTTCGAGTGACCCCATTGCTCGAAACTCAGCTGGTGCGCTAGCTGAGGGGGAAACTCAAACCACCACAGCTAGGTCAAAGGAGGCTGTGGGACAGCAACCACAAAAGGAGTTAGGAGGCGATGGTGATAATCTTACAGTTTAGCAGACTGAGGTTGACGAAGCTCAGATGGTTCCGACTATCTCAACTGAAACTTCAGCTGCCATGCAGGCCGATGAAGTTGCTAATGCAACTAAGGCAAAGGAAGGTAGTGAGGCCACGGGAGTTGAGACTCTTGGCCGTGAAAGTGCAATCCAAGGAGTTGAGACTCCGAAGGATGCCACTAAAGACCCTAAAGTAGCTCCGTCTGCTGAAGGGATAACTGATAAAGACCCTACTGTAATTGAGACTGCAAAAGGGAATGTACAAGGCCCATCAGCGGTTGAGACTGCTGAGGGTAACGAAGGCCTGGAGGAGGTTGAGACTTCCCTAGGTAAGAAAGTGGTTGAAGAAGTGTCTGCCCCTCATGAAGAGGTCAATGAAGAAGAAGATATTAGTGCCCTTCACGACTCCCAAGAGCATGTTGATGTGGAGTTCTTGGGAACCGATGATGAAGTTGAGTCCAACCCTATCGAAAAATCAAAAGAGGACACAACTGCAGAGGAGGCACAGGCACAAAAGAGGCAAGCCAGTGCTAAGGCAACTCCTATAAATTTCACAATGGTCGATGGCCCACCCCCAATGGTGCCATCAACCTCCAATGACACTGATAAGTCAGCCGAGGACCAAACTACTCAATAGGAAGAAACACCGATCCGAGGAAAGTCGTTAAAAAAATAGCGAGGATCGTCACCAAGAAAGCTAACACTGATTGCTCAAGATGTCAATGACAAAACAAATTTGAGGCACACAGAGCATAGGAAATTTTGAAAGAAAAGGGAAAAGCTCCACAGGTCGAGGACGTGGAGATTCCTATTTTCCCTGAGGATCTGTTTGCTGAATACTTTATATGCGAAGCCCATATACCTTGGAAGCAGAGTCAGCCACAGAACGTGCCAGATATACCGTCCAAGTCTCTCCAGAAGAAATTGGAACTCCAGCTGAAACTACCATGGTGCCGATTGGATTCGAGTTCGATGATGTATGGCCAGAGGAACAGTCCACTGATGTAGTCGACTTCCATAAAGCTTTCAAAGCTATTTGTGCATAAATTGAGCGTATGGAGCATGGATTAGCAGCATTAGACCAACGGCTAGACAACCACGATGCCAATATCACTGGAGATATCCGAGGAACTATTTCGAGAATCTAAGAATGGATCGGGCAGACAAAGGCATTAAGGCGTGAGCAGGTCACCTACTTCAAATCTTTATTCGCAAAAATGGTGATCTGGAGCTCAAACAATGCCAAGTTCCAGCAGCGTCAAAGGGACCACATGTTTAGGATGGATCAATCCCACAAAAATTACATGGAGTTGCTCAAGGCTCAGCATAAATCAGAAATTCAGAGGATGGAGGCCAATGTAGAATAGCAAATAAAGGTGCTCCAAACTGAGATGAAGCTGGTGGCAGCTGAGACCATGACTTTGAGATCCAAATTCAGAGCAGCATACTCCACGACTCACGATAATCATGACATGACAAACAATAAGATTGATCTACTCCTAAGTGGAGTATTCCCTAATCTGGCTCTACCCCTTGGTGATGATGCCAAAATAAGGGGAAGATGAAAGGAAAGAAGAACAACAAAGAAGTGATAAGGAAGGATTGGAAGAGGAAGCAAGCAAGGGAGAAGTCAGTTCAATGAAGAAGCCACCCTTGAAAATCATGTTTGCCAAGACCCCTCAACAAAGTGATGTTACAGCCTCAATTCTCAGCAAACTACCGAAAGAGCTATCCGTAGAAGAGAAAGCTGATTTGGCAGTTAAATAGTCAAGAAAAGCCATTGAAGCTGAGTTCGACAAGGTAGCTGAGAAGCACTCCGAGAGGATAAAAAATATAAAAGCAAGGTACGACGGCCCCCCAGCTGGTTTGTTGAAAGATTCCCCAGCTATAAGACCCCATCGAGAAATTACGATGCATGATGCAGGATCTGAACCTAGATCATTAGAGGAGTTTCAAACTCTAGCTGCTGAAGGTTACTTCAAGAGAATGACTCTACCACAGACGTGGGATTTGTACTGGGAGAAAGGACTCGACTTATGAAATTCAGCTGAGATACAACAGAGTTTGAGCAGTCAGTCGACTGGGAAGACACCTGTATAGTACACTCCTAGGGGAGGAGCTGAGTCATATCGAGGAAAGGGAAGGTTTGGAAGTGGTGGAAGAGGCAAAGGTACTCCACCACAGCCAAGACCCAAAGATTTAAGGTATGTTGATCCACAGAAAAATGGAGTCAACTACTGGGTTGGGTACAACACACTTGCAAATATTGAAGTAGAGACGAAGAATAAGGAGGCTAGAAAAAGGAAAGAAGCTGAAAATGAGAGGCTCATGCGTGAATGGGAAGAAAGGCAGAGAATGGAGGACCCTGCTGCTAAAAGAGCCTATGAGAAGAAGAGAACAGAAGAAGAAGACAGAAAAAGGAAGAGAGCTGAAGAACATAAGAGAAGATGGAAGTAGCCGAGGCATTGAAGACGGCTGAAACCCCTTCAAATGTATTTTACTTAGTTGTAAATACAAATTTATAAGTCTATACTAAAACCTCATAACTCTGACACTTGTATATTTTCTTTGTTATAATAAGATCTGATACATTTGTATAGATAGTACAACTCTGATATATTATACAAGGTATACTTTGTAAAAGCATTGTAAAGTGCGTTGTAAAGTACAAGACGATATGTTCGATAAAATTGACATATTTCACGCATGCATTCTTTGTTACTGCACTATTTACTATGTTGTATTTATTTAAGTTTTGGAATCATAAAAAAGGGGGAAATTGTTAGGAAAATTTATGTTTAGATTTTGATGATACCATGTAAAACTTAGAATAGGAAGTTGGCACCCGATTTTCCATGTAATTCAACTTATAATAGATAGGACTGTATGAGTTGAGTTAGAGTCAGCTAAGTTGAAGATTACAAGAGTCGACTGAAGATTGAAGAGAAGACCCAGATGTGTATCAGCTATGTGAAGCCAAGTGAAGGATCAGTCAAGTGACAGAAAAGTCGTCTCAGTCAGCTGACTGACAGCTAAGTCATTCCAAGATGAATGGAATCAAATGTTAAAGGGGTTTGCAGCAGACAAGACTTGAAGAAAGCTGATAGAGATCCGTTGTCAACACAAGTCAAGACTTTGTTGAAAATAGGCATGTGTGAGGCTGCAAGCACTAAAGTTGTTTTGCTGAAATATTGCAAAAAGCAAGGAACCAATGGGATATACCTGAAAATCTGCAGAAATCAAGGAAAGGCTGCAGAGCATTAAAATCATGGAACGATCCTCATTAATGCTGCAAGGACAAGACATGCCAACATCCTATGAGTGAGATTTGAAATATGTGTCTATCTCTTCAACGGACATATTTTTGAATCTGCACTATAAAAGGCCGAGGAAGCAAGTGAGATAATGTAACGAATTTCATAAGACTGTCAAGCATTCAAGCAAGCAAAACCTGCAAAATTCTCTCAAGCTTTAAAAGACAATCCTCAAGCCTAAAATCGAAGGAACTCAATCTAACACACTCAGTGAAGGAAAGATTACTTCATCAAGTTGAAGAGGAAATTTGTTTGAAGAACAAAAGGGGTATACTCTCCAAGGTTGAAGGAGAAGTAGTAAGATTCAAGTTCGAACCAGAAGATTTGGTCCCGTTGGAAGGCTGTGTGATCAATTCCAAGAGTTCGAGAGAGTCAAGTAGCAAGACAAATTTTTTTGAAGAAGTCGAGTCGTGAGCGACCATTTTGTGTGATCAAGGCTGACTCGGACTGTTGGCTGCTTTGTAACCAAGATCTATTACTTAATGGATTCCTCCAGGAGTTGGAGAAGAGTGGATTAGAGGAATTACCCCATCCTCGAACCACTATAAAAATTGCTTGCGTCTTATTTACTTACAGCACTTTAATTTCTTGCATATCTTTTATATCTGCTATTAAGTTATAATTGTTGAACCCAACTGATAATAATCGTTGCTAAAAACAAGTGTTGAAAAATAAGTTTAAAACAACAAGGTTGAAAAGTCTTCCGCTAAACCAAAACCACATCAACTGTAAATCAAAGTGTTAGCTGATACCAGCTGAGTTATACTATCAACAGCTTAGTCGAGTCTGTTGAGTGGGTAACTTTGCTGAAGTAAGCCTATCTAGCTGTCCCTCAAGGACTAAGCTGATTTGTGATTAACTCTGAAAATATTTAAAAGGACTAAATCGAAAATTTGGTAAGGTTTATTCAACCCCTCCCTTCTAAACCTTACTACTCACCCCTTGGGACCTACAGTCGGGATCATAGATATTCAACTCCAATTTTATTAAATCAACTTCAGCTGCAACCCAATGTTTATTATGGCAAACTGGAAAGTACAAGTTCTTACACCCCTCCCATGACCTCCCAAACTTACTCTAAGTTCCTTTGGTGTATTCAATCATAGGATTATCGAACTTGTGGTTTGTGGGGTTCTCATTGTAAGACATGTACGCAAATATCATTTTCACATAGAACTCAGAGTCTAGGATGGCTCGAGTGTACTTGCAGAAGGATATCATATATCTATGATGTCTCTCCTCCAATAAGATCATCGCCAAATACATGTGCTAAAAAGTGAAAAGTTCATGGTATAAGTTTCAAATAATATTATATTGATAATGCAATAATTTAAACAGAACTTACATCGTCTTCAAGCCAAGACCCAGATGCCAATAGACACGTAAACCAACTTTTAGGATTTTTGATTTTGATCTCATGTAGGATCAATTCTTCACTGTTGAAAGAAATAATGACACTAATTAAATGAAGTAATAACAATTGTTCACTGAGTCATTTAGTGGTCGTTTAAAATGACCACTGAACGATATAATGGTCGTTCAGTAGTCGTTTTAAACGATTAATACACGGATATGGACATAGAACACAACACTAATATACATACATAGACATATAACACAACACTAACAGAGAGACAGACAACACAACACTAACTAAATTACAAGTTAAATGAAGTAATAAGAACAAATATAATAATAATTAATTGTAAAGCCATATGCGAAGATTCTTACCCATCAACTACATTTATATACCAATTCTTGAATTGGTTCAACTTTAATGGATCCACCAGAAGGAAGAAATCTATTTTCATCTTGTCCACAAAAGTTCTAGAGGTGGTTGTTATTTGTCTTGCTTTAGTTTTTTGAAAGGAGTTCTTGTATGAATTGAAGGCATTCTGGGTCAATTCACTCCCGTCTCCAAAACATTTTCATCATTTAACTAGTTTTCTTCATCTTCTTTTTCCTTGCATATTTCACCCGCTGCTGGGTATCCCCCACGCCAGGCTACCCCGTCTCATCAGTCTTCTCCGTCTCAACATTGGAAGGCTGCTGCGTCTCAGTATCCCTCTCGATAGCCTGCTCCGTCTCAATGCAAGCTGCCATGTCTCAGTATCCCCCTTGGCATGCTTCTCCATCTCCACTGTCCCCATATTGATATTCTGCCCCATCTCAGTAGCTCCTTCTACGGGAATCTCAACTGTCCCAAAATCAAACTAGTGGCGTGTATCCCCCTCGGGAGTGAACCACGTATACCATTGACCTCTTGTTTCACACTTTTGGTCTAATACCAAAATTTTGTGGTCCAATTAATTGACCTATTCATTTAGAAGCAAAAAAGCATCATCGACCTTTTTGGTGAGAAGTAACACGACATAATGTAACTTATCTGTAAGTGTGGCCACGACATCCAAAACTTGCCTCATACCAATAAAAGGCGCAGTGGGAGGTTAGGGTACTGGTATTCTGCCTGCTAGCTCCATTTCAGGAAAATCTCGAGGTGGCACATTCTCTATCTCCCTATGATTTGTAAGATAAATTTATAATAAAAAAAAATTACCTCCAGCTATTGTTGTCCAAGTAAGTAACCAATGATCTTCTAACCTATGCTTTTTTAAAGAACTTGGATAAAATATAGGCAAATTAATCTCTCGTAGGCTAGATTAGGGACCCTAGAAATGATTTTCTACTGCAGTTACCATCAAATGGATAATATTTTGAAAGATCACCAAATAACTAACTCATACGTGGACAATTAAAAGGGCATGTGACTAATTAGAAAATCTCCAATTACGGGAGTTAGTTAGAATTTCTCTAACATTCTCCCACTTGGTCCACATATCAAGTATTACCTTAAATGGTGACAACTTAATATGGCCATCTTTTTTATAGTAATTTTATGAATTAGTACTATAACCTTTATTAACTCAAAAGAAAATCTCAATACATGAATCATTATGGTTATATCATAGATAAATTTGACATTATCTTCCATGTATCACATGCATGAAATTTATAAGTTAGTAATCAATATTTTACAAATGAAATAAGTTATTTTGGTCCTCTTTTAACTAATCCCAATGGATTTATACAATGATCTTTATGTGTACAAAAACATTGCATTAACTAAAATATCTAAACATGTACGTATACATATCAAGAGAATAAAAGCAATATAAATATTGGTCTAGACTAAGATAATTAAGCTACAACCTAAATAAAATATGCGATGACTTTTTGGGGTGAATTTAATAAATTTATAATACCATAGTGTTATTAGAGCGTTCTCCTAGTTATATACATGTAATTCATTTATGTTTTATATGCAGCTAAATAATAATTAAATGTTAATTATAACGATAGGTCAAATTTTAATACAACAACAATGCAAAGTTAAATATACAGTAAGATTCTACTTATTGTGCACCATCTCCAAAAGAAAATTTCTAGCAGAAGGAGTTTGAGTTTCGAACAACATTGTCGAGTTCTCCATAGTTGTAATCTTTTGTAATATTGTCCATTGTTATTGTTTGTTGAGCGAATATTATAGTTTATTTTTAAACACAATCCGTGTTCTTCAAAAAATATAGGGTTGTGAATATTTTTTTTGTCACCAATTTCTGAATCTGTGTTTTTTTTTTGTTTTTTCTTTCTGAGTTGTTTCAATGACGAAGAATGATGCAAATGTACAAAAATATGGTGTTACGATACGTTTTTTCGGTAGGGTGAGTCTCTTGTGAGACCATCTGTTAGTAAATTTTATGTTTAGATTTTGATGATACCATGTAAAACTTAGAATAGGAAGTTGACATTCCATTTTCAATGTAATTCAACTTGTAATAGATAAGGTTGTATGAGTTGAGTTGAAGTCAGCTATGTTGAAGATTACAAGAGTCGACTGATGATTGAAGAGAAGACCCAACTGTATATCAGTTGTGTGAAGCCAAGTGAAGGATCAGTCAAGTGACAGAAAAGTTGTCTCAGTCAGCTGACTGACAGCTAAGTCCTTACAAAATGATTATAATCAAATGTCAAAGGGGTATGTTGCAGACAACATTTGAAGAAAGCTGAAAGAGATTCGTTATCAACACAAGTCAAGGTTTTGCTGGATATAGCCTGTGTCAGGCTGCCAGCAATAAAGTTATTTTGCTAAAAGAGTGCAAAAAGTAAGGAACCAATGGGATGTACTTGAAAACCTGCAGAGATTAAGGAAAGGCTGCAGGGCATTGAATTCATGGTATGGTCCTCATTAATGCTGCAAGACAAGACATGCCAATAACCTACGAGTGAGATTTGAAACATATGTATATCTCTTCAATGGACATATTTTTGAATCTGCACTAGAAAAAGCTGAGGAAGCAAGTGAGAGAAGGTTACCAATTACGAATTTCATAAGCATTCAAGCAAGAAAATACTTGCAAACACTCTCAAGCTTTCAAAGATATCCTCAAGCCTAAATTCGAAGGAACTCAATCCAACACACTCAGTGAAGGAAAGACTACTTCATCAAGTTGAAGAGGAAATTTGTTTGAAGAACAAAATGGGTCTACTCTCCAAGGTTGAAGGAGAAGTAATAAGGTTCAAGTTCGAACCAGAAGCTTTGGGCCCGTTGGAAGGCTGTGTGATCAATTCCAAGAGTTCGAGAGAGCTGAAGTAGCAAGACAACTATTTTGTGAAGAAGCGGAGTCCTAGGAGCAGCCAGCTGTGTGATCAAGGCTGACTCGGACTATTGACTGCTTTGTAACCAAGATCTGTTACTTAATGGATTCCTCCAGGAGTTGGAGAATAGTGGATTAGAGGAATTACTCCATCCTCGAACCACTATAAAAATTGCTTGCGTCTTATTTATTTACAGCACTTTAATTTCTTGCATATCTTTTATATCTGTTGTTAAGTTATAATTGTTGAACCCAACTGATAATAACCATTGCTAAAAACAAGTGTTGAAAAACAAGTTTAAAACAACAAGGGTGAAAAGTCTTCCGCTGAACAAAAACCAAATCAACTATTAATTTAAGTGTTAGCTGATTCCAGCTGAGTTATACTATCAACAGCTCAGTCGAGTCTATTGAGTGGGCAACTTTGCTGAAGTAAGCCAACCTAGCTGTCCATCAAGGACTAAGACTTGTATTAGGACTGCTAAGAAATTAAGATTGTGGGGTATTTGTAATGGTTTTTAGAAAATCAAAAAAAAATTATGATATTTGTTTTACAATCAATTATGATTACTAAAACTATTTCAAAAAGAAATGATTACTAATATTTTTTAGGGAAAAACTAATATTTTTCAAGTAAACTACTAATACTTTTCATGGACTACTAAAGTCAATTTTGTTACTTCGAAAACAAATATTTTGTCGACAAAAAGTAATACTTTTGTTAATAAAAATTGATACTTTTTAACAAGGTTGTATACTTTGGAAATAAATAATCAGTTTTGGTACTTTGAAAACGTTATATTTTTTTACGAGTAAAAGTTATAACTTTTTCTTATAAAAAATAATACTTTTCGATTTTAAAATGATACTATGGCACCACCTCCTACAAAATTTACTTTGAAACTATATATTTTTTAGAGTAAAAAGTGATACTTTTTGAGAAAATAGTGATACGTTTTAATTATCATTGCACCTGCAAGATATCCTAATTTTTACAAAAATGCCACCTGGTTTTTGGGCCTGGGTCACAGGTCGTGGGAGATCCTTCTCACAAAATACGACCCATTTTTGCCTTTTAAGTAATGGATTTGATAAGGATTCAAAAAATCAATTAACATATTCTCCTTCCATAAATTGTAACAGTTAGCATTATAGGCGGTTATCTATTTGTGGTGTCTTAATATACTATCCTTAATGTGATAATTTAATTATTTAATGTTATTTTTGTCCCTTAAATTTGAATTATCTGAAGTTTAATAGTAAAGATCAGTCCCTATAGTCTCATTGCACTGCAGGCAGTGGTGTCATTGGATCTAACATATATATATATGTGCACATCAACATTGGCACTAATTAAAAAACATAAATACATTTCAGATCCCTTTGTATATCTCGCTTTGTAAAATCACTTAAAATCCAGGAAAAATTAAAGCACTGATATTCATGTGCTAGAAATTAGAATGCGAGAAGTTTTTTACAATTAATGGAACAAATATAATTATTGCTTTCAGAGTAAAGTTAGTACAACATTTGCATGAAAATTCTTTTTCCAAAGCGTTGCTCATATCCACTATATTATATTCCTAAGCATAAAATATTCATCCAACACTTGGATGGCATGCGCACCCTTTTAAGAAACCAACGACAGACCAATATGAAATTCCTCAAATCATAATATTGGCCCACTTCAAAAGATATATATAAGATGACATGTCTTCAGAAAAGCAAAGGAAATGCGTGGATTTTCTAGCAAATCTTGTGATCAATCAATAGTATGGGTGTTGTATGGTGTAAACGAACCGAATCGAGTCGAATATCAAAGTATTTTATTTTTATTCGACTTATTTGGAGAATATTCTTATTCATATTCTTTTATTATCTGAATATATAAATTGATTCTTATTCTTATTTGAAAATATATTCGAATATATACGAATCAATTCGAATATATACGAATCAATTCGAATATTCGTATTCGAAATTCCCAACCTATATTTATTTTTGTTTTTTCTTGATAATATCTAATTAGTATGCAACAATAAATTTTTAAATACTTTAACAACATATTTAATAGCCAAATACATCATCAACAAAAAAAAGGGTCTATTCGGGCGGAAGATTTGATACGAGGGGCCGATTTTTGCAGCTTAGACCTCCTAGGCGGGCGCTTAGAACCAATTTTTTGGCCGCATGTCAGGCACCTAGACCGGATTGTTTGACCGTAGGCTGATTTTTAGCCAATACGATTTTTTGCACCGATTTTAGCAAAGCCGGCCGCCTAGGCCGATTTTTACAACACTGATTTGTATCGAATACAATGTCAATATTCTTCATTAAATATCCCAAAATACATAATTACATCACAAAATTGATGTACTTTTTCATTTTACAGAAAAAATGAGGGGGCCAAATAGAACTAATCCCAAAATTTACATATAAAAAATAAAAAAGTAAAAATATGGGGGGCCCAGGGGCCCCCTCCCCACCACGGTAGGTCCTTCCCTGGGTTTATTGCCGAGTCCATCAAGAATATACTATAAGGATATAATTATTATATATGTGCTTATTACTTATTAGTTTGGATCTTTTATAAGTGAATATATATATGATTTGTTATATATTAATAACCTATATAATTAAATATATACTCATATGCATAAAAATTATATATAAGTAATTTGTGTATATATATATAATATTATTCAAATATTCTTTTGAATACTCGAATCGAATATACGGTATTCATATTCGTATTCGCATAATATACAAATCTGAATAAATATTCTTATTTGGATTCCTGTTCTAAATTTTCGAATTTGAATGTCTATATACAAATTCCAATGCCGAATGGAATAAAAAAGATTCGCTTCTTTTACACCCTAATCAATACAACATACGCACACTTATTTGCCGAAAACAAGGTACAAATACATGTCTAATTTTCTGAGAATCACGTAATGGCCAATCTTATTCTAAAAAATCTTTCACAAATCAACTTACATGGCGTGTTTATCCGTATGAAATTATTAAAATAAAGATAAATTTTACAAGGCAAAAACTTTTATGAGACGGTTTCATGGGCATTGTACAAGAGATGAATCCTATATGTAAAACAAATTTAATTTCAACCAAACCTATAAAAGAACCTAGTTTTTTTGTATTTTGTAGGATCCATATAGTGAACTCAAGTCTATGAGACGGTCTCATATAATACCACCTCATCTCACAATGATAGAAATACAGAACAAACAGGATGAAGGTGGATCTGATACCATGTAAGATACATCTATAATAAAGCTTAAGTGCTTGTTTAGGAGCACTTATGCAAAAGTTCATTTCAAAATGGACTTTTTAATAAGTGATTTTTCGAAAAGTCATATTTTGGGGAGTGACTTATCCAAAAGTTCATTTTAAATTAGTAACCAAACATATATTGTTATGGAAATTGACTTTTAGATCCAAAAGTCTATCTGAAAAATATTCCCAAACAATGTATTAATATCCATACTATTTATAAACTTTATTTTATTTTATACTATTAAAAGTGTGCATAACTTGAATTCTTTTTTGAAATTTTGTTGTGACAACAATATCCATTTGGTATACAGTTAAACGCATATTAATTAATGGTATCGGAACTGTGGAAATCTTTTAATTTAGCGAGATATTAAATAATTAATAAATTAATAATTTATTAATTTAGTAAGGTACTAAATAATTATTAAATAAACAAATTAATTTATAGAAATATGAATAGTAGAAATTTTTTCTTGTTTGTAGATAATTGTCCTACTCATTTAAAAATCTATTGAAAGATCGGATTTTCAAAAGGAAACTTAGCACAATGACATTGAATAAATTTTTTTGTTGACAACAAAAAACTACAGTAGAAGCTCTTACTAATTTGTTTTTTAAAAAAAAGATAAAGATGAGATTTAATGTGTCATTAATTTTAATAGAAAAACAAATTAATGAAAATTGAGTAATTTTCTAAGTTTTCATAGTGATGTGGCGAGGCCCACTCCTAGATACAATTGTTGGAAGGCCCATTATGCTAAAGTGGACTCAAGCAGCCCATCAAGCCCAAATGAAGCCTCCCGTGCTTGGCCGTTGATGAAGTAGACATCCAAGTACAAAGCTCCACTCGACGCCGCCACTTGGTGTAACACGATTACTGCTTGTGCAAGTGTTAGCTATAAAGGTTGCTAAAGAATAATAAGGCATTCATTATTCATCCCATTTCTTTTTATTGTTTATTTTTACATTTATCGCATCGGATCCCAATACTTCACGACCTCGATCTGACTTAAGCATCGGAGGGTCTTAGCCGGGACCACCCCCCGGCTAGCCTGACGTTTGTTCATCCATTTCAGGTCGCCAACGAACCCGAACCCGGTTACCTTTAAGTCCGTGATCCGAAGGTAACTACTGATCTAAATCAGTTGGCGCCGTCTGTGGGAAACTTTTTCTTGGTGTTCCTGAACTGAAACGGAGGTACGGAGGTATGGAGACTCCAGGGAAGCATGTTCAGAAGGGGGTATTGGAGACCCCGAGAAAGGATAAGGAGGTGCTGCAACCTGAGTTCTCCTCATCTCAATCTCGCAGATCCTCCGGACGCGGAAGGAAAGACCCGGACCAGATGATCTCGATGAGGAAGGAGGACTTCGAAAAGTTGGTCATGGAGAGGAGCCAGCAGCTCGCGAAGGAAAGAGAAAGGGAAAGGGGAATACCTGACCCCGACCCCATGACAGGTCCGGCCAGAGACCATGACGCGCACAAGCGAATGGGAAAAAAGGGAGGCCCAGGAGATCTCGAGCAAGAGGATGAAGCCGAAAGTCGGACCCGCCCCAAGACCCGGATCCTTTGAAAAAGTGGGATTAGGGGTCGAAGGGTTAGGGTACCGGACGCGAGTACCTTTGGGTGACAACTTGCAAGAGCTCGGTGAGCAAATTGAGCTTGCTACTAAGAAGTTGGAGGAGATGAAGAGAAGGGGAGTCACACGTCCGCTCTCGCAAAAAGAGAGGATCTCCTTTTTGTGAAGAGATCTTGGTGGAGGTGGTGACCCCAAATTTTAAACTCCGGACCTACCTCGATATGATGGAAGCAAGGACCCCGGGTGAGCACTTAACGGCATTCGAACATGTAATGCAAAATTGTATGGACAATCGATGCCATCAATGCCCGTATCTTTATCACTACACTATCGGGTCGAGCTCAAGAGTGGTTCACGAGTCTACTACCGCACGGTACAAAAGTGCAGTGGTGTCTTATGAACATTTGGTGAGGAAATTCCTCTTTCATTTCGCCAAAGAAAAAGAAGGCCAAAAGATCAGCCACGTACCTCTTCACTATTCGGCAGGGCGAGGAAGAGCCCCTTCGAGATTTTATTAATCGGTTCAACAATGAGGTCTTGGAGGTCGATGAGCTAAGGATTGATATGATGATCAGCATTATGATCCACGCCCTGAAAAAGGGACCTTTCGCATCGGCTTTGGCCCGAGACCCCCCGGGTGATGTCGAAAGTTTGATGGAGATGGCACAAAGATACATACACGAGGAAGAAATGAATTCATTGAAAGATCGAGAATGGTCTCAAAATGCGAGGACCAAGGATAAGAGAGAGTCCAGGGAACCAAATCGGCACAGATCTGAGAAAGATCGGGACAGAGATCCACCCAAATCGGACGGACCAAAGTTTCAAAACTATACCCCCTTGAACGGCCCGAGGTTGCGCGCATTGATGGCCATTGAGAACTCAAGGTTGGTAAGGTGGCCTAAGAAGATGAGATCCACCCCGAATAGGCGGAATTCAGATAAGTACTGCTACTTCCACAAAGACCACGGGCATGATACGTAAGATTGTTTCGGTTGAAAGACGAGATTGAGAGGCTCATTCGACAAGGGTACCTCCAGCATTTTAAGGCGCAAGGCGAACTGGTTCACAGGCAAGATCCGGTGAGGAGGTCTCGCAGCAGGTCACCTGAGCGTAACAAGCAAGGTCCAGACAAGGGAAAGAGACCTGCTGACCAAGCACCCCCTCATGGGCAAGATAATTTACCTCGGAAGGGGGTGATACATGTGATAGCCGGGGGACCAACTAACGGGGACTCGCGGAGAGCCCGAAAGAAATACGCAAGAGCTTACAGGCCGGAGGCCGCAAGTCACCAGGTCAATACAATCCAAGGCCCCCCGATCACCTTTGATCGGGCAGATCTTCAAGGGCTGGACCCGGAGCATAATGACCCCATGGTCATCACAATGGATGTGGCAAACTTTGCCGTGCAAAAAGTATTGGTGGACAGCGGTAGTTCGGTGGACGTCATAGCTTTGAGCGTGTTAAGGAGGATGGACCTCGGGATAACGTCAATTAAGCCGGTGGGAACCCCGCTCATGGGGTTCGGAGGTCATGAGGTCGTACCCTTAGGTACAATCGACTTACCTACCTCCCTGGGGGAAGAGCCATGTAGAAGAACTTTTATGATTAAGTATCTGGTAGTAGAGGCGCCTTTCGCCTATAACATAATATTGGGTAGACCCGGACTGAACCAATTCCAAGTCGTGGTATCTACTTTCCATCTAAAAATGAAATTCCCCACGAAGTTCGGAGTGGGAGAGGTCCGGGGGAACCAACAAATGGCTAGGGAATGTTATAATTTATCTCTGAAAAAGAGCGAAGTAAAAGAGACCGCCCTCGAACCCATGAAGCAAATGTGTGGTGGGGGGTCGAGTTCAAGCAAAAAATCCAAATCTGAGGATTATAGGATGGAGCCGGTAGAGGAGTACACTATGGTTCAATTGGACCCGAACGACCCAATAAAAACCACGAGGATCGGGTCGCAAATGACCCCGTCCCAAGAGCTCATGATGATAGAATTTCGAAAAAGAAGCGTGCGTGTTCGCATGGGAGCCATCGGATCTGGAAGGAGTGAGCCGGAGGTCATTGTTCATCGCCTCAATATTGATCCTGCGATAAAGCCGGTAAAGCAGAAGAAGAGAAGTTTCGGGGCGGAGAGGAACAAAATAATAGAGGCTGAGGTCAACAAGCTACTCCAAGCGGGTTACATTGTTGAGGTGCAATTCACAGATTGGCTCTCCAACGTTGTAGTCGTGCCAAAAACGGATGGGAGATGGAGGATGTGTACCGACTTCACAGATCCGAACAAAGGCTTGTCCTAAAGACCCATACCCGCTCCCACGGATCGATCTGTTGGTAGACTCGGCACCGGATGTGCATTGCTAAGTATGATGGATGCGTATCGGGGTATCACCGGATATCAATGGCCGAGGAGGATAGAGAAAAGACCTCGTTTGTAATCGATACCGGGTCTCTCTTGTTATAAGGTCATGTCGTTCGGGCTCAAAAGCGGGTGCCACCTACCAAAGACTCGTTAATATGATGTTTAAGGACCTCACTCGGAGTAACCATGGAGGTATACGTTGATGATATGTTAGTAAAAAGCGAGCAAGAGAACGATCACTTAAACCATTTAGCTGAGTCTTTCGCGGTACTAAGGAGGTACAAAATGAAACTCAATCCGCAAAATGCACCTTTGGCGTTAGAGGTGGCAAGTTTTGGGGTACCTCGTTAACGAACGTGGGATAGAAGCAAACCCCGAAAAGATCGGGCAAGAATCCGAGATGGCATCACCTAAAAGTATCAAGGAGGTCCAAAAGTTAACCAGGAATGATAGCCTCCTTAAACCGTTTCATTTCTAGATCAGGGACCGTAGCTTACCTTTCTTCGCTACGCTAAAAAATGTGAAGAATTTTGAGTGGACGGATCAATGCGAAAAAGCCTTTCAAGAGCTCAAGACGTGCGACCTCACCACCTTTGCTTGCGAAGCGGTCAAAGGAGAACCCTTTACCTATACCTCGCGGTCTCACCTCACGCCGTAAGCTCCGGTGTTGGTAAGGGGAGAACGAGGGGGTCCACCAACCGGTCTACTATGTCGCAAAGGTCCTCCAAGGGGCGGAGGAACGATATTCAAGTTGAGAAATTGGCTTGGCTTTGGTGACTTTCGCAAACTCCGGCCTTATTTTGATCACACGAAATTATCATCTTAACGAACCAACCGAGGCAGATCTTGGGAAACCGGACCTCTCGGGTCGCCTAGTTAAATGAGCGGTACAATGGGGGAATTCGACATCAAGTACCAAGTAAACGAGCCATAAAGGCCCAGGTCCTCGCCGACTTCTTGATAGAAATGACGAACCCAATTGATCCCATCCCAGAGACCTGGATGCTCCATGTGGATGGTTCGGCAGTGTCAGAAGGTGGCGGAGCCGGAATTTTGTTGCAAGGACCAAATGACCTCGAACTGGAAATTGCACTAAAATTAGAGTTTGAGGTCACCAACAATGAAGCGGAGTACGAGGCCCTGGTAGCAGGCATAAAACTAGCCCAAAAGTGTCAGGCAAAGAAACTAATAGCCTACACGGATTCGCAGTTAGTAGCAATGCAGGTCCAAGGGGAATACGAGGCCAAAGAAAAGACCATGGTAGCGTATCTGGAGCGGGTAAAGCAACTAGTCAAAGGCTTCGAACATTTTCAGCTTCACCAGGTCCCAAGGGCGGAAAATGCGCGAGCCGATGCGTTGGCAAAATTCGCAAGCAGCATCGCGGGTGTCAGTTCCAGAAAAGTGGTTGTCTTAAGAGCCGAAGAACCCGAGATCGGATCTGAAAAAGATCCGATCGACTTATGCCCCACGACAGGTCTCGTGCTTAAGATCTCGTGTACCGAGACCTGGATGGAAGACATAAAAAATTACCTCTTGCAGGATCATTTGCCGAATGACCCGCTAGAGGCGAAGCGTCTCTCAAGAGCGTCCGTTTTTGCATATTGGATGGAAACCTCTATAAGAAGTCAGTTACTGGGATCATGCTCAAGTGCTTAGGGCCGGAAAGGGCCGCATACGTAATGCAAGAGATCCATGAGGGGTCTTGCGGAAATCATTCGGGTGGAAGGTCTCTAGCTTTAAAGGTCATGCGCCAGGGATATTTTTGGCCAACGTTAGTACAAGACGCCGCCGAATTCGCCAAAAAGTGTGAAAAGTGCCAGCTACACGCGAACCTGCCGCACCAGCCGGCTACCCCAATGACCTCAATACCCATAACATGCCCATTTGATCAGTGGGGAATCGACATCTTGGGTCCCTTCCCATTGGCTCGGGCGCAAAAGAAGTTCATCATTGTCGCAATAGAGTACTTCTCTAAGTGGATAGAGGCCGAGGCCTTGGCAAAGATCACAGAAACGGAGGTCATGAACTTCCTGTGGAAGAATATTGTGTGTAGATTTGGGGTACCTCGGGTCTTGATTTCAGATAATGGAACCCAGTTCCAGGGGAAGAAGATAATAGCGTGGTGCAAAGAAATGAAGATCCAGCAGAACTTTACCTCGGTAGGAAACCCGCAAGCTAATGGGCAAACGGAGGTCGCTAACCGCATAATCTTACAACACCTAAAGACGCGCCTGGAACAAACGAAGACTTATTGGGTTGATGAGCTCCCAGGGGTGTTATGGGCGTACAGAACAACCCCAAAGACGGCAACAGGTGAGACCCCTTTCTGCCTCCTGTACGGGTCAGAGGCAGTGATCCCGGCGGAGATCGGGGAACCCACTCATAGGGTCGAAAATTATGAGGAGGAAGAGAACCGACAGAACAGAGCAGCTGACTTGGACCTCATAGAAGAGAAGAGAGAGCGCGCTTATGGGAGGATCTTGTTAGCAAAAGCCAGAATGATGAACGAGTATAACAAAAGAGTGAAGAAGAGGAGCTTCCAGGTTGGAGACCTCGTCCTGAAAAAGGTCGAAGTATCCAAGCACGTGGGAAAGTTAGACCCTAATTGGGAAGGACCGTATAAGGTAGTCCGCGTGTCAGGAAAAGGGGCTTACCGTTTAGAAGACTTGCAAGGTAAGGAACTCCCTAGGCCCTGGAATGCTCAGAATTTGCGAAGGTTCTACGCTTAACATGAGCAATCCGCCTCTTAACTTGATCCGCTACCTTACTTTTTTATTTTATTTTGAAATTAGGGGAGATTTTATAACCCCATGTTTTGTCGAAAGAATACAGAGGCCCATATGTAAGCTCATTATGAGCATCTTTTGTCAGGGGCGAGGGGCGTATGCGCATAAATAGGCAACCCTCGACCCCGCATTTTGTCAAAACCCAAGGGGATTAGATTGGCTTCTTTAATTGGAAATCGAAGTGGGGCACACACTTTATTAACAGATATCTTATGCGGAAATTTGAGCAAGGATTCGGGAAGGACTCTCGAGCTCATAAGCGAAGATCTCAAGATCTCGCGAGCCAATAAAAGGACTCCCAACAGTCCCCTCTAGCTCAAGATCTCAAGATCTCGCGAGCCGGTAAAAGGGATCTCAAGACCTCAAGGCCTTGTGCCTGAAATTGAAAGGGATCCCAAGGAACCCTCTAGCTCATAAGCGGGATTTCAAGACCTCGAGCCGTAAAGGGGTTCCTCAAGAGGTCCCCCGAGCTCAAGGAAGATCTTAAGGTCTCAAGGGACCTTAAGATCCCAAGGCCTTGTGCCTAAAATTGAAATAAAATAAAGAAAGGGATCCCAAAGGACCTCGAGCTCATAAGCGAGATCTCAAGACCTCGCAAGCCGTAGAAGGGGTTTCCCAAGAGGTCCCCGAGCTCCAAGGAAGATCTTAAGATCTCAAGGGACCTTAAGATCCCAAGGCCTTGTGCCTAAAATTGAAATAAAATGGAAAGGGATCCCAAAGGACCTCGAGCTCATAAACAAAATCTCAAGATCTCGTGAGCCGGTAAAAGGGCTACCGAGGGGTCCCCGGGCCCCAAGGAAGATCTTAAGACCTCAAGGAGTCTTAGGACCCCAAGGCCTTATTTGTGAAAAGGAATCTCATGAGATCCCCTAACCTCAAGTGATCTCGTACTCAACGAAGGGGATCCCAAGAGATCCCCCAACATACAAGCGATCTCGAGACCTCTTTAACTTGTATAAAATTTGCGTGAAATTTGGGAAGACCCCAAGGAACTACCGGTTATCAAACAAAGGGTACCACAAGGCATACAAAACATGGAATTTGAACAACAAACGAAAGCCTCAAGAACGTAAGTACTAAAAACCGAGCTAAGAGGAGCACGAAGCGTAAAGTTAAAAAAAAAGCGATTCACTAGGTATAGTTGAACAAGTTTTTACATCATTGACGATAGATGAGGTGGGGGTCCCCAAAACCCTTTACAAAATGAGCACCATGACCCCTACAAAATATCATCCAAGGACGGCAGATCAGGCGGAGGGTCCCAAGAGAGCAGCGACATCCAATAAGTCATCCCCCTTCGTGAGCGACCTTCGGGAGGCACCTCCTCACCTGTGGAACCGGAGTCTTGGAGCAAGAAGCTGAACTCATGATCCCCTAAGTCTTCGTTCTCTTCCTCCACAATAGGAGCCTTCTCCCCATTACCATCAAGCTCAGGATCAAGCTTACTTGGATCGAAGTCCGCTTTGAACCCACCCAGTTTGAAGATCCGGGGACCGACATTTGAAAAACCCCATGACCTCGAACTCGGCGGCTTTTTCCACGACAAGCCTATCAAAAATCGGAGAGTTCTTGAAGTCCCGAGCACCCGCATTCGGGCATCCCCGAGTTTTGAGTGAACTCGGGGGAGTTGAGGGCCTCCTTTTCCCGAACTTCTTGGCCCGCAATAAAGCATCACGACTCTCGCTCATGGTCAAACGTGCCACCTCGCCCCGAGAAGCTTGAAGAGACTCCTCGGAGTATTTGACGCGTGCCTCCAACTCCGCAAGATTGGCCATTATCTGCCTAATACGGGAGTCATACTCAGCCTTTGTTTTGGCCTCAATAGCTTGTTTCTCCTTCTCTAGTCGCTCAACGGAGGCCTCAAAGATCTTGGCACCTAACCCTCCGTGATGGCTACGGAGTGTCAAGTTGTGTGTGACATTGCGGCCTAGGAAGTCCAAAACAAAGAAAGACGCCAAGTAAGTGAGGTCGTGAGTCGAGGCTATATATATAAAAAAAAAAAAAAGAAGAAGAAAAAGAAAAAGAAGGAACGGAGGGAAGAAAGTACCCGCATTAGATCGTAGGCGACTATCTCCTCTAGCTTTGTGTCGGGCATGACCCCCTAGGGCAAATTGGTCTTGGAGGAGAATGCATCCGGTACAACTCCAAGGAGTCTTCACCGGCCCGGTCTTGATATGGAGCTCGGGTGATATGTTCCATTTAGGAATAAGACAGTACGAGAACCGCCTGGGGGTCGAGAGGCTTCACTGAGCTTCTTCGCGAGCAAGAGCTAATTTTTCTCGACGAGCCTCGATCTCGCGAAGAGTCGTTGAGATCTCTTCCTCACGGGCTTCTCTTTCTCCACACGGGTCTTCTTTTCGCCTTACCTCCATCCGAACCCTTGCTCTTACTTCCACTACGGCTCCCGGTTTTATCCTTTTTTTGCTCTTGGACTTGCCTTTTCCTTTAGGATCGAGGACCCCACTCGATTGTGAGAACAGGAGGACGCTCTATGGCTAAAGGGTCAGGGCGCGAGCCCAGAGGCGGACCTCGAGATCCGGGTCGGAAGATCGAGCTTCACCGAGGCAGGAGCACGGCCGAGCACTAGGGATGGGCTCACCGGAGTGAACGGAGGGCGAGGTGGGAGAGCGAGACCGAGGACCTCGCACCGCAATAAGCCTTTCTTTTTGCTCTTTAATGACCTTGGCCACAAGAGAGGCGTTAATGACATACTGTATGAGTCAAAAGCACGAATCGGGACAATCACATGACGAATAATAATAATGAAAATGCGTCTCTAGATTACCAAGTGATTGGGTACGAGGAACAACGGCGGACTAAGACCCCGCGTGCAGACAAGACCTCTTCTTTTAGGAGCGCTCGTATGTCGTAGAGGTGGGTCGTAAGTTTTTGGAAACAAAGTCAGCGCCCAAGAGCACTCGCTAAATCCGAGGCACGGACCCGAGGTTTGGAAAACCTCCAAGTCCGGGATCTTCCAGGCGATCCGGTGGGGCTTCAATAAAGATGAACCTCTCTTTCCAATTACCGTAAGAGGAAGAAGCGGATGAGTTAGAAACTTGCTATGGGGTCTAGAGGTCGGATAAAAGAACCACGGTCATTGGTCCGAGTAGAAGTAGTAATAGAGAATGATGACTTAAATGAGCGCCGAAGGGGCCACTTTGAAGTGTTTCATGAGGACAATAAAACCTAAGATTTGCCGAATTGCATTAGGGGGCTTAACCGAGTTAGGCAAAGCCCTAAACGGACGAGGATGCCCTCTAAGTCCTCGTGAAGCGGAAAGCGCAACCCGGCATCTAAGGTGGCCAGGTGAAGGGCGCGGCGATTCTCGAGAGGCCTATGCATGCGATCATCCCGACCAGAATAATTATCCTATACTCGAGGGAATAAAGTAGCGGTGGCTTATTTGGGAATCCTCACCAGACGCACTTTGGATTTTATCAATTCCCACGAGTCTGGGGGAAATCGAGAAAGAGTCTCTCTAGAACCGGATCTAGAAGGACTCCTATCTCCAACCTCTCGGAAAAGGGACGGTGTTTATTGGAAGAGTCCGAAGGGGCCCGATCACGTCGTCGTAACTCGAGCTCGAGGAAGAACTCGAACCCGAGCTCGAGGAAGAACTATTTGCGGTGGTCATTATTGGAATCGGATCTAGATCCCATGTTTATTGCTAAAAAGAACGATCAAGAGAAAAATAAAAGGCCGAGAGGTACCTACATCAGAAACCGAGGAGACGACCCTGCGAGGAGAAGGGTCCCGAGGTGGGTATAGCCTTGGAGGGAGTTGGAAATCGAAGGATTGTGCAAGTTAACGGGTCTCGCGAGACCCGATTTTTTACTGATGCGATGAAAAGTGAAAGCCAATTACTTTCCTCCTTTTTTATAGAGGTAGGTAAAAATATAATAATAAAAATATATATATATATATATGATAGATAATATAAATAAATGAATAATAATAAAAAGTAAGTAGATGGTTTATTTTGAATATGTGTACATATGCATAGTACTAGTAGTAAAGATGCATTCATCGTGCGTAGTAAATGCACGACAATCGACGGGGAATCAATTACCATTAAATGCACATCCCAAATTCCAAGAAAGGCTTGGGAGGTGAAAGGGCGGCCCCTATGCTTTCAGCATTTAATGGGGAACATTCATGGGTGTCCTGGGAAGATGCAAAGGACGCGACCCACGAGGTCGAGGCATCTCTGAGCCCGAGCTCCGAAGGGCTTAAAAAAAAAAAAAAAAAAAAAAAAAAAAAAAAAGAGTCAAAATCCACGAGGTCGGTGACCCTCAAGACCGAACACGATGAGATTCGGCTCATGAGGTCTTGTTTCCGCCATTACCCAAGACCTCGAAGAACCGGGAGTAATGATGTGGCAAGGCCCACTCAGATACAATTGTTGGAAGGCCCATTATGCCTAGTGGACTCAGCAGCCCGGTCAAGCCCAAAGGAAGCCTCCCAGGCTTGGCCGTTGATGAAGTAGACATCCAAGTACAAAGCTCCACTCGCACGCGCCACTTGGCGTAACCTCGATTGCCTGCTTGTGCAGTGTTAGCTATAAAGGTTGCTACAAGAATAATAAGGCATTCATTATTCATCCCATTTCTTTTCTGTTTACTTTTACATTTGTCGTCGGATCCCAATACTTCACGACCTCGATCCGACTTAAGATCGGAGGGTCTTAGGACCACCCCTGGCTAGCGACGCTTGTTCATCCATTTCGGTCGTCAAAGAACCCGAACCCCGGTTATTGTTAAGTCCGTGATCCGAAGGTAACCTACCCGATCTAAATCACATAGATTAGTTATAAATGTACTATATATTAAGGAGTATTAATTTATGTATTGCATGTAGCTTATATGAATTCTCATACATGTATTATCTTATAAATTTATCGAATTATTAATTTAGCATATTATCCCTAAGTGGGGACCAGGACCAAATATATTACTTAAGTGAGATTATCGGGTTATCGACTATTAAATTATCAAATGTTCTACTATAATTAGTGGTAAGGCAATTGTGTGCTTCTTGGAAGCACTTTTCAGATAGACTTTTGGATATGAAATTTCAGTTCTATAATAATAGATATTTGGTGGTTAATGTAAAATGAACTTTTGTATAAATCACTCCTCGAAAAAGTTCATTCTAGAGAAGTTAAAACTGAAGGCTTTTTAAGAATTACTTATTAAAAATTTTATTTTCTAAATGAACTTTTGCATAAGTGCTGCCAAATTATCTTGGTTAAGCATTGAGAAAAGCACACACAAATAACAATTGATTTTACTACTAATTACTATTGAATTAAAAATGAATTGGAAATATGTTTGCTATACTTAAACATGGAGAATTTCATAATAGGGTCCAAATTTAAGAAAATCTACCGCTTCAAGACCTAAAATTTCAATATTCTCAAATCAAGACCCAATTTTTATTTTATTATCAAATTGGGACCTCCCTCAAATTTTGGGTTCTCACATCAAGACCTAAAATTCTAACCTTCTCAAATCAAGACCCAATTTTTAGTTTTTTTCTCAAATCGGGCCCTCCCCCAAATTTTGGGTTCTCACTTCAGATTCTTGAATTTAACAAAAAAAGAAATATTATTGTAATTTATCACGTAAGCCACAAAAATTATTTTTCTTTCTCTTATCGTTTTTTCGCTCATTCTTTTTTTCTCGTAATCCATAAATTTTGTTTAACGTGTAAATATCGAGATCTATAAATTTAAATGTATGTAGCTACCAAGATGAAAAATGTAGTAAAATATTTATCAGTTATTAAAAAAAATAAGATATCCAAATTATGAATGAAAAAGTAGTAAAATATTTTTCGGTTTCTAAAATAATAAGATATCTAAACTATGATTGAATTTCACAGTCTAAAATATGTATCGAAAAAATGAAAAGAGAAAAGAAAAATAATTTTTGTGGCTGAAGTGATAGATTACATTAATATTTCTCTTTTTGTTAAATTTTAAAACCTAAAGTGAGAATTCTAAATTTGGGGAGGGCCCAATTTGAGGAAAAAAATAAAATTGGGTCTTGATTTGAGAAAGTTGGAATTTTGGGTCTTGATGTGAGAACCCAAAATTTGAGGGAGGACCCAATTTGATAATAAAATAAAAATTGGGTTTTAATTTGAGAAAGTTGAAATTTTGGGTTTGAAGTAATAGATTTTCTTAAATTTGAACCCTATTATGAAATTCTCCTGAATTCCCAAACATCAATTCTCGACCACTTGACCAATTGAAGAAAAATTAGAGTGTAAATAGATTAGCTCAAATATAAATATTATTTACTAGTAAGAAACAATATTCATATTACAGCTTGTGACTTTTATCAAACAGCTTGTCTTCATTAGTTCCAAAATCGAAGGAAAGGTTGCAGGAGATGGTGGTGGTTGGGCTGCATCAACTCCATTGACTCCCACCATTCTTTCTCGTCCTCAGGTACCCATATTTCTTTTAAGGTTTCAATTGTGGTGGATGGTGGAAAAGACAAAGGCAGTTTTTTCAATTGTGGGCATTCCTCTAAGTGAAGTAACTCAATGGAACGACAATCCATTGTTTTCTTGCAGATGATCTTCAGTCTTGGCAGCAGAATCAAATACATTTCTTTCAATTTTGGGAGACAGACGACATCGTTTTCTTCTGTTACTTGTATTATCTCTTCTACCTCATCGCAGAATTGAACAGACAGTATTTCAAGGTTTGGGAATTCCGACACTGGTAACCCTAGCTTCTTCATCTTGTTGCACTTACAAATTGTCAAGTATTTAAGAGAGGAAAACGCTGTATGTAATGGATATACAAATAGTACTGCACCTCGTATTGTTTCCTGTTTCTTTATCAAACACATGAAATCTGGCAACTCCCATAGCACAATTTTTTCGAGATTAGAGAATATTGGAGGTTCTAGTTGTTTTGTTGTCATCAGTTGCTCTCTTGGCAAAATGCATTCTATTCCTCGAGAATTAGAAATCCTCAAATCCTTAAAGGATGTGGGATCATCCAATCTTGAGAAATCATCCAATAAGGACTTGCTTAGGCCCTTACATTGATGGAATATTAAAATGTCGTGAGCTGACGACATAGTCGTGACATCTTTCTCCTCTCCTTTTTGAAGCTCGTGTCGATGCAAAATCACTCGATTGTAAGTCAATCCCACTTGGATGTGATAGAAAGTACCGCGTGCACGGTTTTGTCTACTTCTAATAAATCGATCAAAATCACACACATCTTTTACTCGCCCCTGAAACTCCTCCAGATTTTTCAACTTATCGTTTTCTTCTAATCGTGCTTCTATTTGATCCGGAAGATAGAGTCGTTGAATACATGGGAAATTTTGTAGCAAATTTGCTGGTAGCCTCACCAAGTACTTTGCTCCAATCATTGAAAGGTATTTGAGATTGGTTAGATTTTCCATTCCTTGAGGCACTTCTCTTATTGCTGTACATGAGAGGTCTAGCTCCTTTAATGCCTTCAGCTTTCCCAAGTATGGCACGTAGACGAGCTCCACACAACCTCCGAGGAGAAGGGCCTTAAGACAAATCAAGAATGCATAGTTCTTGCATTTCCGACAAAAATGAATCTGACAGAAACTTCAAAGGATTCCTACACAAAAGCACTGTTGAGATCTTCGGACAGTTTGGACACATTCCAGGTGGAATTTCCGCTATGTTGTTGGACATCAATGATATCTTCTCAAGATCCTTTACCCACTCTTCTTCATTTGGAATTTCCTTCAAATGATGCCCGGCTAATGCCATAGTTTTACCTTCACTAATCTTTAATGCCATGGCTCTCACTAGATCATGCATCTTCACACAAATATGGCGCGAATCATTACAAGTACTTTCAAGCAAGCACACTTTAACTAATTTATCCAGTATGGTGTGACCCTGGTCTAATTGTGCCGTTACACTTTTTCTTTTATCCTAAAACTCCTCTGACATGAATTTTGCGACTAATTCCTCTCTAGATATTGGGTAGTCTTCTGGATACATAGAGCAATACAAGAAACATAGTTGTAGTGTTGTGTATCCATTACTTTTTCCTTGCTTCTTCTGATGATTTGGATCCAAACGATCAAAACTATATTTAAGTACATTAAAAACCTGTTTTTCCATTTCATCTTGCCCCATAACAGATTTCTGTAGCTCTGCCAATGCATTTCTCCACACATGAATGGCAGTCTCACCCTTCATGCTTCCAGCAACCGTGACGATTCCAAGGGGCAAACCATCACACACTTTCATCATGGACTTGGCAACTTCTTCTACTTCTTGAGCTAGTATTGTCTCTTGTCCAAGTTTTTCACTAAATAAGTTCCATGCTTCATTCGTACTTAGTGATTTAATTGCAATCACTTCTTTGCACCCGATCTGGCGACAAACTTCTAATGAACGAGTTGTTATAACCAATCTACAACCCTCCACACGAAGTGGATCTCCCACCTTTTCCAAGTTAATATTTTTCCAGACATCATCGAATATGAGTACAATGTTCTTTCTTAGGGATAGTTCTTCGTGCAACTTTGCTGCTCTTTTATCTTCATCGTACACATTCGAAAGGTTTAGGCGCAAATCATGGGCTATTTTTTCTTGTATTGTTTTTATGCTAAATTCTTGAGAGACTGTAACCCATATTACACATTCTTGTGTTTCGTCTAGGAGTTGGTTGTTGATGTGCTTCATCAAAGTTGTTTTGCCCACACCACCCATACCGTAAATTCCAATGATGGACACTTTATCAATGACCAAGAACTCCCAAATTCTTCCCAAATTTTCCTCAAATGCGTCACCAACCAGCATAGTTGTCAAAAATTCTTCCCCTCGGGTTACATAAGTATCAAGTAGAAGTTCGCCAAAATGTCGACTTTGCTCGACAAGTTCGTCTACTCTTTGATTCAGTTTTGCTGCACGATCTCCGCCCAAGAACCTGCTAATAAATCCTCGTGACTGCACTTCGTTCTCCAATTCAAGAAATTCAATCTCAATTGTTTGTACCTCACTCAACCAATTCTCAACTTCCCTTTTTCTTTTCTTTTTACCCGATTTCTCTACATTCTTGATTTCCTCCTCAACATCAAATGCTCTAGTACTCAATGACTTTAAGTTTCTTTGCAGAGAATCTAAAGTGGATTTGAAGTCTTTTATATTTTTTACAGTGTTGTGTGCATAATCTACCAATTGCTCCCCTACCTTGAAGAAAAAGGATTCCGCGATTCTCTCTAATATTTTAACCCCTTTGCACATAAAGTGAAATGTAATACAACAAATGTTAGGATAGGTGCCCTGCACTCTAATTAGAGTGGATTTTATTCTACTTGTAAATACAATTTTAATGGAAATCAAATTAATAAAAAGACATTTTTTTTATCTTATATTTTAGCATTTATTATATAACTGCACATATGTTAAAGTCTTTAGACCAAATTTATCTATAGTGTACGGTTGCGCATTTAATGCGATCAAGGAACATATCTATAATGCTTTGGTCTTGAATTAGTTCCAAGTCGAAGGGTATTTAAATATAGGACATTGAATAAATCAAAACAACTTGTGCATATGATGCATGCTCATAAGACGAGGATGTTGCATTCCATTAACATTAGCTTCGTGACGCAAGTGCATATTGCATGGGCTTGTTAGAGAGCAAGTTTACTAAACATGATTTATAACAAGATCTAATTGAAATTCTTAATTGGAAGTTTTGACCGTTGAATTAGGAATTTACATATTGCGATAGTACAGACTTAGTCCTTGGACTTGAGGCACAATAGTAGCGTTTTGATTTATCCTTGAAAAGGGAATATTTTGAGTGTTGCACTTGTGTGCATGGAGGTTTGACAGTAGCAGACATAAAATTTGATATTTGCCTGTTAGCAAAGGAGTCTCTTGTATTTTCATAGTCCGTGACTCGAATATATTGGCCACAATGAATATTGATTCATAAAGGAATCAATGAAACTTGAAATAGAACCATAATTATTAAATCAATTGTGGTTGGACTAATAATCCCTGTCCAAAATTTAATCGGGTGATTAATTGTTGAAAAGACTAGGGATGGCTATTTTGGCCCGACCCGGAGCCGGGCGGGTCTAGGTTTCGCTTCCGCCCTACGGGTACTCTCCCCGTCCCCCTCCGCCTGGAAAGTTTATTCTTTTTCATATAATTAATATAAATTTTGCATATATAATATATAATTTTTCTATTTTTTTTATTTAATATAATTTTGCTTATATAATATAATTAATAATTGAATTATATATTTAACTAAATAATATGGTTAGACCATATAGGATTCGGGATCCCAATGATGGAGTGGAATAATTAATTTGATTGGATCAATTAATTATATTAATTGTTAATTAAATAATTTGATTATTTAATTGAGCTTGATGGATTTATTTGAAGTCAATTAAATTGATGTGGCTAGTCAATTAATTGGAGAATTAATTGCTAGACTTTTTCTTTGATTTAAAATGTAAATCACTCATTTTAATAAGGGTAAATCTCACTTTACCCCTTATACTCTCATTGAATCTCAATTTAACCCCTTGTACTTTCAATTGTATTATTTGACCCTCTTGTACTCTCAATTTGTATCACTTTGCCCCCTTATACTATTATAACATTATTTTATATTCATATTCCTTTATGAAATGATCATTTTATCCTCATTTATTAGTTTTAGTAAAATAATAAATTATTTTAAAAGTATTTAATATTAATAAACTTATACTTATTTTTTTAAAAATAATTGAAAAATTACTAATAATATTTTACATCTTTAATAAAAATGCATTTAATATATATTATATAATTTTAAGTTTGTGATGAATAAGAAATTTAAAGTATAAATGCATTAGCTAATAGAAAATATCATGTTATATAGTAATTTTACACAGGATATATATTAAATAATTAGCAACAAAATATAAAATATAAATATTTTAAATAAATTTAATATTAAATAATTATTAACTAATTAAATTGTGAAAGTTAATTTGAAATGAGAACTATATGTTAAATAGAAAAAAAAAACAGTCATTTTTTAGTGGTTAATTTCTGAATCCTTAAATGAATATTCTTAAATTTAACATAAATTCTATTAAATATGTCTTTACAGTTATCTATATTTTTTAAATTATATTATTATAATTCATTAATGATGAAAAACTTAATACAAATAGTTTCCTTATATTACAAAATATTATTTAAAAATATAATACATATTTTTTAGATTTATCATGGAAACAAAAATGAATATGTTAGTTAACATAAAATAATCTAGAATATAGTTATTTAATAGGAACTATATTAAATTTATTTTATAGCAAATAAACATATAAATTGAATGCCATTAAATTAATTTAAAAGTAATAGTAGGGACATTTGGGTCATTTAATAAAGGAATATGAGGATAAAATAATATTTTAATTGTATAAGTGGGTAAAGTGATACAAATTGAGAGTACAAGAGGGTAAAGTGATACAATTGAAAGTACAAGAAGGTAAAGTGAGATTCAATGAAAGTATATAGGGGTAAAGTGAGATTTACCCTTTTAATAAGCTTGTAAGTAGGGGTCATCTTGTTAATTGGATAAATTGGAAGGCAGTACACTTGTGGTAGTAACATTACTTGCTTACTAGGTACTTGTACAATGTACTACACTTCCATAGTACACGAGAACATGGATGGATCCAGGAATTTTTTACGATGGAGGCACAAAATAAATGCAATTATAAATTTCATCAAGAATAATTAGTGGGGGCACACTTTATTTTTTTTAACCTAATTACTATATAAATTTTAAAAATAAATAACAAATAGTAAAGAAAAAGACATAACAAACCATTAGTGGGGCATAATTGTGTTTTTACCTAATTAATATAACAAATTTAAAAAAACAATATATAATATAATTATAAATAAAAAATAGAAACTATTATGGGGGCACGTGCCCCCATATTATGGAATGTGGCTCCGTCTATGCACGAGAAATTATATAAACAGTGCCATTTCCTTGAAAATGTGAGTTTTTCAGAGAAATTTTTGGGGCATTCTCGTGTGATCTTTCGTACACACTTTTTTTTTTATTTATCCAACATTCTCTATAAACTAGATTTAAGAAACAAATAGAGTTACTAGCAAAATGATGTGTGTGTTCTTAACTGTTAGTATGGGCTATTCTTTAGAGGGAAACATTTAGGTCCCTTTGGCGAACTTGTTGGGAACGAGGTGAAATGATGAAACGTGATCGATTGTTTCAATCCCTACGTAACCTGGAGAATTTAAGAAGATATGAGGATTAATCATGCTGTGAGTAATTTGGATTTTTTCTAACCCTACTTTGACTAAAATCATTTAAGAAGGTATATTGCATGGAACTTTAAGTTACTTATTTCTAATTTGTTTGTATGAATTGTGTGATCGTAAAATCATTATGAGAACAGGGGCTATTTCAATAGTTAAATGCATTGCGTTCACCCTGGGTATAGCAAACTCAACAACAAAAAAGTCATGTTCTTTGTATATATTTTATACTAGAAAAATTAGTATTTCTTCTTTGTAAGTTTTGTACTTGAAAATTTGATTTAGCATCATCGAATGGGCAGATATATAATTAGGGGATCTTTGCAAAGTGATTTATTGTAGTAGAAGTGATATGTAGTTGAGAATTAAAAATTGGTTTACAAATAGAAGCTGAAAGTTGATTCATTTTTTCTTTTTAATGCAAATTCAAACAATTACAATGCATGGAGGGGAGTGATATAGTTTGAACTCTTGACTCACC
The DNA here is from genome assembly GCA_016081115.2 of Rehmannia glutinosa. NCBI lineage: Eukaryota > Viridiplantae > Streptophyta > Magnoliopsida > Lamiales > Orobanchaceae > Rehmannia > Rehmannia glutinosa. The sequence goes on along the minus strand of CM071930.1, from coordinate 60,307,018 downwards.
TCTATTAGGTGAGGCTATGTACCACCTCTCCTAGCGAGAGGTGGTGAAAGTTGAATTAATTAATAGAGAGTATTTGGTGAATAAATTGTAAAAGTGTTTATATATATATATATATACATACATATCAAAATCAATCCAAAAATCTAAATTACACTTCCCCTACTTTTATATTATGATTAAATTATACAGAATCAGAATTGGAGTTATATTTTAAAACACAGAAACTATTTTTTGCAGTAAAAAGTTGACAATCAGTTTTTTAAGTGTTTCCAGATACTCCCTTAGACATAAGTAGTTGTTGCTACTGTTTGGGTAAATATCAAAAATCACCCTTGAATTTAGTTATCTTTAGAATTTATGAATAACTATTTTATGAGAACAAATTCGACAAAGAATAAATGAAAGTGAAAATCTTTTATAAATTGGATAGTGCCTTGTCTTATTCTTTCTATAAGTATAGGAGAAAAATGGTCTATAGCTTAATGTCTAAGGAATTGCACTTTTGGTCCCATAAGGGGTCAAGCACTTTTAGTCCCATATTTGATTTTTTTGTTCCAAATAAATTTATTTTAGCATATTTAGTCCCATACGATTGAAAAGTTGCAATTTTAGTCCCAAAACTAACGAAAAACTTAATTGACCGTTAACTCTATTCTTACGGGACCAAAAATGCATTTATCCCAAAATTAATCAAAGAAAAGTAAAAAAAAAAAATTGAAAATTCTGAAAAAAAAATTGCCTAATAATTCTTAAAATGTGTTTCAATAAAATTTAAAATTAGTTGCAATTTATTAAAAAAAATTATAAAAAAATTCAAAATTATTTTTTTTAATAAGTTGGGAAACATCCAAAATTATCAAAAACCGAAAAATTAAAAAATATAAAATCTGATAATTTTTTAAAATAAACTAAAAATAGTCAAAATATCGAAATAATTTTAAAATCCAAAAATTATAAAAATAAAATATGGGAATTGTTGAAAAAACTATGAATAATTTTTTTATAAATTTTGACATTTATTTAAAATATTTTAAAAAAATCAAATTCCAAAATAAAACTCAAAACTCTTTTTAAAATTTTGAAATTTGTTTTAAAAATTCTGAAAATTTTCTTAAAATATACACATTTTAATATCCCAATTTTGGAATAATTTTAAGTCTTTTAACAAATTTTTAATTTTTTAAAAATAATTTCAATATTTTCTTTAATTTTTATATTTTTTTTTAATAATTTTAGTTTTGTAAAAAAATTCTATGTTTTTTCAAAAGTCTTCAATAGTTTTCAGTTTTTAAACCGTTTTTCAGATTTTTAGGTAAATTTCCATATTTTAAACAATTTTAGATTTTTAATTTTATATTGAATTCATATAATAATATTTGAAGTAATTTCCAGATTCCACAAAATTTAGTTTTTTTTTAAAAAAAAATCAGATTACTGAAACATCGTTTAGTTTTAAATAACTTTTTAAAAATAATTTTGAGTTTTTTTATTTTAGAATTTTAAAATATTTTAAATAAATTTCAAATGTTTTAAAAATTAAAACGGTGTATAGTTTTTTTTAACAATTTTCATATTTAAGTTTTTGGATTTTTTGTATTTTAAAATAACTTCGAATTTTTTTTTCTTTTTAAACGAACTATCATATGATTTTTTATATTTTAATTTTTAGATTTTAAATAATTTTAAATTTTATTGAAATAATTTTTCAGATTTTTCAAATAATTTTTTTTAATTTTTGGATAAATGCACATTTGGCCCCGTAAGAATAGAGTTAACGGTGAGTTAAGTTTTCCGTTAGTTTTGGGACTAAAACTGCCACTTTTGAATCTTATGGAACTAAATATGCTAAAAAATCAATTGAAACCAAAAAAGTTGTGAGACTAAAAATGATTGACCCCTTTTCTTATGGGACCAAAAGTGCAATTTCCTCCCTAATGTCTCAATAATAAAACTAATTGGTATATGACAACTATATAGACATTGATAGATTTTTAGACTAATAAAATCTGTGAAATGAATTACTATGACATATGACTATATGACCACGTAAATAGTTAAAACAAAGAATACTTCTAAAATTTAAGGCATTCTTTTTTTTTTTTTTTGAAAGCAAATACAGTCAATTGATCAAACATAGATCCTGAAGTTATTTTTAAAACTTGCAGATTTCATTAAGTATATATGATAAATAACATGTAAGTTTTTCAAAATAAGTTATAACATCTAAAAATTTATCCACAATGAGGCGTTTTATTTAACTTATAAACTAACTGGTCCACTAATTAATCCAAATAATAGAAGCTAAAATTAAAGGAAAATAATTCAAATTTCTTCACTTCTTTTCTACTTTAAGAGAAAAATGTATTCTTAGATTCATCCTTCGAAGTTTTTAGAAACTTGCAATCCAGAAAGGCAAAAAATACTTTAAATTTATTAAATAAAGACACAAACATGAATCTCTAACTAATACTGAAGGTAATTAACTGCATAACCCAATAAAAACAATTAATGATATATAGTACGTACCTTATAAAAAATTAAAAAGAAATTAATGTTTTCTTTGGCGGTGAAAATGTATAGGAATTTTTATAAGTACGATCAATGTTTTTTTAGAATAAGACCAATATACAACACCTAAAATAATTACAAGAATGTATTACATTAAATGATAGGAATTTAGTTAATTACCTGGTATATGAACTATGGGAAGCTTAGCGGAGAACTAGAGTAAAACCTCAATGGAGATATAATTTGAGTGACAATAAATTGTAAATATGACAACTTATAAAGAATAAAAAGAAACAACTCTTAATACATATATATATGGAGAGAGAGAGAGAGAGAGAGAGAGAGAGAGAGAGAGAGAGAGAGAGAGGAACTTGACTATTCTTAAAAAAAGAAGTCTTCTTATCTTCAAAAAAAGAAAAAAAAAAAAAAAAGAAGTCTTCTTGACTTGAGATTGTTTTTTCTTGACTTGAAATTGTACTTTTATTGAATGAAGTTGGAAAGTATTTCTGAAATTCCTCACCCACCAAGAAATAAGTAAAATTGGATATTTCAATTATGTCTTCAATAAAGTCATATTTTCATGCCATCCGACCATAATGATGGAGGCAACGAAATAATTGCACTCCACTACATGTAAATAATTGTGGTTCACTTTCACGAATGATTTTGACATAAGTAAATCTGCAGCCTTTTGTTTTATTCGTAAAAACACGAAATCTTTTGGAAAATCATATCTGCATTAGTTGGCAATGAAGAAAATGTTCTTGTATTAAATTATTCAAAGTAGCATTTAGCGGAACCTTATAATGTGTATACAATATAATATGTTTGTTAGGTATCTATTCGCCTCATATAGTACGAACCAATAACGAATACAGACTCAATAAGAATCCTATTATACAGAACAATACTCTAGGACTCAAGAAAATGAAATTACAGTTTAACAAATAGAAGTAAAATCAAAGTATATGGGATAAAACCCTAAAACCGAAATATTGAATAGATTTCGGCTCAGGACCAGTAATCCCCAAAACCACCGTAGTCACAAAAGAATCAACCAAAGAGCCTCCAGATAGTGCCCACAAAGCCAAGCCACATAAAGCCCTCAGAAATCCCAACACAGATCTTCCCAATCGAAACCCCGAAAACCCTAGAAAGAAGCCCTCAAACCCACAAACCCTATCTCACGAAGAAATCACAGAGTTTGTCCACAGAGTAGGTGAACAAGTAAGAACACACTCAGATCTCACACAAACACCCACGAATCACACAAAAATATCACGAGAGGGTGAGATTTCTAGAGAGAGAGAAGAAGCACAGAGCAATGGAGAGTTCGAGAGAGTAGAGAGAGAAGTGAGAGATCAAATAATAATTTAGGGTTAGGGTTAGGGCCCTTTTTAAAGAGTTAATGGACGACTGGGATTGAGGCAGCATGATCGAATGGACAAGATCAAGAGATATGATCCGCTGACTGAAGTTCGGATCCCGCAATCCGAACCTGCGACTCAGAACACTGGGCTGATCACATGTTGGGCCTGTTGCATAATTGGGCTGCATTTGTGGGCATAGATCATTAATAAATGGGCAGTATAAAATGGGCCAATAATATTAACAATCTCCACCTTTGGCTCATTATGATTCATAAGACATACAGGGGAATTCAACTGGTCATCATCATCGCCTTTAGGTGCCTACCATACACGGAGTACAACAAGACTTTCACCATAATCAACACTAAGTTGATTACAGTACCAGCAAACACTAAAGTAAGCTGGATTTAATTAAGTCAGACCTAAGCAAGCTTTTGGTCCAACAAATTTGGACTTATTAGCAAACACACAGTAAACCAATAAGTCCAGGGAAATCACCAAGGGACAGTCTAGTCACCAGTGTCAAAATTTAGAATTTTCAAACACGTTTTGAACTTTGATAAAGGTAAACACTTAGTACCCATATCAGTTGGATTATATTCTGAAGCCACTTTTTCAAGATTAACCAAACCCTTTGAAATAATATCACTTATGAAATGAAAACGTACATCAATATGTTTGGTTCTATCGTGAAAAATTGGGTTTTTGCATAATTGAATACCAGACTGAGAATCAGAAAATACTACAACCTTTTGTTTTAGAAAACCAATTTCAGAAACAAGACCTTTGAGCCATAAGGCTTCTTTTAAAGCTTTAGTTGTTGCAACATATTCTGATTCTGTTGTTGACAGAGCCACAATATATTGTAACTGAGATTTCCAGCTTATGCAGGAATTACAAAGTGTGAAAACAATATGAAGTTGTAGATTTTCTGTTATCTCTATCATTAGCATAATTTGAATCAACATATCCTTTCAAAGTTATGCCATTTTCACATTTAGAAAAACATAAGCTATAATCAGTTGAATGCCTTAGATATCTCAACAACTATTTTAAAGAATTCTAATGCACCACACCAGGATTAGACATGTATCTACTCAAACAAGAAACAACATAGGTAATGCCAGGCCTAGTGCTCACCATAAGATACATAATGGATCCACTTGCATTTGCATAAGGAATACTTTTCATAGCACACATTTCAGAATCAGTTTTTGGGGACCGATCCCTACTTAACAGAAAATGAGAAGCTAAAGGAACATTCACAGATTTAGCACTAGCCATAGAAAACTTTTGTAAGATTTTTTCTATGTAAGAGGACTAGTGTAAATAAATGACAGATTTATTTCTATCTCTTTCAATGTTCATGCCCAAACTTTTCTTAGCATTACCTAGATACTTCATGTCAAATTTAGCACTTAAACAATTTCTGACATGATCCACAGATTTAATGCAAGGTCCAGCAATTAGCATATCATCAACATATAATAGCAGGAATACAGGAGTAGCAGCATCAAGTTTAAAGTAAAGACAATGATAAAATTGCCTTCTAACAAACTTTAAATCAAGCATGCACTAATCAAACTTCTTATTCCACTGCCTAGGTGATTGCTTAAGACCATACAAAGATTTTTTGAGCAGACAAACAAAATTAGGCTTGGATTTGTCCTCAAAGCCCTCAGATTGTTTCATAAATTTCTTTTCATCCAAGTCTCAATGTAAAAAAGCAGTTTTAACATCTAATTGTTTCAGTTCCCAATTGAACTGAGCACAGAGAGCAAGCATAATTCTCACAGTAACAAATTTGACTACAGGAGCAAAGATTTTCTGTGTAATCTATCCCTTCCTTCTGAGTAAAACCTTTGGCTACTAATCTAGCCTTAAACCTAACACCTTCGGCTTCATGTTTAACCTTATATAACCATTTACTATCTACTATAGAACAGTTAGCAGGTTTAGGGACAAACACCCAGGTATTATTCACATGTAATGAAGTCATATCATCTTGCATAGCATTCATCCATTTAACAGAATCAGTAGACTTAATAGCTTCAGCAAAGGTTTTAGGCTCAGAACTATCAATAGAATCAAACATAAAACACATATGAAGTCATGTGAAAATCAGCAAATTTGTTTGGAACTCTAACATTTCTCCTAGTTCTATCCCTAGTTAACAAATAATCACCAAGTTCATCTTGCACATCATTAGCAGGAATATTATCATTGTTAACATCAGGAAAATCATCATGTTCATCATGCACATTATCATGCTGAGTATTATTGTCAATATGCACATTATCATTGTTCACATTATCAATCATAGCATCATTAGCAATAATATCAGCAGGTAAAGCAATAACAGGAGACAAGTTAGAAGACTCCACCTCACTTGGAGTATCATGCTTTTCAGAAATGGTTTGAGGAGAAAGATTCAAGCAAGGAAATTCAAGTTCATTAAACACCACATCCCTACTAATCACAGTTTTAAAACCATGTTCCCCTTTATACCATAATCTGAAACCTTTTACACCTTCAGGATACCCTAAGAAAACACACTTAATAGATCTGGGTTCCAATTTATCCTGTTTTTGGTGTACAAAGGTTGATCATCCAAACACTTTTAAGTTGGAAAAGTCAAATATTTCTTTTCCAGTCCAAACTTCTTCAGGGTATTTCCCATCCAAAGGGACTGCAGGTGACCTATTTATTAAATAGGCTGCTGTAACAATAGCTTCACCCCAGAATTTCTTAGAAAGACCTGAGGTAGCCAACATGCTCCTCACTCTTTCTAAGAGAGTTCTGTTCATCCTCTCAGCAACTCCATTTTGCTGAGGGGAATAAGGCACAGACATGTGCCTCTTAATACCAAATTCATCACACAGATTGTCCATCATTTCATTACAAAATTCCAGGCCATTGTCAGTTCTTAAAACCTTAATTCTTTTACCAGTTTGATTTTCAATGAGATTTTTCCAGGTTTTGAACTTATCAAAAACATCAGATTTGTTTTTCATTAAAAACACACACACTTTTCTGGAATAATCATCAATGATGGACATGAAATATTTATTACCACCATGAGTAGGCACAGAAGAAGGACCCCAAACATCAGCATGCAAGTATTCAAGGATATCACATCTAGCTGATTGTTTTGGATTAACAAGGGAAGGATATTTAACATTATGTTGTTTGCCATACACACATGAATCACAAAATGATAAAGTATTCAACTTATCTTTTCCAAAACAACCTTTATTCTGCAATAATTCAAGACCTTTATCACTAATATGACCTAACCTTTTTTGCCACAGATTAGTCATATCATTCACAATAGAGTTCACAACCTTATTAGCAGAAATAGGCACAGAGGATTCATGTTTAGCATGCAAAACATACAAATTTCTGGTTTTAGTTGCTTTAGCAACAATCATTGATCCCTTAAGAATTTTCATCACACCATTCCCCCATTTCCCTTCAAACCCATCAGATTCCAAGGCAACACAAGAAATAAGATTGTTACTAAGATCAGGAACATGTCTCACATTTTTCAGAGTTAAAACACAGCCAGTATCAAACTTGAGACACACATTTCCAACACCAAAAACTTTGCATTTCTTTTCATTTGCCATTGACACTGAGCCATGTATCACTTTAGTGTAATCAGTGAACATATGTCTATAAGGTGTCATGTGAAATGTACATGCTGAATCAATTAACCACACAAGTTCAGATTTAGCATAATTAGAAACAGAGTTCACAGAATCATCACAAGACTCCACAATCATAAACACATCACCCATATTATCACTAGTAGAAGCAAGATTGGCTTGTTCATTATTCTGATTTTGTTGTTTTTGGTTTTGGTTTCCCTTTTTAGGCTTAGTACACTCTTTAATGTAGTGATCATGTTCCCCACAATTGTAACACTTTCTATTGTTCTTAGGCCTAGATTTAGACCTATTCCTGTTCTTGCCCTTTTTCTTATCATTTTTCTGGTTATTAGACCTGTTCTGAGATATACCCCTAACATGCATCACTTCCCCATTCCTCTGTTTGTTCCCTTTAGAAGATTTAAGGTCTAATTCCTTACTCTTCAAGCCATTCTATGATTTCTAAAGAAATCGATCCCTTCCATATTTGATAAGATTTCACATCACTGTAAGAATCAGGGATAGCATTTAACAGAATAATGGGGAGTAATCTTCAATGTTCTTATCTCCAGTCAATTTAATATCTTGGATGAGTTTTGTAAAAACATCAAGATTCTCATCCATATCTTTTGTCAAGTCCAATTTGAATCTGAAAAAAATTTCAAGAAGGAAAAGTTTTGAAGGTAGGGTAGTATCAGTGTAAAACTCTTCAAGTTTTTTCCACAAATCTTTGGCACTTGACAATTTTCCAACCTTTCTTAACACAGAGTCAGAGAGATTCAAAATAATTGAAGAATAAGCATATTCATCAAGTTCAGTCTTAAGTTCTTCAGAATCTTTCTCACCGAACTTGCCTTCAACAACTTTAAAACATTTTTGTTGAATCAAGATTCCCTTCATATTTTGTTGCCACATAGAAAAGTCAGTTTTACCATTAAAAGGCTCCATATGATATCCAGATGCAACAACCATAATTCAAGTATTGCAAGAAAACAAATACAGAACACAGAGGCAATGCAAGAAACAAGATATTTCACAGAATATCACAAGATCATAGATATCAATAGAAGGTCACAGAGATCACACAAGATCAGCAGAAGCAACACTAAAGAGGACCACAGAAATATATCACACACAGGTGATTTTATCAAGATCAGAGTATAACAACAACAAAAAAAGCAGGATCACAAATGACTCAGTAAAGATTCCCTTCGCACCCCAGGATTCCACTACGTTCGTATGATGTAGGGTCAAGGGGCTGTATGCTTAGGGTTTCTCAACCAAGCTAAGAGAGAAAGACAGAGAGAAGAGAGATAAGAGAAATTTACCACCAGAAGCTAGTTCTGGGAATACCAACTCCAGAACAGTCACCACATGCCAAGAAACACCAAGTACCAGCCAAGAACCAGAAGCACCAACCCACATGAGGTGGATAGGTGCTCTGATACCACTGTTAGGTATCTATCCGCCTCAGATAGTACGAACTAATAACGAATACAAACTCAATAAGAATCCGATTATACAAAACAATACTCTAGGACTCAAGAAAATGAAATTACAGTTTAACAAATAGAAGTAAAATCAAAGTATATGGGATAAAACCCTAAAACCGAAATATTGAATAGATTTTGGCTTAGGACCAGTAATCCCCTAAACCACAGTAGTCACCAAAGAATCAACCAGAGAGCCTCCAGATAGTGCCCACAAAGCCAAGCCACATAAAGCCCTCTGAAATCCCAACACAGATCTTCCCAATCGAAACCCCAGAAACCCTAGAAAGAAGCCCTCAAACCCACAAACCCTATCTCACGAAGAAATCACACAGTTTGTCCACAGAGTAAGTGAACAAGTAAGAACACACTCAGATCTCACACAAACACCCACGAATCACACAGAAATATCACGAGAGGGTGAGATTTATAGATAGAGAGAAGAAATACAGAGCAATGGAGAGTTCGAGAGAGTAGAGAGAGAAGTGATAGATCATATAATGATTTAGGGTTAGGGTTAGGGCCCCTTTTAAAGGGTTAATGGACGAGTGGGATTGAGGCAGTGGGATCGAATGGACAAGATCAAGAGATAGGATCCGCGGACTGAAGTTTGGATCCCGGAATCCGAACCTACGACCCGGAACACTGGGTTGATCACATGTTGGGCCTGTTGCATAAGTGGGCTGCATTTGTGGGCTTAGATCATTAATAAATGGGCATCATAAAATGGGCCAATAATATTAACAATGTTGACTGAGGAACCATTGTAAATCCCAAAATAACGAAATTGTACTCTCCTGTTCAGACATTTTGGCAGACAAAACCTACTCACGTGTTTATTTTTAATGATGAAAGCTCGTGATAAAACCGCAAGCCCGCCATGATGTGAGATTATTGTTGGATAACTCATCCCACCTCATATGTGAGACAAATAATCCCACTCTTCCAATTAAAGTTTTTCGAATATATTTTTACCATTGGACCTATTATTTTGTACGTTATACTATAATTTAAATCAATATTAATTTATTAGAATTTTTATTTAAGGATAAATTAGACAATACATTATAATCCATATTTTATCAAACAAAGTGCAATTTTGATAAATTTAACATTATATCATTCAGGTAATCATATGAAGTACACATTAAATTAGTAAGATAATTTAATCTCAATCCAAAATCTCATCATATATTTTGTCAATCATTCATTATCCAATCGTAAACGAGCCCTTAGTAAATATACTTATGATGTATATTATTTTCCAACTAACACTAATGCCTAAATTTGTTTTGTTCCAAAGCAGCATTTATGATAAATTAAGGGCATATTTGGTATTTTAACATAGTCCTTAATTTGTGTGGTAGTGGAGAGATATGGTCTAACAGACTAACACTAACAATCTTAAATTGGGGATATTTACCATGCCAAATTAATGAATTGGATCCTCTACATTTGCATAAATTTCTTGTGGAGTTTAAGAGAGAAGGAGAGGAACATGTATAGCCACATAGGTATACTTGTGTTTCTCTCTTTTACTCTTCAACTTTCTAAGAAATTCACATAAACTAAAGAGAAAAAACATTAAATCCACCAAACTATGCCGTTTTTTGCACTTTACCATATGAACTAATTTTTTTTAAAGTTTACCATACAAACTACACAAGGTTTGCACTTTGCCCTACAACGGCCATCGCCGGTGGAATATTCTCTGAATATTCCACTACCACCCCTCCACGTGAGGGCAAAATCGTCTTTGCCTAAAATTCAAACATTTATTGCACTTTACCATCTGAACTTTGTTAAGAATTTCACTTTGTCATATTAACTTTATGCATTTTCACTTTGACATATCAATTTAAAAGAAATTTATAAAAAAATTGTGTGTATAACTATTAGTCCAAGTGGCTACGATAATCTAGAGATGGTGAATAAATTTTCTCAATTTTTCGATTTATGCTCTCTTTTTCGAATAATGAAGAACTCTTCAAGAATGAGATAGAAAGAAGAACAGTGAACACAATGATTTAAAGTGGTTTAACTCACCTAGAGCCTAATCCACTACCACCCGGTATGTCCGAGTAGATTTCAAAAAGAAAAAAAATTATTAATTGATACCAAACAATTACAACTTTTACCTTGAAGAGCATCAAACTCTTCTTATAACAACAATCTGGAAGAGCACCAAACTCTTCTTACACCTTTGAAGAGCACCAAACTCTTCAACATTTAGTGAATCAACCAAGTGTGTTTTTGCCAAAAGAACACTAAACAAGTATATCTTGTTTTGGATGATTTGATTAATCAAGATTATAACTCAAATTAAAGTTTACAACTTTGAAAGTGCAAGTATAATCAAGAAAAAAAAGTCTAATAAGCAAGATGTGAAAGTGTAGTGCTTAGGCTATTACAACAAGAGTGTGAAAATAAAAGCTTGAGAAGTTTGCTGAATTTTTTGTTGTGATTGTAGAATAACGTGTTGTATTTGATCCTTCAAATTCTTCAACTATTTATAGAGGAGCTTCAAGATTTGATTTCCAACATAGGCTCCTCCGATTTGAAATTTGTTTGCAAAAGAAGGATCGAAAGATCTACAAAAATGGTTAAGAAATGATAAAGTAAATCTTGCTGATAAGTGCTTAAGCAACAGATCGAGTTTGTTGTCAAAAACCTTATAGCGATCGGTCGTTATGTTGAAAATTCGAAAGTTTAAACCGTTGGATCAAGATTTGACATAGTATGGCATCGAGGGTGACCGGTCTCTGCACATAGCGACCGGTCTCTGCCCATAGTGACCAGTCTCTATACATAGAGACCGTTTTCCCTCGAAATAGAGAAGTTTTAGCCAAAAATTTCAAACTTCAAGCACCGGCCACCCTCCTCCAAAAATATTCTCTGTTCTGTTTCTGTTTTCAAACATTCAGGTACGGGTCTCCCTATAGAGCGACCGGTCGACCTCTTTACAGAGAAGCTGTCTGATTTTTGTCAACAATAAAGTTAAAGAAGTACTTCAAAAAAACTTAGTGAAAATCAATTGAAATATTTTGAAGTATTTGGACAACATTTTGAAACATTGTTTTGGTATAAAACACATTTATATGAAATCATCAAAATTAAATAAAAACATTGATCTATCATATACATGTATTTATCTTTTTTTCATATTTTTATTCATAAAAAAATAGATTTTATTAATATTTACCTCAGTAAAGTATATTATCAATGATATAATTTTTAGAATTTACGGTTTAGGATTTAAGTGGGTTTATACATCATTGATAATGATTTATTCTACGTGGTTTAGATATTTTGATATTAATTTCATCCCAACTTTCTATGATGTTGCTTTAGATATCTATTTTTAATTCTTAGTTCAATTCTTAAGTGCATATTCAAAACGTGATTATTGTGTTAAGGAATTTTTTTATTTCTTTCGTAACTTCACATAATTATACGCTCTACAAAGCTTTCCTTGTGAGACAAATTTGGTCAATTTACCATACTACATTAATCTGGTACTCTAACGAATAGCATTTAATTTCAATAAGTGTTTGGTGAGTCAAAAAAAAATCATAACTGAACCGCAAATTTGCTACACTTCATTTTACTAGAAAATTGTACCAACATAATGAGTTTAGCCCAAAAATTTACTTTCAGTTCGGTATTCAGTGAATCAAAATTTTACAAAAGATTTAATAATAGAGAGATAATATTGTAATCATAATTATAATATTTATTGATTAGTGTTTTAATTTAGTATGTAAATAAGTAATAGACACGAAAAAATATACATAATAATATAAAAGTAAATTCAGTATGGGCTGAATTTTTTGTTTCAGTTCAATTTACTATATGGTTTAAACTTATTTTTGTGATTTTTATGTACTAAATAAGATAAATAAATGTATATACAGATTTTTTAATTTTTCAAAAATTGATATGACAAAGTGAAACTGCGCAAAATTCAAATTGTAAAGTGGAATTCTTAACAAAGTTCAGATGGTAAAGTGTATCAACTTATGTTTGAATTTTAGATAAAAGTTGATTTTGCCCTCACGTGGAAATACATAGACGAATGCACATTACGAGTTGTGGGGACACATGGCCCCATAATATTTCTTTTCTATTACAATTAATTATTTTATAAATTATATATTATTATATTAATTAGGAATAAAATAAGGAAGCATGTCCCCTTTAATGTTCTCTGCTTGTAATTGCTATTTGCTAGAGTGTTAGAACAATCGTTTTTGGGATGTACTTATAATTATATTTAGGGATAATTACAGAAAATTCCCTAAGGTTTGGTCTATTTACATACATAACTCATAGGTTTTTGAAAATTATAAAAAATAAAACACTTGAGGTTTGATTTTAACTTAAGGGAGTAGCTGTAATATTTTTATAAAAGTTAGGGATTTTTATGAAATATTTTTTTGCTTATGAAAGGAAAAAATGTAACACATGAATCAAACTCAAGAGATTTTTTACAATTTTCAAAAAACTCTGAATTTTTTTTTGTAATTAGCCCGAACCTCGAGTTTTTTTTTTTTTACAATTATCCCTTATATTTATCTCATTTTGTGTCCTCCTTTTAAAAAAATTTTGGATTCGTCCCTGAGGACACATCCCGGAATATTCGGAGAATATTATCAAAGTGCAAAACTTGTATAGTCTTATAGTTTAGGGGGGTTTAGTGTTTTTTCCCTAAACTAAATTTAGAGGATCCTTTTACTCAAATTAAAGGGTAAATCACAATTAAGCTGGAAAATCCATAATCATTTGAACAAAAAACAAAAAAGCAATGATGAGTGCATAAAAAAGTAGTATGCGGATTTTGATTCCGAACGCAAAGTTACAACCGCTTTTATTGTTTAAAGAAAGTGTATAGCATGATTGTTTTATAAGAGAATAAAAGTATAAAAGTAGACAAATTTTAATGGCCTAATAATTAATTGTTAAGAAGTTGACTCGACTTAGACTTGTGCTTTCAAGGAAGTGAGTAAGAAATGTTTGAGAATTAGAAATAGTGAAAAAGGAGTAAGATTGATAGAAAAGAGAAGCCAAGCCACCAATTAAAAAAGCATACGATCACTATACCAAAAATTGAGAGATTTTCTAGGGAAATTGTTATTTCCGAGAATTTTTTCAAAAAATACAGTATTTACATATAAATATGCCATGTAATTAAGGTATATTCATCCATCTCATCGAACATGAATTTTTAATTAAATGGAGATTGCATGTGTTATTTTACAATTTCACGGGTTACAGTATCATGACCGATGGAGAACTCCGAATGAATAGTTCTTGACTAAACAACTTGGATATTTCGATACTTCAGCATAAATAGAAAATGAATGTGTGATGCATACATAGACGTCATTTGGCTAAAGGGGGGCCAAGGGGGTCATTGGGCCCCCCGAAATTTTGAAGAAAACATAGGGTATTTTGGTCATTTCCTATATAATATCTAAAAAAATTAAAAAAATAGGAAAAATAGAACCAAAATCTTCAATTTATTCATTCTTCTCTCTCCTTCCCATTTGTAAATTTAGAAAAATCTTCGAGTCTTGGTCATTTTTTTTCCTTTTTTCAAAATTTTATATATTTTCTTATGCCCCACCAAAATCTTGTATATTTTATTTTAGCTCCACCAAAGTTTTGTACATTTCCCCCACGTTTTCTTTTCGAAATATTAACAATGCAACTAATATGCAACAATTTCAAAATGTTATGATATATTAACGTAATTGTATTATGTTATTTCTTTTTGAATATTAAGATGTAATGCACTGACTTTATCAAAATTGATACTTATTTACAGTTTTATTTTTTAGAGTTGATGTATTGCATTTTATTTTATTATTAATGTTAATTGGGCCCCCCTGCGCTAAGTTTCTGGCTTCATCATTGATTATATATATGCATCAATGCATGCATACATACATACATATACATACAGTGACGAGGCCACATTAGGGCCAAGGGGGGCACTGGCCCCCCCTGAAATTTTGAAAAAATGCAAGGGTATTTTCGTAATTTTAATTTATAACCTTAAAAAAATCAAAAAATAGGGGAAAAGGCAAAATGTCTTCAATTCGGTCATTCTTATTTTTTCCTTCCCATTAATTTGTGAATCTTGAAAAAACTTTGAGCCTTGATGATTTCTTTCCCTTTTTCAAAATTTTGTTTGTTCCACCATAAACTTGAAGGTAGAATACAACGAGACTTAAAGACGAATAAACTGCACATTATTGAAAAAATTAATTTGGTCCTGCCAGTAATCTGCACGTCTAAAAATTTTATGAGAATCTCTTGTAAAACGTGGATCATAATCCATAAGACGGAGCCTAATACTCATATCCATTATAAAGAAGAAGAAGAAAAATGCAACGTGCATATCTTTCTCTCTCTCTCTCCTCTTCTCCTATGATCTCCATCACAACCTACTCCTCTCCCTTGCCCCTGCGCGTTGCAGCCCGCTCCCCCAACAATCTCCACTGATGCATTGTTACTCAACCTGCCTGTTGTCGGATGTCGCCAATTTCGATGTTGTTTGCTGAAGTGGTTCCCTTAGCAACCAGGCCAATTGGATCATTAATATAGACATGTGAATCATAAAAAATAAAATCATTTTTCTTTTAATACTTGTAGATATTAGATTTTGTTCGATGATTGGAATGAATATGATTTGTGGTGTTTCGGTGAGATTGTCAGTGGAATGCCAACGGTGGGGAAACCATAGTTGGAGGGGTTTATGCGTGGTGATTAATTGAAGAAACACAAATAAGAAAACATTGCAGAACTTGATCTATTTCATAATTATACTTTCTAGAGAAATACTAATACTTTTTTCTGAGGAAAAATTAGACTTTCCAGGGAGCTACTGTAACCAATGTTGTTACTTTGAAAACTTATAACATTTTAAAGTAAAAATGATATTGTTTTCTAATAAAATTTGATACTTTTAATAAAGTTGTACATAACATTGCAAGTAAATAATCAGTTTTGTTACTTTAAAAACGTAAACTTTCATAAAAAGAAATGATACATTTTAATAAAAAGTGATAATTTCGAGTCTAATGTGATATTATGATAGGTAAACTACTAATAGTTTTCTTACTTTGAAACATATACTTTTTAGAGTGAATGTGATACTTGTTTTAATAAAAAATGTTAAACAAGGTTGTATATTACTTTGCAAGTAAATAATCAGTTTTGTTACTTTAAGTATACTTTTCTAAGTAAAAATGATATTTTTTAAAAAAACAAATTATACTTTCTAAGTCTAAAGTGGTACTATATATGTCACCGCCTAATTATACAAAATTTTCATTTACTTTGAACACGTATACTTTTCGGGTAAAAGTAATAATTTTTTAATAAAAAGTGATACTTTCGAGTCTAAAGTGATACTTTGCTCCACACAACATTATAAAAATATCACCGCCCCTAGAGATACTATTCCACCGCCCTCACTACAAGAAAACAAGGAAATTCCAACG
Source organism: Rehmannia glutinosa (assembly GCA_016081115.2). Taxonomy (NCBI): domain Eukaryota; kingdom Viridiplantae; phylum Streptophyta; class Magnoliopsida; order Lamiales; family Orobanchaceae; genus Rehmannia; species Rehmannia glutinosa. The sequence continues at coordinate 60,290,492 of CM071930.1, read as the reverse complement.
GGAAAAATCTGTTGGAATTTGGTCAATCACCGTTGGAATTATCAATTCGAACGGAAATTCCAACATAAAATGCATCGTTGATAAAATGGCCGTTGGAATGGCGAAATTCCAATGAAAAATATTCCAACGAAATTTCCAACATTATTTATCCATTGGAATATATAACCATTGGAAAGAACTCCAATATTTTTTCCAACACTAATTCCAACATAGTTATACCTTTGGAATATATTTAATCGTTGAAAAAACTCTAACAGTTATTTCAACGAAATTATACTATTGGAATTTAGTCCAATGGTATATATCCGTTGGAATATTCAATCAATTTATTTCATTATCTAATATCTTTAACTTCTCATTAGGTCACTCATCATCAATTTGTCCCAAGTCAAGCACATTTAACCATGTAGTTTCAATATGATTGACTCCAGAAGAGAAGATATATGATATTGATATGGATTATACTATCAAATCATTTAACCCCTATTGAAATTTTCCAATGGTATTGGAATTTTCAATGGAATTTTCCAACAACATGTTGTAACATTGGAATTTCCGTTGGAATTTTAAAAACTCCAACTGAAATTCCAACGATTAATTCCAATATTTGGTTTACTGTTGGAATTTTTGTTGGAATTTTTCAATGGTATGTTTTAGCGATGGAATTTCTGTTGGAATTTTTAAAATTCCAACAGTATTTCCAATGGTTTATTATTACTGTTGGAATCACTGTTGGAATTTTCCAACGGTTAGCTGTGGTGTTGGAATTTCCGTTGGAATTTTAAATTCCAACATGAATTCCAACATTTTATACCAATGGTTTTGTTTACCGTTGGAATTTTCCAACGGTATAATGTAGCATTGGAATTTCCATTGGAATTTTAAAAATTTCAATAGTTTTCTATTTCGTTGGAATAATTTTGTTGGAATTTGATTGTTTTCTTATAGTGCCTAATATTATAAAAATGTCACCGCTCCCTAATAATGTTATTTCACCTCCTAATATTACAAAAATATCACTTCCCTATTACAAAAAGGCCAGGGGGTTTTGGGTTGGATCCATTGTTGTATATATTTCTCGAATAGTGGGTAATAGAGTATGTTTATGAAAACGAATCGAATTTTGTATAGGCTAGGCACATCTTAAAGATGCTTTCTTTTAGGTATTAATTTCTCCCACTATGGTGTAATTAGTTCTCAAAGAATTAACCTCCAGGATACAAAGCCTTTTCACAAAAATTCCAAGATTACACTTCTTAGAATTTTTAGGAGCATCAATCACAAGTTGTAAAATAACAATATATAGTAGAAAGTTGGAAAGAAATAAAAACTCGTAGGAAAATTAAGAATTAATTTTTCCATCACTTTTTCATCATTTTTCATCCATCCTTTTAGAAGTATTTATAGACTTCCAAAGGTTGCAATCAAAAGTTGCATCCCTTCTCAAATAATGGAAGTTATAAATATTCCAAAGGTTGCATCTCTTTATTGCAATCCTTCCTAATGGATGCCATTACATGAAAAGTCACATCTTTTCACATAATTCTCATTTTCCATATTTATTTATTTCTTTCCTTCCTTCATATAATATATAAAATATACTATATAATATATGCATAAAATTAATGCCTAGCTAAATGATGTTATGTCATGAGATGCAATACACTATATTATATGTAAATATACAACAATCCCCCACTAATTACATATAATATATAAAAATAAATACAACTTATTTTACATAGTGAATAACCATGAAGTGGACGAGCCTTTAACTTTATAGTTGAATATGTAACACTAGGAAAACATATTCTCACTATGTATGATTCATGCTCCTTTTTATTCTTGGCAGCACCTTTATAATGGGCCTTGTTCTGAATCTTGGTTTTCACAAGTACTCTAGGATTTTACCGATAATCCATAAGAAGCGGCCTCTCACTTCTCTACTTGTATAGGTAGACTTATCAAGAATGTCCAAAACGCAATCCACAATGCTATAAGTCTATTAAGAATTGTAAATCCAACCTACTCTTGTTATGGTAAGCAAAGTGCATAGATCAGATATGAGACTTTCAAAATAGTGCCACCCCCACTATTTTTAAGTTATGCACTTGAAATGTATCCCAGTTTCCATTTCACCAATGTCTAATATTGAATTGCCTTTTTAACTCTCATACATAAGGTGACAAATGTGTGACTTGTACCTTAAGATAGAGTTGGTTTCAATCAAGATATTATTATAATCGGTAAGAGTCTCATATCTCTCATGATCTTTGTGATCATTTCACCAGATAAGTATTTTGTTAGTGGATCAACTAACATTTAATTTGTTGGGAGATACTCAAGTACAATCTTCCCTTTTTTAACCATACTTCCGATATGATTATACCTCATAGCAATATGTTTGCTATGGCTTGATATTCTCTCATTCTTTATATTGTAAATCGCAGTTTGATTATCACAATACAAAGTAGTGGGACCCTTTTTAGGATCTAAAAACGGAATCGTTCTAAGGAATCTTCTGAACCATACAATGTCTTTGCTAGCGGTTGACATTGATATATATTCAGATTCCATAGAGGATAATGCAACACAAGTTTGTCTCTTTGCAGCCCAAGCAACTATGGCACCACCAATAGTGAACAACCAACCACTAGTTGACTTAGAGTCAATTTTGTCAGCTGCCCAATTTGCATCACTATAACATTCAAGTGTAGACGAACTACAGTTATAGTGCATACCATAATTTATTGTGAACTTCAAATATCTTAGAACTCTCTTTAGTTCTGTCCAATGTTCTTCACTAGGATTGCTAGTAAATCTACTTAATATGCCATTCGAACACGCAAGGTCAGGTCTTGTGTGATTCACTACATACATAATGCTACCAATTATTTTGGCATATTCTGCTTGATTTACAGCTTCTCGTTCGTTAGGAACTAATTTCACTTGAGGATCAATAGGACTTTTACTTTCTTTGCAATCAAAGTAATTGAACTTTCTCAACACGTTCTCAATATAATGAGATTGTGTTAATATAAATGTTATATCCCTTTTAATCACTTTGACCCCCAAAATGACATCTACTAGACCTAAGTCCTTCATGTCAAATACTTGCTTCAGATAATTTTTGGTTTCATTAACACATTGTAAATTAGAGCCAAAAATCAACATATCATCCACATATAAAGTTAGAAGCAGTTTATATTCAGGAGTAACCTTAGTAAAAACACAGCTTTCTACTTTGCTACTCTTAAAACCGAACATCTTAACTTCTTTCTTAAATTTCTTATACCATTGTCTCGATGCTATTACCCACTATTCGAGAAATATATACAACAATTTTAAGGCATTAATTCCTCCCATTATGGTGTAAATGGTTCTCAAGGAATTAACCTTCAGGATACAAAGCCTATTTCACAAAAATTCCAAGATTACACTTCTTAGAATTTTTAGGAGCATCAATCACAAGTTGTAAAATAACAATATATAGTAGAAAGTTGGAAAGAAATAAAAACTCGTAGGAAAATTAAGAATTGATTTTTCCATCACTTTTTCATCATTTTCATCCATCCTTTTAGAAGTATTTATAGACTTCCAAAGGTTGCAATCAAAAGTTGCATCCCTTCTCAAATAATGGAAGTTATAAATATTTCAAAGGTTGCATCTCTTTATTGCAATCCTTCCTAATGGATGTCATTACATGAAAAGTCACATCTTTTCACATAATTCTCATTTTCCATATTTATTTATTTCTTTCCTTCCTTCATATAATATATAAAATATATGCATAAAATTAATGCCTAGCTAAATGATGTTATGTCATGAGATGCAATACACTATATTATATGTAAATATACAACATCCATCTCATGGATTTAGAGTCTTAGACCCCTGAGACGATCCTATATGATGATTAGCCAAACTCTACAACAGCATAAATAAAATTGCAATTTACTTAGTAAACCATCATATTTATGTATCGAAGTAAAATAGGACTTAACTATAAGACCAAAATTTTGTTATTGCTTTTGTACAGTTATAATATTTGTAATGTATGCATTTCTTCTTTTATAGTGAAAATCAAGTGAAAATTTTACAAAAATTTAATTATATCATTATATCTAAATATACGAAATTCATTACCAACCACTTTATTTACTATTTCAACTTTATCTTTTCTTTTTTAAATTTTCAATTGGCATATATTTATATTGAATTAAAAATTGTAGTTTACAATCTATATAATATTAATAATGCGCTTTTAGCTCAAAAATCCAATTTATTGTTAATATTTTCGCAATTAAAGAGAAGAAGAAAAGGTGAGACTTAACTAAACAAAAACAGAACATCTCGATTTACTGATATTAAACAAAAGAAGAAACAAACGTAAACAAAAATTTAATTACGGTATAATAAGTGAGAGTTTACACAATTAAATCAATACCTAGGTTTTTTCAAAATTTCTTGTCTTCAAATGTCGAAACGATCCGACCGAAAAAGAATATTTTTTAAGTACAAGGTTTAACGATATATCTGTGGAACTCCTTTCTCTTAGTGTGGCATTAGATCCTAAAAATTCCTTTGGGTCTTTCAACAATCATGATATTTGCAAGCTTGCAAAGAAATTCTATCCTGAAGATTTCACAGATCAAGATATTATTTCTCTGGAGTATGAGCTGATACATTATAAACATGACGTGGTTCAAAATTTTCAAGTTTCTACACAGAATTGAAGCAGAAAAGCAATTAGGTAAGAGCATAAAAATACTTCGATCAGATCGAGGTGGAGAGTATCTATCCAACGACTTTAGAACATAACTATCAGAAAATGAGATTTTATCCCAGTTGAGCGCACCAGGTACTCCCCAACAGAATGGTGTCTCAGAAAGGAGAAACAGGACCTTGTTAGACATGGTCAGATCTATGCTTGGCTTCTCTACTCTTGCTACATCCTTTTGGGGATATGCTATACAAACTGCGATATACTTATTGAATATGGTTCCTTATAAATCTGTCCCTAAGACACCCCGGGAATTATAGAATGGACGTAAGCCCAATCTAAGACATATCCGGGTATGGGGATGTCCTACACACATGCTTAAGGGAAAGATGGAAAAGATGGAATCAAGATCAGAGGTATGCATTTTTAAAGGTTATCCTTAGGGAACAAGAGGATATTACTTCTATAGTCCTCAGGATAAAAAGGTATTTATCAGTACAAATGCAACCTTTTTAGAGGATTGATATATAGAAGAACGTGAATCAAAGAGTAAGGTCCTATTGGAAGAGATGAGGAAAAACCTTCCCAGTTCATCTATTCCAGAGATCCGCACTAAACCTACTCAATTTAAATTCACATTTTTACCATCGTTGGTAGCTAGATCTAGTGGGAGCCAAACAGAGGCTCCACCTAATGTACCTACTAGATCTCCAATACCTGAGACAATACCTGAGACAGAAGGAGATCATGTTCCCATTGTTCAGAAACCTTTAGGTTCTCGAGATGAGAATGAGGAGCATGGTGTACAAGAGGTAGTGGGAGAACACCAACCAATTCCAATAATCCAAGAGCCTCCACCAGTTAGACGTAGTGGGAGAGCATAGAGTATGCAAACTGAAAAAGTCCATTTATGGACTTAAACAGGCGTCTAGGTCTTGGAATATCGGATTTGATCAAGATGTAAAGAGTTATAGTTTTGATCAAAATCTTGATGAGCCTTGTGTCTATAAGAAAATTAAAGACAACAAGGTGACTTTTCTCGTGCTGTATGTGGATGACATTCTGCTCATTGGGAATGACATAGGAATGTTAACATCAACTAAATATTGGTTGGCACAACAGTTTGATATGAAGGACTTGGGAGAAGCAAGTTATGTTCTAGGAATCCGAATCTTTTGAGATAGGAAGAACAAACGGATAGCTTTATCCCAAGCTTCATACATTGATAAGATACTGGAAAGGTTTATTATGCAAAATTCCAAGAAAGGTCAAATACCTTTCAGACATATAATTCACTTGTCACGGGAGCATTGCCCTAAGACTCCTAGTGAAGTGGAGTACATAAAGAAGGTTCCTTATTCATCGACTGTAGGAAGCCTCATGTATGCTATGCTAATATGCTCTGTACCCGACCAGATATATGTTATGTTGTTTGAATTGTCAATAGATATTAGCCAAATCCAGGACCAGAGCACTGGATAGCTGTAAAGCATATACTCAAGTATCTTCGCAGAACTAGAGGATATATGCTAGTTTATTCAGCTACAGAATCGGTGCCCGTGGGTTATACTGATTCTGATATTCAGGCGGATAGGGACACTCGTAAGTCCACACCAGGGCCAGTGTTTACGTTGGGTGGTGGTGCTGTCATTTGGAGGAGTATCAAGCAATAATGTATTATTGATTCCACAATGGAGGCGGAATATGTGACAGCTTGTGAAGTAGCCAAAGAAGCCGTGTGGTTGAGGAACTTTCAGCTAAGCATTGAGGTGGTTCCATCTGCATCGCAGGCCATTACATTGTACTGTGACAATAATAGTGCAGTGGCAAACACAAAAGAACCTAGAAGCCATCAACGTGGAAAACACATAGAATGAAAGTATCATCTTGTCAGGGATATCGTTCAGCGAGGAGATATGTTAGTAAGAAAGATAACATCTGCAGAAAATCTTGCTGACCCCTTTACTAAGAGTTTACCAACTAGAAGTTTTGAGGGGCACATTGAAAGTATGGGTGTACTAGACAAGTCTCATTTACTCTAGGGCAAGTGGGAAAATGTTGGTAGTATTGTGCCTACGAGTAAATTATTGTGTACTTGACATTTTGAAAAAAATATTTTTTTCATATATATTGAGCTTGCATATGTCCATGAATTGTTTGATATTATAAATTGAGTGTTTAAGTTGTTAAACACAAAAAGATTCAATTTATAATTCAATTCAAAGAATTAAAGTCTGCGATCGGTAAATAAATATGGACAATTTATTTTGTTAAGATCGTCTCAATTTTGAAGTTTATCTTGACTTTGGTAATAAAATTGATAATATATTTTATAAATGTATTGGACTGGACCACGTGAAATTAAATATTTAATTGACCAATAGATATTTAATTTCACTTGATTATCGTACGTGACACCTTAATCCTGAGTGGGTAATGAACTTTGATGACTAACTTGAAGTTCTTTGAGGCATCAATGAGTGAGCTTAAATTGATGATCAATATCTCGATGCTTTGGGAATTAAAGTAAAATAACAAGGAACATATATTCATAATATGGAACCCGTCACCTATTTAATAGGCATGATCATGATCTCATGTGTTCTTCTAATAGTCAGTAAAATCTGAGCTCAGTAATTCAACATTTATTATTGAATTCATGATGTGATGGCAATCACATAGAACTGTCAGATAAAAGATGATGATTAAGATTTATAAATATTAGAAAATGAATTTTGGTCATTTATTCTATTTCTAATATTTAGTTGATCAACAGGGGTGACATGTAAGATCGAAAAATTAGAGGATTTAATTATTGGTTTCAGTAATTTCAATTAGATGAAGAGTGCAATCTTATCTCTTTAGTGGAATGGAATAAGATTAATAAAATATTGTGATTGATCAAGAGTTGATTGGATCGAAATTAATTTATTGGAGCTTAGTCTAATTGGGTCCGATCAGGTCCCTTTGGTGGCTCTAGAAAAAGAACTAGAATAAATTATAAGAGTTATAATTTATTAGTGCAGTGTATCTAATTAAGTGGACTGATTGGGATAATTTTGGAAAGAAGATAAATCATAAGATTTGTCAATCAATATGATTTGATTTGCCAATCAAAATATTACCTAAAGTAATACTTTCCTATTGGCAAATGTTTCCATAGTTAAAGTATTTCATCCTACTTAATTACTTCTATCGATCATTTTGTGCCCACACACACAAGAGAGATTTTGACTGCACTTCTTGAGTTTTTGGAGAACACCGAAGAAGGGTTGAGGGTTTGAAACGTGGAATTTGTTGGAATTTTTGTTTTGGTAAAATGGATGTTGACTCGAATTTGACCAAATAATTAAGTGGTTTCCATTAGTGAAAAATAGAAATAAATTATTTGTAAACATTTCTACTAAGAGAGTAGATGAGAATAGCATTTGGAATTTCTCAAAACCAATTCCGGGTGAATGAGAAATTAATGCTAGAAGTTAGCCACTTAATACAACAAAATGGTATGGAAAAATGGAAAATGTGAGGAAGGAGAAATGCTCCATCCCATATAGGAAAATGAGGCAAAGTTTGCTCACTTGATATATCCCAAGTTGGACTTACGGGTTTGGGCCCTTGGGGGCATCCAAGTTTTTAAAGGGGTGATGACCTAAATGCTTGTGGGTTTGGTTCAAAGCGCACACGCGCGCGCCGCCCGCCCGCCCGCCGGCTCAACTCGGCCCAGCCCAAGTCCGAGTCATGGGTCGAGGGTCGTGGCTTGGGCTTCAAGGCCCTTATTCTTTTTGGACCAAAAACCTTTAAAATAAATAATTAAATAATTTTAATTAATTAATTAACGGACTCCAACTGGGAAGTGTTCGCATCCGCGCACGGGCAGACGCACGGCCCGTGCGTAGGGTCGTGCATAAAAACAAACTCATTCGCATCCGAGCACGGGCGGACGCACGGCCCGTGCGTCGGGTCGTGCGTCAAGTCGAAACTTTGTCAATATGTTCGCATCCGAGCACGGGCTGTGCGCCTGGTCGTGCATTGATGCGAAAGGCTGAACAGATACGTATGTTCAGTGTAAACATGTATTTTCGAGCCAAAAGACATGATCTTTCCATACGGGCACCTTGTTGCCTATATAATTCGAACCCCTGCAGATGAAATGAAATAACGAAAACACGAAAATATCAGATAATAAACAGTCATTTTGCATTCGAGCATATTGACATTCCTCCCATTCAAAAGCTTGAAAAGTCTGAAACATATTGTTGTTCGTTGTGTTTCGGGTTTGCAAGTGTTGTAAACTCGAAATCGAAATAGTCGTTGTATACGGGGCGTTTTGTTTCTTGCGGAGACTGAATCGAATTCAGGCCTTGACTAAGCCAAAACATCCAAACACTTAGCCATTTCTTAAACGAAGACTTTGTTGCATCTCTTTGATACGAATACAGTAACGATCATAGCGATCTCCTCTAGTACCTACTGATACGTCAGGATCCAATTGGTCATGAACATCGTAAGGTGCTGCTCTTCGCAAATCCCCGTATACCCCCTGAACCTCTTAACATTACACCACTGAATCCCCAATCCTTTGTTTGTTGTGCAGTGACAGTACCAATATCCACTAATTGTTGTTTCCAGATACGGTTGCCGGTTGACATCTCTTCTAATTCGTCGATATGAGAAGAAACAATAAACCATATACATTTATCCAACAATCGCAAAACAAAAAAAACGTTTCTATTTCAAGATGATGGCTTCAATATCATTCACACCGATGGCTACTGCTCTTGCTCACGGCGAAAAGCCACCCAAGTTCTCCGGCGTCGACTTTAAATGCTGGCAACAGAAGATGTTGTTTACCTTACCATATTGGGGTTGTCTCGTTTTCTGAAGGAAGACCCCCCTTCTGTTGGCGATGAAGAAATCAACAACAACTAGAGAATCGTTGTGGATGTTTGGCATAACAGTGATTTTCTGTGTCGCAATTATGTTTTGAACGGGCTAGACGACACCCTCTATAACGTCTATAGCACATTCAAAATGTCCAAAGAGTTGTGGGACTCTTTGGAGAAGAAGTACAAAACGGAAGATGCCTGAACAAAGAAATTTGTTATCGGCAAATTTCTCGAGTACATGATGGTTGACACCAAGACGGTGATCAGCCAAGTTCAAGAGATTCAGATCATACTTCACGACTTAGTGTCTGAAGGGATGATTCTGAACGAATCTTTTCAAGTGGCTGCAATAATCGAAAAGTTGCCGCCATTGTGGAAGGATTTCAAGAATTACCTCAAGCACAAGCGCAAAGAGATGGGGCTTGAGCATCTGATTGTTCGGCTTCAAATTGAGAAAGACAACCGAAAATCAGAAATGAAGTCCGGTAAGTCTGGAATGGAACCAAGGCCAATCTTGCTGAATCGAGCACTAGCAAGAAACGCAAGCACTCCGGGAAAGACAAGGGAAAGGCCAAAAAGTTCAAGGGTAATTGCTACAACTGTGGCAAACTGAACCACATGGCCAAGGATTGTCGACAGCCGAAAAAGGGCAATCAAGGTGGCAACCAACAAGCCAATGTGACGAAGGACAAGTCAGTTCCAATCGACATGTCGGAGCTCGATCTCACCGCCGTTGTGTTTGAAGCCAATATGGTGGATAACCCAAGGGAGTGGTGGATAGATACCGGGGCTACTCGTCACATTTGTGCCGATAAGGAGATGTTCTCCTCCTACACTCCGATAAATGGAAGGAAGCTTTTCATGGGAAATTCTTCGACTTCCAACATCGTGGGGCTTGGCAAGGTTGTGCTTAAGATGACTTCCGGAAAGGAGCTTACGTTTGTAGATGTGATGCATGTCTCGGACATTCGCAAGAATTTGGTTTCTGGTCCTTTGCTTAGTAAGGTCGGGTTTAGACTAGTGTTTGAGTCCGACAAGTTTGTAATGACCAAGAATGGTCAGTTTCTTTGTAAGGGCTACCTTGATAAGGGGTTCTTTAAGATGTCTGTAATGTCTGTTTTCCGCCAAGAGGCGAAGAATAAAACTATTGCTTCTGCTTACTTGTTGGATTGTTCTAATTTATGGCATGATAGATTAGGACACGTAAGCTTCAACACAATTAAAAGGTTAGTGAATCTGTAATTAATACCTACGTTTAAAACCGATTCACAAGACAAATGCGAAATTTGTGTTGAAGCAAAGTTGGCCAAAGCACCGTTTCATTCGGTAACGAGAAGTACTAAACCACTTGAGTTAATTCATACAGATGTGTGTGATTTAAAACTTGTGCAAACTCGAGGTGGGAAAAAGTACTTCATAACGTTTATAGACGATTGCACAAGATATTGCTATGTATATCTTTTGAAAAGCAAAGATGAAGCTTTAGTAGCTTTTAAGACTTATAAGAGTGAAGTTGAAAATCAGCTTAATTTGAAAATTAAGATAATTCGAAGTGATAGAGGCGGAGAGTATATTGCTCCATTTAAAGAATTTTGCCCGGAAGCGGGTATAATTCATCAAACGACTGCTCCCTACTCACCTAATTCAATGGAATTGCAGAACGCAAAAATCGTACTCTTAAGGAGATGATGAATGCGATGTTGTTAAGTTCTGGCTTACCCTAAAACTTGTGGAGGGAAGCCATACTTTCTGCAAACTACATTCTTAATAAGATCCCACACAAAGGTAAAAATGAAACTCCATATGAGTTATAGAAGGGACGTAAACAGTCATATAAATACCTCAAAGTGTGGGGGTGTTTGGCTAAAGTTGAAGTACCTAAGCCGAAACAAGTTAGAATCGGTTTGAAGACAATCGATTGTGCTTTCACTAGATATGCTAACAATAGTAGTGCATATCGCTTTTTAGTGCACCAGTCAGCTATTCCTGATGTAAATGAAGGTATGATCATTGAATCAAGGAATGATGTATTCTTCGAGAATATCTTTCCGAACAAAGTGATGATGAAGATGAACCAAGACGCAGTAAAAGGACAAAAGTAGCTAAGTCTTTTGGTCCTAATTTTCTAACTTATATGTTAGAAAACAAACCCAGAACTATTCAAGAAGTATTGTCTAGTCCAGAAGCTCCTCTCTGGAAAGAAGCTATCAATAATGAGATAGATTCCATCATGCAAAATCACACTTGGGAGTTAGTTGATCTCCCACCGGGTTGCAAACCTTTGGGATGCAAGTAGATCCTTAAAAGGAAATATAAAACAGATAGATCTATTGACAAGTATAAAGCCCGTTCGGTAGCTAAAAGGTTTAGACAAAAGGAGGGATATGACTTCTTCGATACACATTCTCCTATCACGAGAATTACGTCCATTCGTGTTCTCATTGCTATTGCAGCTTTGCATAACCTTGAGATACAACAAATGGACGTTAAGACTGCCTTCTTGAATGGTGAACTTGAAGAGGAGATTTATATGGAACAACCCGAGAGGTATGTTGCACCCGGTCAAGAGCGAAAGGTGTGTAAACTTGTTAAGTCACTTTATGGACTAAAACAAGCACCTAAGCAATGGCATGAAAAGTTTGACTCAACTATGAAGCCAAACGGTTTCAAGAGCAACGAATGTGACAAGTGTGTCTATATTAAAGGTACTACAAATGATTACGTCATAGTATGCCTTTATGTTGATGATATGTTGATTATAGGAAGTAGTCATGATTTAATCATGAATACTAAGAACATGTTAAAGAAGAACTTTGACATGAAAGATATGGGAGTATCTGATATTAATTTAGGGATTAAAATCTCTAGAACTTCAGATGGAATTGTCTTGTCACAATCCCATTATGTCGAAAGCATACTTAGAAAGTTTAATGCTTTTGATAGTCCTCCGGCTAAGACACCTGTAGATCTAAGTCTACGCTTGGCCAAGAATAGAGGCGAACCAGTTTCTCAGCTGGAATATGCAAGGGTAATTGGCAGTCTGATGTACTTAGCAAATTGTACACGTCAAGACATTTCATATTCAGTGAGTAAGCTAAGTAGGTTCACAAGTAACCCGAGTACGGATTACTGAAAAGCCGTGACAAGGGTACTTAGATACTTAAAGTATACTGTTAGGAAATTTATTTTGTAGATTTTGATGATACCATGTAAAACTTAAACTAGGAAGTTGGCACACCATTTTCTTTGTAATTCGTATTGTAATAGATAGGGCTGAAAAGCTGAGTCAAGTCAGCTACGCCAAGGAATACAAGATGTCAACTGCAGACTGGATTGAAGACTCTGTTGTGTGTTAGCTGAGTATGGCCAAGAAGGAAGTCAAGGACTCGACTAAAGGCGTGTCAGTTGAGGAACAGTTGTAAGAAGTGTCAGTCAAGTTAGTTCAAGAAGCCAAGTCTCAAGGTTGAAGTGATAGTTGAATCATTCAATGACTGGAAGCTGACTCAAGTCACCTGGGGTAAAGACAGCAGTCTAGTCAAGACAACTGACTTAGATCCATTGATTAAAGTCAAAAATGCTACTCAAGATATAGTAACATATCAAAGTGCATCGGTGTAAAGTGTTAGTCGATTTTGTGCAAAAGGAATAAACCAATGGGAAATCGCATTTGCACCGTGTGTCGAAAGTCTCGAAATCTTTGCAAGACATTTAAATACGAGGAAATGTCAACATCAAGGACTGCAGACAAGACAAGCCAACGAACACAAGTGACTTTTGAAATTAGCCCATCTCTTCAACGGGCAAAATTTCAAAAGTGCACTATAAAATGCTGAGGAATGTACTGAGAAAATGTGACCTGAACCACGAACAAGCAAGCAACATTCAAGCATTTAACCTGAAATATTCTCAAGTACATTTAAGCAAATCCTCAAGCCTGAAACTCGAAGGAAATCGATCCAATACAAGCTGTGAAGGAAAGACAACTTCAAATCTGTTGAAGAGGAAACTTTTGAAGAATCAAAAGGGGTCTACTTTCCAAGGAGGATTGTAGGAAGGTTCAAGGTCGAACCAGTATCAAGTTATTGGAGGGCTTCGTGATCAAATCCAAGAGCTTGAGAAGTAAGCTGAAGCAGCAAGGCAGCTGCCCTGTGAAGAAGCCGAGTCGCAAGAAAAGCCAGCTGTGTGACCAAGGTTGTCTCTAGACTGTTCACCACATTGTAAACTGATCTGTTACATAGTGGATTCCTCGAGGAGTTGGAGAAGAGAGGACTAGAAGAATTACCCATCTTCGAACCTCTATAAACATTACTTGTGTCATTTATTTTTCAGCACATTTACATCTCTGCATACTTACATCATATCTGCTGATAAAACTCTCATTTGCTATCCAACTAATTAATAACCAAGTGCAAAAAAAATCAAGTGTTAAAACAAACTTAAAACAAATCAAGGGTGTTAAGTCTTCGGCTGATAAAACCAATACAACCAAGTTAAAGTTCAGGTTAAACAGCCGAGTTATTCTATCAACAGCTCTATCGAGTCTGTTGAGTGGCTAACTTAGCTGAAAAATCAACTTAGTTGTCCCTCAAGGATAAAGTTGTTTGAGTTAACTCTGTTATATATTTAAAAGGACTAAAATCGAAAAGTTGGTAAGGTTTATTCAACCCCCCCTCTAAACCTTACTCACACCCCTTGGGACCTACATATACCATGAACTATGGAATACTTTATACGAGATATCCAGTAGTATTAGAACGATACTGTGATGCCAATTGGATATCAGACACAAAAGATTCCAAGTCCGCAAGTGGATATGTTTTCAGAATAGGTGGAGGAGTGGTGTCGTGGAAGTCTTCTAAGAAGACGTGTATAGCTCGATCCACTATGGAATCCGAGTTCATTGCTTTAGATAAAGCTGGAGAAGAAGCATAATGGCTTAGAAACTTCTTAGAGGATATTCCTTGTTGGAATAAGCCTGTGCCTGCTGTTTTGATACATTGTGATAGTCAATCAGCAATTGGAAAAGCACAAAGTAGTATGTATAATGGTAAGTCTAGATATATACGTCGAAGACACAATACTAATATTAGACAGTTGATTTTGAATGGGGTTATTTTGGTTGACTACGTGAAGTCAAAGGAAAACCTTGCGGATCCGCTTACAAAAGGCATAAATCGAGATCAATTGTATAAACTGTTAAGGGGAATGGGTTTAAAATCCACAAACTAAAGGATGTTCATAGCGGTAACCCAACCTTGTGAATTGGAGATCCCAAGACCTTGGTTCAATTGGACAACTAAGTTATGAATGTTCAGCTGAACACTTGGAAAATGTGTTAGCTCATTCTCGAAACATCCAAGTGAATGAAAACCTGCTGAATGTGGTGAGGTTAAGTTTAAGACTTTTAATGATTCCTATACCGAAAGGTGGAGTATGGCAAGATACTCTTCAATAGGAGATCACCTATATAAGCGAGAAGTAATGGCTGCTTCAAAGAAACGCTTATGAATCTAAGATATGGTCCATGGCCGAAATGGACACAACGTGAGAACAACAAGTGTTAGAATTGTTATTGTGTAAGTATTGTTGTCTCGATTTATACAAACGGCTGAGTAGTTCAAGACATCGCGTCACTAAGCAGCCAGTAAATCCGATAGTATTTTACTAAGAAAGGTTCAAAGCCACAAGATACTTATCCTGATGCAATAACAATTTGCCGAGACTTTCAGGCGAATTTGCATACACGCATGCATTAATTTCATTCATGTGGGGGATTATTGGAATTTCTGTTTCGGCAAAATGGGTGTTGACCCGATTTTAACCAAATAATTAAGTGGTTTTCATTAGTGTAAGATGAAATTAAATTATTTGTAAAAATTCTACTAAGAGAGTAGATGAGAATAGCATTTGGAATTTTTCAAAACCAATTCCGGGTGAATGAGAAATTAATGCTAGAAGTTAGCCACTTAATACAACAAAATGGTATATGGAAAATAGAAAATGTGGGGAAGGAGAAATGCTCCATCCCACATAGGAAAAGGAGCAAAGTTTGCTCACTTGATATATCCTAAGTTGGACTTATGGGTTTGGGCTCTTGGGGGCACCCAAGTTTTTAAAGGGGTGAGGACCTACATGCTTGTGGGTTTGGTTCAAAGCACACACGCGCGCCGCCGCCGCCGCCCACCCGTCGGCCGGCTCGGCTCGGCTCGGCCCGACCGGGTCCTGGGTCGAGGGTCAAGGGTCGCGGGCCATGGGCTTGGGCTTCAAGGCCCTTATTCGTTTTGGATCAAAAACCTTTAAAATAAATAAATAATTAATTTTAATTAATTAATTAACGGATTCCAACTGGGAAGTGTTCGCATCCGCGCACGGACGGATACACGGCCCGTGCGTTGGATCGTGCGTAAAAATGAACTCGTCCGCATCGGAGCACGGGTAGACGCACGGCCCGTGCGTCGGATCGTGCGTCAAGTCGAAACTTTGTCAATCTGTTGGCTTCGAGCACGGGCACACGCACGAGTCGTGCGTCATGCGAAAGGCTGAACAGATGCACCCATTCAGTGTAAACATGTATTTTCGAGCCAAAAGACATGATCTTTCCATACGGGCACCTTGTTGCCTATATAATTCGAACCCCTGCAGATGAAATGAAATAACGAAAACACGAAAAATATCAGATAATAAACGGTTATTTTTCATTCGAGCATATTGACATTCCTCCCATTCAAAAGCTTGAAAAGTCTGAAACATATTGTTGTTCGCTGTGTTTCGGGTTTGCAAGTGTTGTAAACTCGAAATTGAAATAGTCGTTGTATCTTAGAGACGAATGCCGGAATCGTTAGCACTTTGTATACGGGGCGTATTTCGTCTTGCTGAGACTGAATCGAATTTAGGCCTCGACTAAGCCAAAACATCCAAACACTTAGCTATTTCTTAAACAGTAAATCATATACATTTATCCAACAGAATCTCTACGAAGAAGAATTATTTGAAAGCACGCTACAAGGGTATCTCAATTCTTTCTTGTTGTACAAATTAATCAGTTCATGTTCAATACACATTATGATTCAAGATCCTACTAGGGATTGCTCGATCACATTAAATCGATTTTTGTGATTGAGCAATTCCGTTCCGGCCAACAATTTTTTCTTAGCTATTATTCCGTCTTTAAAATTTCTTGTTTTAATTCTGTTGTGAGCTTCTATTGATATATAGCAAAATTTTATTCTAATTTGTGTCATGAAATCGATCAAAATAATTAACAATAATATGAAAATCTTCTCAGCTATTTTTCCAGCTTTCGAATTTCTTATTTAATTCTATCGTGGGTATCCTATGTCACTTGATTACAGCAAAGTTTGATTCTAATTTGATAATGACAGAAAAGTCGATGAAAATAATCAACAATTACATTAAAATCGATATACGCTAGTTCTTCATTGCAATAGTTCTTCATCTTAATTATAATCTTCTTCATATATCTCCAATATAATTTTCATTCCTTTATCCTCTTCCATAAGAGCATCCCATTGTCCTCCTCATTATCATTATCATTAGCATCTTGTTATGTAAACTTGACTTTCCCCAAATCATATTGAGTTTGATAAATACTTGCTTAAATTTAAATTAAGAAAGAGTACATAACATACTAGAGCCAATAAGCCCTAATTCTAGAAAGTTAATCTAGAATTGTTTTAGAAAAATATCTAAGATATTATTTGAAAAGTGTGCAGAGAATTCTAGGATATTAGTTTATAATTTTTATGAATGAGTCTAATAGATGAATTGCATCCATTAGATTAACTAAATCTTAGCTATTTGATAGGAGTGTCTTACTATAAATAGGGTTGTCTTGAGTAATTTTGTAACAAGCCAAAAATTTGAGAAGAATCAGTAGAAAAAAAATATACTTCCACCAAAACTAACATTTCTTTCTTAGACGTAATACCCCATATTTTTATGCGATATTAGTATTATTACAATTAGTATTTTACTATTAAATATTATTTATGGTAATTTTAAAGTTATTTATTATTCACATTTTTACGTGCATTAGAATTCTTGACTCATTAGATTAATACACATTATAAATAAACTCTCATTATAGCCAAATTTCACGTTAGAAAAAAAAACGTGAGAAATACGTGAGATAGAGTGGGTTATAGATTAGAATTCGAGAGTTGGGCTTTAACTTTTATTTAGATTTGAAGAATTAAGGTTTAGTTTAAAGAATTTTTTAGTTGAAAAGAAAAATGAAACATGAAGTGATATTTTTGTAATTGAGAGAAAGGGAGACGTGGAAGGGCTTTGAGGTTGATTGGGTTTTTGTGACAAATTTTAAAGATTTTAATTGGAGAAGATGACTCATTGACAGTTTTGACCAACCTTCAACCAAATACGGAGAACGCGAGGCCTAGGATTAGAGAGTTGTATTCCACGTTTATTTACGAATAACATTTTGAGGTGGGAATTTCTATTTGTCTTTTATAAATTTTATTTTAGACGAATTGTTTTTCCCGCTTAGCAAGTTGAAAGCTCATCCCACATTTAATAACATTTTGCAGGTTAAGAAGTTTGGCGAAGGCATGAGGCGGTGGATGTGGATGCCAAAAGTTATTTTATTATTTCTTTCATATTTTCAGAATCAAATATTTTTTTAAGGGGTCAAACTAGTTTATATAAAATTTTTAATATCTTAAAATTTTAGACTTCTGATAATTATTATGCAATTATTAGAATTTTTTTCAATATTTCATTTTATTAAGTCAATTTTCATGGATCATGGTCCTACTATATATTTATCTTAAAGATAGAAAAATTGGGGCAATACATAAATAGTGTCCTAAATGGCGTCTCTCATCTTACAAATAAATTATTCGCTCTTTCAACTTCCAATTTCTAAATAACCCCGTCTCGTAAATAAAATATATAATCCTCAACCATGGCCCTCTCATTACTTAATTGTCATACCAATTTCTAAATAATCCATCTTTTCAAGTAAAATAAAATATATCCTCATACTCCCTCGTTACTAAAATATCCTAACTAAAATATCCTAACATTATCAACAAAATGAATGGATGGGGTGATTGTTGGAAAATTGTGAAGGAAATTGCACATTTGGGGTGCGATTTTCTTGGGACCTCGATTGTCTAATGACAAAAGTAAAAGTCGGTTCTTGTTCTACTCCGTGAGAACATTAAAATCGAATATTTGTTTGTCCAAAATGGTGTTTGGATGAAGGAGAAATTAAAACTTAAAGATGATGTATTGGAATTAATTTAAAAGAAGAAACCATGTGGGTTTGTCTTCTTTTAAAGTTGGGTTTGCCCCACATGGGAAAACAAAGGCAATTTTGGCTAGTATATATAATGCCACCTTTTAATAAGGTGTAAGATTGTATTGCATAGAGGCTCTCTCTACACGCGCGCCCGCAGGGGGGGTGCAAATCACGGTCCGGTTCAAGCTCCGAACCACTAACTTGTGTGCGAGCGCGACCTGCGTACACGAATGTCGAGCCACATAGTCTAGCCTATGTTTTGTAGTTTTAATTTTATTTCGAATTTAAAATCTGTAATAATAACATATATTTTATTTTCGAATTTAAAATTACTAGTAACAGCAATATTAATTCCACAGATTTAATTTTGAATTTAAATCTGTAACAGCAATATTCATCAATGTTGTAAACCTGTAACAGCAGGTGGAAATTACTGAGCTTTAATTTCCAGGTCCTCTATCAGCTCTATAAATAGCTGGCATTCCAGCAGTCCAAAACAAACTCTTCACTTGCATTCTATATTGTTCTCTCTGCATATTGTTCTGAAAAATCCCTTTGGCCTCCTGCATATTTTGGTGATATTTTCCAGGCGTTTCTTCAGTTCGCCGGATAGAAAGGTAGTCCGATTATCCCGTCTTATCCTGGGAAACAGACGTCCAGAATAGGGGACGAATCTGTTTTAAGGATATTGTATCAAACACACGATTCGGGCCATTTGTTTTCAATTCTCGATTTTATAAACTGTACTGCGAAATATTTTTTATAACAAACTTAAAACAGATTCGATTTTTTGTGGTACAGTTTATAATAAAATTAAAATTCTGGAAACTGAATTCAGCAATCTTCTATTGTTTATTTATCATCTGAAAGTTGAATTCAGAATTCAGGTTGTTCCTTTTGGTTAATCAAATATCAGTGGATTGCCTTAAGGATTTTTTAAATATTTTGATAAAGGTGTACTGTAAGTGTTCTGCAAGCTTTTAACTACAACAAATTCTTTCAAAACCATTGTTGGCTTGTGGATTAAAGCACTTAATGTTGTTGTAACATTGGAATGTGCATTGTCAAATTGGAAATTCAAATTAGACGTTGGTTTTATTACAGTTCAGTGCAAAAGTTTTAGTTTTGAAATTTGAAATTCTCTATTGAAGTCCTTCCTTCATTGGAGTTCGAATTTTTTACTTCTGTGTATGTGTTTACAAGGTTGATAAAAGCTATTGAATTGTGTTTTCAAATAAAAAGTGGGAGCTATCATTACTTTTCATTATCTGAATAGGTTGAATTCTGGATTTTCTAATTCACATGCATTTTGAATACTGTTCAGTATTAGCATATCTGAATAGGTTGAATTCTGGATTTTCTAATTCACATGCATTTTGGATACTGTTCAGTATTAGCATATTTATTTAGTAAAGCCCACGTATGCTTTTGTAAGTCAGAGTTAGATTTTGTTTAATCTTTCTTGAAAATTGGTTTTCAGATTCAAGTTTGTTACATATTTTGCAATGGTAATTCTGTATTGAAAAATTGGTTCGGATTTTATTTTGGACTAATAAATTATACCTGTGCTATTTTGGAGTGGAAGGAAATTGTTTTGGACTATATATAATAAAAAGTTGAACAATTTTAATAAATTTGTTCTTGTCGGATTTGTTCCGATTAATCGAAGTACTAAACTTTGATTTGTTTTTCAGAAATGGCTTCTGATGATTTGAACTTGGGAGTTCCGATTGGCGCAAATGAGACAAATGCTACGCCTAATCCGATTGTGCCTAATCCAGTTGTGCCCAATCCCGTGGTTAACCCGGTTGTGCCTCGGATGGTGGCTAACCCCACTGTTAATGTGCCGGTGAATCATGCTGAGAAACCGGAGAAATTCAATGGCTTGGATTTCAAACGTTGGCAGCAAAAAATGTTGTTTTACTTGACGACATTGAACCTAGCAAGGTTATTGACTGAAGATCCTCCGAAGTTGAGTGAGGAGAAAACAGATGTCAAGCCGCTCACGCGGTTGATGCTTGGAATCATGCAGATTTCCTTTGTAGGAATTATGTAATGAATGGTTTAGCAGATCCGTTGTATAATGTTTATAGCTCGAAACGAACTGCTAAAGAATTGTGGGAGTCATTAGACCACAAGTATAAGTCTGAGGATGCAGGGGCTAAAAAATTTATAGTTGGCCGTTTCTAGACTTTAAAATGATTGATTCCAAGTTTGTAATAAGTCAAGTGCAAGAACTTCAAGTGATTATACATGATATTCTTGCTGAAGGGATGTTTTTGAATGAAACTTTCCAAGTGGCTGCAATAATTGAAAAATTGCCACCTGCTTGGAAAGATTTCAAGAACTATCTGAAGCACAAACGAAAGGAGATGAACGTTGAAGATCTGATTCTTAGGCTTCGGATTGAAGAAGATAACAAAGGATCTGAAAGGAAAATGTTCAATCATGTGGCTGCTAAAGCCAATGTTGTGGAGCATGGTGAAAGCTTCAAAGGGAAAAAGAAAACCAGGAAAACAGGTAAAGGGTTCAATAATTTGGGACCGAAAGGAGGCATTTCGAAGAAGAAATTCGAAGAAAAATGCTTCAATTGTGGCGGCAAGGGTCACAAGGCTTCTGATTGCAAGAAACCGAAAAAGAATCGGGAGGCTAACATGGTTGATCACATTTCTCAAGAAGTGTCGAGATATGAACTGGGTGCGGTGGTCTCGAGGTGAATTTCATTGGTTCAAACCCGAAACAATGGTGGATTGACTCTCTGGTGCTACTAGGCACGTGTGTTGATCAGAGAAATGTTTAGTTCCTTTGAGCGGTGAAGACGGCGAGAAGTCGTACATGGGAAATTCGACTACTTACGAGGTCAAGGGAAAAGGCAAAGTGGTTCTAAAGATGACGTCCGGGAAGGAACTGACTCTAAATAATGTGTTGTTTGTACCAGACATTCGTAAGAATTTGGTGTCTGGTTCGCTTTTAGATAAGCATGGTTTTCGCATTGTTTTGAGTCGGGGTTGTTACTTTGTTGAAAAATGGGATGTTTGTAGGCAAGGGTTATGCTTCGATGGGTCATACATTTTAAGCTTAATGTAATGGTTGTTAAACCAAAAGCTAATGAAATGAAAAACTCTTCTGTTTACTTGCTTGAGTCTTCCAATTTGTGGCATGGTAGACTAGGACATGTTAATTATGATACTTTACGTAGATTAATTAACTTAAATTATATACCAACATTCCATATTGATTCCAAGCACAAGTGTGAAACTTGTGTTAAGGCAAAGTTAACAAGGACATCATTTAAAAATATTGAAAGAAATAATGAACCACTTGATTTAATTCACACCGATGTATGTGATTTAAAATCAACACAAACACGTGGTGGCAATAAGTACTTCATTACTTTTATAGATGATAACACAAAGTTTTGTTATGTGCATCTTCTTAAAAGTAAAGATGAAGCTATAGAAAAATTTACTCTCTATAAAAATGAAGTTGAGAATCAACTCAACAAGAAAATTAAGGTGCTAAGAAGTGATCGTGGAGGTGAATACGAATCACCTTTTGCTGAATTCTGTGCCCAACACGGAATTAGACACGAAACAATAGCACCTTATTCACCTCAACAGAATGGCATTGCAGAATGGAAAAACCGTACACTTAAAGAAATGATGAATGCCATGTTATTAAGTTCTGGCTTGCCTCAGAACATGTGGGGGGAAGTTGTCTTGACGGCTAATTACCTTTTAAATAAGGTACCCCGTAAGAAATTAGACAAAAGTCCTTACGAGCTATGGCATGGAAGAATGTCATCCAACAAATACTTACGAGTGTGGGGGTGTCTTGCTAAGGTTGCTATACCTACACCAAAGAAGGTGAAGGTAGGTCCCAAAACTGTTGATTGCATATTTATTGGATATGCACATAACGATCTTTGCGTACGGTTTCTTGTGCATGAATCTAAAGTTGAAGATATACACAAGAACACGATAATTGAATCGAGAAATGCCTCGTTCTTTGAAAATGTATTTCCGTGTAGATCGAGAGAAGAAGTAAGCTCTTCTAAACGGATACATGATTCAATAGAACAAGAGCAAGCAAGAAGAAGAGGTAGAAATTAGACGCAGCAAACGAGCTAGGATAGAAAAATCTTTTGGCCCAGATTTTCTAACCTACATGATGGAAAGTGAACCTCAAAGTTCTGAGAGAAGCTATAACTTTCCTCGAAGGACCATTATGGAAAGAGGCCATAAAAAGTGAAATTGATTCCATCTTGCAAAACCATACGGGAACTAGTGGATCTTCCCGAGGCGAGAAACCACTAGGTTATAAATGGATTTTCAAGAAGAAAATGAAGCGAGATGGAACAATTGATAAGTACAAGGCTAGACTTGTAATTAAAGGTTACAGACAAAAAGAAGGCCTTGATTACTTTGATACGGATTCTCCAGTTACGAGAATAACCTCCATTAGATTGGTACTTACGATAGCTGCATTGCGAAATCTTGAAGTACATCAAATGGACGTAAAAACTACTTTTCTAAACGGAGATTTAGAAGAGGAAATTTACATAGAACAACCTGAAGGGTTCTCTGCACCTAGGCAAGAGAACAAGGTATGTAAACTGGTCAAGTCATTGTATGGCTTGAAACAGGCGCCAAAACAATGGCATGAAAAATTTGATAATGTCATGAAGGAGTGTGGATTTAAAATAAATGAATGTGATAAATGTGTTTATGTTAAAGACACTGAAAATGGCTATGTCATTTTGTGTCTTTATGTAGACGACATGCTTATCATTGGAAGTAATGATAAAATAATTAAATCCACTAAAGATATGTTGAACTCGAGGTTTGACATGAAAGATATGGGTTTAGCTGACGTGATCCTCGGAATAAAGATTTCTAGAACTTCAAATGGACTGACACTTGATCAGTCACATTATGTGGATAAGATTCTAGAAAAATTTAGTAAGAATGACACGTCGTTAGCTAGAACTCCTATAGACACGAGTCAACATCTATCAAAGAATAGAGGTGAGGTTGTGTCTCAATTGGAATACTCACGAGTCATAGGAAGTCTGATGTACTTAATGAGTTGTACAAGACCAGACATTGCTTATGCAGTGAGTAAATTGAGCAGATACACGAGAAATCCAGCACATGAACACTGGAAAGGTATAGTGAGAATACTTAGGTATTTAAGATACACTCGTAATTTTGGACTGCACTATACAAGATATCCTGCTGTTATTGAAGGATACAGCGATGCTAATTGGATATCTGATATTAAAGACTCTAAGTCTACAAGTGGATTTGTATTCACTTTAGGAGGTGCAGCCATATCGTGGAAATCTTCTAAGCAGACGGTTATAGCTAGATCCACAATGGAGTTTGAATTTATAGCTTTAGACAAGTGTGGAGAAGAAGTTGAATGGCTCCGAAACTTCTTAGAAGATATTCCAAAGTGGCCAAAACCTGTACTGAATTTGTATACATTGTGATAGTCAATCGATTGGCGGGCACTGAGCAATATGTATAATGGTAAGTCTAGACACATTCGTCGTGAGACACAATACCATTAGACAACTACTCTCAACCCGGTGTTATCTCTATTGACTATGTGAAGTCAAAGGATAATATAGCGGATCCGTTAACCAAAGGGTTAAATCGAGAGTTAGTTGTAAAATCATCAAGAGGAATGGGACTTAAGCCTCTGGAAAAATGAGTTGATACAATGGAAACCCAACCTAGTTGACTGGAGATCCCAAAATCTAGGTTCAAAGGGACAACCTAATTGGAAAAAGACTCTAGGATCACTGTTGGGGATTTTTCCTTGTCCATTCCTTAAACAGTTAAGCCCGTGAAAAGAAGAGGATAATCATTTGGCTTTTAATGATTCTTGTGCGTCGGTAAGCCGAGCTGGGTAGTGCGGGCTACTCTTAAAGAAGAATCACCTATGTGAGAGAAAAGTGGGGCCGCTTCGAAGAGAATTGTGTGAGGCTCAATTCTTAGAACCTCTTGCAGAACTAGGCGTATGTTCAGGGCCATGAATGAACATAACAATGAGAACTGAAGTATGTTAGGAAGAATCTTGTGTGAAGTATAACATCTTTTACAGAAAAGGCAGAACAGTTCAAAGACATCACGTCTACTGATCAGCTAGTAAAGTAAATATATTTTCACAAGGGAAGGTTCAAAGGGTAACACCTACCTATCCTATGCAGGGTTCAACTGTTGGACTTTGTCACCAAATATTTGTATCCTCGTAATTTCCTTCATGTGGAGGATTGTTGGAAAATTGTGAAGGAAATTGCATATTTGGGGTGCAATTTTCTTGGGACCTCGATTGTCTAATGACAAAAGTAAAAGTCGATTCTTGTTATACTCGTGAGAACATTAAAATCGAATATTTGTTTGTCCAAAATGGTGTTTGGATGAAGGAGAAATTAAAGCTTAAAAATGATGTATTGGAATTAATTTAAAAGAAGAAACCATGTGAGTTTGTCTTCTTTTAAAGTTGGGTTTGTCCCACATGGGAAAACAAAGGCAATTTTGACTAGTATATATAATGTCACCTTTTAGTAAGGTGTAAGATTGTATTGCATAGAGGCTCTCTCTACACGCGCGCCCGCAGGGGGGGTGCAAATCACGGTCCGGTTCAAGCTCCGAACCACTGACTTGTGTGCGAGCGCGACCTGCGTACACGAATGTCGGACGAAATCGAGCCACATAGTCTAGCCTATGTTTTGCGTTTTTAATTTTATTTGAATTTAAAATCAGTAATAATAACATATATTTTATTTTGAATTTAAAATTACGAAGAATAAAGCAATATTAATTCCCTGATTTAATTTTGAATTAAAATCAGAACAACAATATTCATCATGGTCGCAAAGCAAATGTCGTAAACTCAGAATAAAGCCAAGTGGAAATTGCGAGCTTTAATTTCAGTCCTCTATCGACTCTATAAATAGTGACATTCCAAAGTGATCCAAAACAAACTCTTCACTTGCATTCTATATTGTTCTCTCTGCATATTGTTCTGAAAAATCCCTTTGGCCTCCTGCATATTTTGGTGATATTTTGCAGGCGTTTCTTCAGTTCGCCGGATAGAAAGGTAGTCCGGTTATCCCGTCTTATCCTGGGAAACAGACGTCCAGAATAGGGAACGAATCTGTTTTAAGGATAGTGTGTCAAACACACGATTTGAGCCATTTGTTTTCAATTCTCGATTTTATAAATTGTACTGCGAAATATTTTTTATAACAGTGATGAACGCAAACTAGAGCAAGAACAATAACGACCAACCACCAAATTTCCTTGGTACCCATTCCAAATCTACTTGGTACCCATATACTGAGATGAAGAAGATATAATCAAGATGAAACGAATTAGAATTATTAAGATGAAGAACAAGCGGAAATTAATTTTCATGTTACTGTTGATTATTTTAATCTATCATTATCAAATTAGAATCAAACTTTGCTATTAATCAAGTGAGATGGGATGACCATGTTAGAATTAAACAAGAAATTTGAAAGCCGGAAAAATAGTTGTGAAGATTTTCATATTATTGTTGATTATTTTGATGGATTTTCATGTCATTGTCAAACTAGGATTTAAACTTTGCTATTAATCAAGTGAGATAGGAAGCTCACGATAAAATTAAACAAGATATTTGAAAGCCGGAAAAACAACTGAGAAAACATCTCAATAATTAAAAATAGTTCTCCTTATTACATTTTGGAAGTGTATTCGAAAATAGCAGTTCAATCCTTATAGCTCTCATGCATTTTCTTATCTTAGGTCATCATCCTTTTTAAGGATAATTTGGTCATTTCAATATTGAAATATTTCAACAAGCCTTCGTTCTAGGATAAGGATATTTTGGTCGTTTTATATATCTTATATTCTTATGCATTGGAGTATATAGATTAATTGTAATTTTTTTTTCCTTTTTGAGACTGATAGAGTTGTAATTTTGATAGAGTGTCAATAAATACTTAAAATCAAATTTTCTTATGAGGTGCCTGGAACTTTGGTTTTAGCATGTGACACCAACGCACAGTCAGAATAACCACGAGTTTTGTTAGATGCTTCTATAATGTAGTTACTAAAAGTTGTCACAAAATATTTTGTCGACCTCATAATATACAAAGAAATATTTATAGGTAATTAGTATTGTGGTCATCGTGAACATGTCTATCCTATTAAGCCAAATTAGGGGTTGTAAATGAACCAAATCGCTCGTGAACTATTCAAAGTCCGACTTGTTAAAAGCTTATTTGAGCTCATTTAATGAGGCTTATTAAAACAAATGAACAAAACTCAAACTCAATGATCTTCGATCGGTTTGT
Organism: Rehmannia glutinosa; assembly: GCA_016081115.2. NCBI lineage: Eukaryota > Viridiplantae > Streptophyta > Magnoliopsida > Lamiales > Orobanchaceae > Rehmannia > Rehmannia glutinosa. The sequence continues at coordinate 60,263,253 of CM071930.1, read as the reverse complement.
TAACTCGTGAGCAAGTTCGTTAGCTAGCTTGTATAATTTAAACAAATCCTTTGTGGACCCCAGACGGGACGCGACGACGATCAACCACTTAAACAGAAATAAACCCAACAATCTAGACAAATGATATAACAATCCCAAGTGAAACAGAGTCTAAAGCAGCGGAAATAAAATAAATATAAGTACGAATTACCACTTAAAGTCCAACAAAACCAAATACATCCAACATAATAACCTGAATAGGTTTACGGGCCAAAACTAAAACATAAGGTAAAGTACAATATCCAAAACTTAAGCGTCAAAGGGTCCTACGCCCTTAAATTACAGTCAAAGAGAGAAAATAGTAGTAGAATAAACGGGAGTCTAACATCAGTAGAAGTACATGAAATAAGAACAGTCATCAGTAAAAAGGTGCAAGATCGACAGGCAGGGCGAGGGTCATCAATCTGTGGCTGGTTCGACATCTTCAACATAGTCCCCATCTACGGTTTAGAAAACAGGAGGGGGATGGGACATAAATCTCAGTGGATGGGGTGTTCGTGTGCAAGTGAGGCGATATATATAGTTAATGCGAAAAATAGTTGTATGAAAACGCGTGATATATGATGCATGAATTCACACACAGTCCACAAACGTCGTGATAAAATATTTAAGTAATATACTTATACAGTTTAAGAAAACAGTTCGTGGTCACCGAAACACTATGTGATTCAGGCAAGACAGGTAGGATTGCGTACGGAATGTAACGCCAATCCTATGCAAGACAAATAATGGTTGCGCACGGATTTGTAGCGCCAACCAATGCAATACAAGTAGCGGTTGCGTATGGATTTGTAGCGCCAACCAAACGGGTCCGATTAACTCCAGAATCGTGTGGATCAGATAGCGATTCCTTCGTTATTCCTTGTAACTCCCCGAGCAAGATGGTCCAAGACCTGTCACCTTATCGCTCCATAGGCAAAGACAAAATCCACAATTGAGCTTGCAAGGCTTGGATTTGTCATAATCATGATTATACATCAAGTACTACGACCCGCTTCCCTTGGACAAACTCCGTCCCTCAGTTGCGGGATTAGGACGATGGGGCCGGAGAGTGGAATAGCAGTCGAGCTGCCCGGTTCCATCCCCGACATATCCATTCCGACTGTGAGCTCGACACACCAAGTTGACTCAGACAGGAAAGTCAAAACAAGTCTAGGTAGTCAAGCAGGCCGTCGAGTATTATTCATTCAGGGAAGCAGTTCAGGAAAATTTTCGAAAATTGCGAGTATCAATTATGGCGTTGGTGGAGTTATTTGGATGAAGATGATTATCGGAAGGATAAGCAATCTTCGATATCTTGAAAGATTAGGTGGAACATAAATCGCGTTATAGATTCAAAATCGCAATACGAGGAAGTCGCCCCGCGATCGGGTATTAATCGGTCAAGACGATCCGATAAGTCAAGGGATTTTGAGAAAATAAAATATTTTAATTAATAATTAAAGTCAGAGGGTCCAGGGCTGTTTTAGTAAAAGGAAAATAATTTGAGTTAGGTCCTTGATAAAAAGAAAATTTGCAATTAGCCCTGTTTTGTAAAAACCAATACTTTTGGGGTTAAAAATTGAATAAATAAATATCCCAACCTTGAAATATTATGAGGTCAGTTCCTAAAATCTCTAAATTGTTCAGAGATTCAGGTTTTTAAAGTTTTGAGGTCAAGTTTTTATAAAATTCTCACATTGGCCCCAAATTTGTTAAAATTGTCATTTCGGGCGCTAAGTTTAAAATAATCGGAACTCACAAACCGGAAGGACTTTTAATGCGATTCCAGTTGTAAAATGTCATTAAGGTTAGTAGGATATTGGGACAAAAGCAGTTTTAAAAATAAATAAGTATAGGTCCCTTAACGTTTGAAAATCTCATTTTTGTCCCATTTTGAAATAATTGCCTTTAAGGCTTTTAGGGGTCCAATTGTTATGAAATTTGAACCTTGGGTCCAAAATATAATTAAGTTATAGTTAAATTAGTAATTCCAGGTACATGGGCTGTATAAGTCCTGGAAAGTTCATTTGGGTCCTCAAGTTTAATCTTTTACAATTCGGTCTCTCAATTTTAGCAAAATTACTTTCCAAGCTCTAAACACTTGGATTTTTGGAATACATTTAAAATATGTAATTTCCAGTCCCTTAAGAGTTAAAATTTCAAATTTAAAATTAAGGTCTGATACAGTTTCGAAAATTACAAAGTAGCCCTTAAACTTCTTAAATTTTACAATCTAGTCCTTGGGCTTTTAAAGGTTGATTTTATTTATCTTAAAACTCTTAAAACTTTATTAAAATGTCCAAAAGTTATTTTTGAACCTGAGTACAGTCCCAAAATTTGAAATTTACAGAGGGGTCCCTTAAATTTTATTTTATTGCAATTTAGTCCACCAACTTTTCATATTTGCATTTTAAGTCCAAAAATTGAAATTTAATCAATTATGCTCGACTTGTCCAGGTTATAAGTCATCCAAAACATGGATTTCAAAGATCATACACATGCATGTCCAATTCATACAAGAATTCATCAAATAGAACATTAAATTGTACATGCATGCACCTAAATTTCAATAAATAGCAATTCTGAGCAACATTTGAGAAATTTCATGACTTGATACATAAAATTGACATGCAATACATAAAATATACATATCTCAAGTGCTCATGATCAAAACACTACATGCATTTAACAAAATCCCTAGAAGTTGGAAAGATTTTTCCACCCACCTTAAATTTGGAGAGTTGTGAAATAAAAAGGATAAATTTCACAACTTGGAATGAGGTTACTTAGGTCAGCCCCTAAGTCAAGAAATATCAAAATTTTGGAGTTAGGAAAATGAGTGAAAAATTAAGAAGAAAAAGAAGAAGATAAGAAAATTGGAAATACTACACTTTACCTTGTGTAGTAGGTGATTTGAAACTAGTTGAAGCTTCAAATTTGGGATTTTTGGTTCACCTTCAAAATCACCTAAAGTCAGCCCCTATTTCTCAAAAATGAAAAAGGGGTGTTAAAATTTGAAGAAAATAGGAAGAAAAAGAAAGAAGCGCTCTAGTGTCCAAATCTTACCTTGTAGCCCAATTTCTCTAACACTTATTCTTCAAGTCTTCTAAATAGACCACCATGCATGCATGTCTTCAAGTAGTCTTCTAAGTACCTCAAAATCAAAATTTCAAACTTAAATTAAGAAGAGAAGGTGATGAGTATTAAGATATCAAGTTCAATTGAGGAATGAAATTTCTTACCTTTGAGATAGGGGGTTCGAATTTTTGGATTTAAGTAGGAAGAATGTTTGTTTTTGTTTAGATGTTTGAAGAAAGAAAGAGTGTTTGATGATATTAAGAAGATGTTCTTGAAGGTATGAAGGTATGCTTGAAGATGTGAAGGACTTGTGTTTGAAGATTTGAAGATGTGAAGAAATGGTACTTGAAGATTTGAAGATATGAATGATTCTTAGAGAGAGATTAGAGAGAAGAAGGAGAATTAGTTGAAGATTAGAATGTGTTGGATGAAAATTTTTAACTAATTTTTTGTGAAAATTGGCCTCTTGGCCGTCCACATGAGAGAGAGAGAGAGAGAGAGAGAGAGAGAGAGAGAGAGAGATTTTTGTTTAATTTGTGTCTTGAATTTTGCTTCTTGCATGGGAGACAAAATGCAAGTCAAAGTATGGGCTTGAATGGTGTTGGGGAATATTGAGAAGAATGTTGGTTAAGTGGAAAGATGTTGGGAAAAATAGTAATAAAGAATTGGTATATAAGATGATGTGTATAATGTTTGAATTAATGGTGTAATTATACACAAGATGACTAATATAAGGTGTAAGTGTACAAGAGTTGGGAGATATTTCTACACCAAAATTATCCTCATTGCCGTCCACCTAGGGGCATTTTGGTAATTTCATATATTTTTTTTGTCCCAAATTTGATGATAATAGATTAATAATATCAATCTCCAAAATAATTAGTGATTTCCTTGATCACTTATAAGTCTCATGATCACTTATTCTAACTCAAATTCTTAATTCTATAAGGTAAAAGTCTCTAAAATAAATAGTCTCTTAAAATTATAAGGCGACTAATAAATACAAAAATAGTAATAATGATCAATCAAGTGATCATAAATGCGAAATATAATTAATAAATGATCATGATCAGAAGTAATAAATAAAATGAAATAAATTGCAAAATATATATATCATTAATATTTACCCGTCAAAGTGGCGCGGTAAAATAGTTGATCAAATACATAGATGACAAAAGATCAATTACCTGCTCGGAAAAATCGGGGCTTCACATCCTCCCCTCCTTAAAAGAATTTGGTCCCCAAATTCTCTTCAGAATAGTTCTGGATATTGATTCCTCATGTCTTTTTCCATCTCCCATGTTGCGTCTTCGTCTCGGTTGTGGTTCTGCACACCACTTTAACCATCAGAATCTCCCTCTTATGCAACTGACGTATCTGCTGATCAATGATTCGGATCGGCCTCTCGGTGTAGGATAAAGTTTCCATTAGAGGAGGAGTTTCACGAGTGATGATATGTTCGGGATCTGGTTGATTCTTCTTCAATCTCGATACGTGAAATACATCATGCATTCCCGTATATGGTGCTGGTAACTCGAGTCGGTAGGCTAACTTTCCGATTCTCTGTAAAATCTTATAAGGTCCAACATATCTCGGACTCAACTTGCCTCCTTTCTTCGGATTGATCAATCCTTTCCGTGGTGAGAGTCTGAGAAATACTTCATCTCCGACTTCAAATTCCAAATCATTTCTTCTCTTGTCCGCGTAACTCTTTTGGCGGCTCGAGTCATCTTGGTCGCTCTTTGATCACTTGACCTTCTCCATGGCCTCCTGAACTAAGTCAACCTTTGGAATCGAGGGCGACTTTCGTTTCTCTTTCGGAATCCATTGGTCATCAATCTCCTAGTGTAGTGGGGATCTACATTTTCTCCCTTATAATGCCTCGTAGGGTGCCATCCCAATCGTGGCCTGATAGCTGTTATTGTAGGCGAACTCGGCTAATGGTAAGTGCGAATCCCAACTTCCTTGGAAATCCAATGTGCAGGCTCGCAACATATCTTCCAGGGTTTGAATCGTTCGCTCGGATCGCCCATCCATCGTTTGTGGATGTCTTTGTTGTCTTTGAAACTTAGCGAGGTACCCAACTCCTCGTGCAAACACTTCCAAAATCCGGAGACGAACCTCGGGTCTCTGTCTGATACTATGTCAACAGGTACTCCATGCAGTCGAATGATCTCTCGGATATAAATCTGCGCAAGTTTCTGTAAGCTATTAGTTTTCTTGATGGGTAAGAAGTGTGCAGATTTCGTGAGTCGGTCTACAACTACCCAAATAGCATCATGGCCTCCTCTGGTCCTTGGTAGATCCATCACGAAGTCCATCGTTATGTGTTCCCATTTCCACTCGGGAATTCTCAATGGTTGTAGTAAACCAGATGGTCGTTGGTGTTCTGCTTTTACTCGTTGACAAGTCAAACATCTCGCAACGAACTCCGCTACCTGGTTCTTCATGTTTACCCACCAATAACTCCGTTTCAAATCCTTATTCATCTTGTTTCCTCCAGGATGTATAGTGTATTTCGAACGGTGTGCCTCTACTAGGATTTTATTCCTAATCTGCTCGTCACTCGGTACACATACTCGATTCCGAAATCTGATAACCCCATCTTCATGTACCGAGAATTCTGATCTCTCTCCTTTAAGTATCTTCTCCTTCAGTTTTTGAAGATGCACATCTGTCCCCTGTGCTTCCTTGATCTTATTCAGCAGATCGGGTTTAACTAAAATGTTAGCACATGAAATCTGAGTATTGGTTCTCGTCGATTCCAATTGCTCCGTAGAGATAGTATCTCCATTTCTTTAACGCGAACACTATCGCTGCCAATTCCAAGTCATGCGTTGGATAATTGGCTTCATACGGCTTGAGCTTTCGTGATGCATAAGCGATGACCTTTTCTTCCTGCATGAGCACTGCTCCTAGTCCTTCCTTTGATGCATAACTGTAGACGACAAAGTTTTCTATTCCCTTTGGAAGAGCTAAGACTGGAGCTGTAGTAAGTTGTTTCTTCAGCTCTTGGAAACTAGCCTCGCACTTGTCATTCCACTCAAACTTGAGTTGCTTCTGGGTAAGTCGAGTGAGTGGTCTGGCTATCTTGGAGAAATCCTTGATAAATCTTCGATAATATCCAGCTAGTCCTAGGAAACTTCTGATCTCCGTTACAGACTCGGGTTGTTTCCATTCAACCACTGTTTGTACTTTCGAAAGATCTACGGCGATCCCGGTGCTGGATACTATGTGTCCCAAGAACGCGACTTCACTAAGCCAAAATTCGCACTTGCTGAATTTGGCATACAACTTATGCTCTCGTAGTGTCTCCAAAATAATTTTCAAATGACGTTCATGCTCTTCTCTAGACTTAGAGTATACGAGTATGTCATCCATAAATATCACTACGAATTGATCCAAATAAGGTTGAAAGACTCGGTGCATCAGATCCATAAATGCTGCTGGAGCATTCGTCAGACAAAAGGCATCACTACAAACTCGTGGTGTCCATATCGAGTTTGAAATGCAGTTTTGGAAATGTCTTCTTCACGGATCTTCAGTTGGTAATATCCTTGTTGTAAATCAAACTTCGAGTACACCGTCACTCCTTGAAGTTGATCAAACAGTTCGTCTATCCTTGGGAGGGGATATTTGTTCTTGATGGTCATGCTATTAAGACCACAATAATCTATACATAGTCTTAATGTGCCATCTTTCTTTTTGACAAACAGTACAGGTGCTCCCCACGGAGACATACTCGGTCGGATAAATCCCACATCCATCAGCTTCTGTAATTGTGTCTTCAACTCTTGCAACTCAAGAGGAGCCATTCTATACGGTGTTCTAGCAATCGGGGTGGTTCCCGGTAATAGCTCGATGGTGAACTCGACTTCCCTATCTGGAGGGACAGTGGTGAGTTCTTGTGGAAATACATCCGCGTATTCTGATACTATAGGTACTTGGTTGATTTGTGTCTCAACCTTGGGTTTGTTAATTACAAACACCAAGTACCCTTGTGCCCCTCTAGTGATCGCCTTCCTCGCTTTCATTGCTGGAATGATTGGGGCAATCTTAACTCGTGCCCTTCCCGAAATTTCCACTTCGGGTTTTCCAGGTTCACATAGCTTAATGGACTTGTTATGGCAGTCCATTTGTGCATGGTGTGCAGACAACCAGTTCATTCCTAATATCACGTCGTATTCGGATATAGGTAATAAGATCAAATCGGCAGGAAAATTTATCTCATCAATCTTAACTTCGCATGCGTTATAGATAATATCTGTTATCTGGCTCGCGCCCATAGGAGTTGACACTTCTAGACATATGGGCATATGTTCCATGCATGCATGCAGTTTGTGTACAAAATGCGGTGCGACAAATGAATGCGTTGATCCAGGGTCAAATAGTATTTTAGCGTAGTGGTTAGATACTAGAAGCGTACCTTCCACCACGTCTGTTGCCTCCGGAGCCTCATGTCCGGCGAGTACAAATGCTCGAGCGGGCATTCTTGCACGATTACCCTGGCCATTGCCCGCTCGTGGCCGTGCACTGCACTGTTTGGTTCGGTCTTTGTATTTGGGCGATCTTCATTTGGTGATGATTACTACCATAGCGCAAACACTTTCCTTGTTTACGCCAACAGTCATTGGCAGTATGTCCCGGTTTTTGGCAATGTGCACACACTTGACCCGGTTTTCCTTGCACTGGTCCCTTCCCTTTATCTGTCTTATTAACTGGTCCCTTCTGAAACTTAGCAGGCTGTTTAGATGGTTGTCCCACAGCTGTCCTCTTGAGACTGTTTGATGGCCTACTCTGCTGAATTTATCCAATACGGTTCAGTCCCGACTCGATGCGGAGAGATGCCTTTCGGGCTTGGTGAGTAGGTTGTCGATTCAACGATCAGCATTGTTTTTGAAGTTCCAGCTTCAATCCTCGTGTGAACTTGTAAAGTTTGTCCTCTTTCGTATTGATTGTCCCCGAGCATACTTGGACAATCGATGAAATCGGACTCATCGAGCTACGAGACATGTTCCCCCGCCTCAACCTATGGAATTCATCCCCGCGCCTCTTTCACAACCTGTGGAATGTACTGTTCATTGAACTCGGCCAAGAAATTTCCCCATGTTCTGGCTACTCGGTCCTGTTCCCACCTTCTCTCAACTACCCTCCACCAGTCTCTAGCAGCCGATTCTAGACGAAATACGGCGAGTGTGACTTTCTGCTCATCTGAATACTGGAGAGCATCGAAGATATTCTCCAGCTTCTCTATCCATTCTTCTGCCTTTAAGTCGTCTGGCTCTCCTAAGAAAGCCGGTGGGTCGAACCGTAGGAAACGTTCCAAATTGAGATCGTTCGCCTCTCTAGCGGGTTCGGGAGCACGGTGTTGAGGCTCTCCTTGTTGCCTCATGAAAACCAGTATTTGTTGTAGAGCCTGTGCAGTCAAGTTGTCTCCTGCAGCAGGTGGAGGAGGCGGTGGTAATTCAGGGGAGGGTACCCGGCCCCGGGTACGTCGTCATTCCCTTGGGGAACTCGGCGAGGTCTCCCATGTCCACGATGTTCAACCATTCTGTATCTTGAAGTATTAGTTGCAATCCACGAGTAAATGAATACAATAATTATTCGCGTAAAGCAAGTTATATCGTAGGGAAAGTAACAACAAAAGACAAGACACTGAATAATAGCAAAGGCATATCCATTAATGTAAAACTTGAATACACCCATGAAGTACAACAATAGTAATACCGAGTCAAAGATACATCTGAATCAAAATACAACTGAATCTAATACAACAGAAAGTAAGGTACAACATGGTGGAATAAGTGTCTACAGCAACGAAAGCACAATCTGACAATCAAGCTAACTACTCAGTGAGGTCGCCAGCATCGTCACTAGCAGCTATGTCCACAATAGGGGCCTGGTCAGGCTGAGGTGGTGCCTCGACCTCAGGCCAATCGACGAAATCCAACCATTGCTCGAATCCCTGTGCACCATCAAGCGGAGCAGCCTCAAGTGCCTCAGGCTCTCCGTCCTCGACGGGCTCCACCTCGGGTGGTGGCAATGGCATTGCATTACCGCCAAAGCAAAGCAGCCTCCAAAGCAGTGTCCCTCTAGGCTAGGGCCTGTGTAAGGTCCTCTATCATTGTCATCTGCTTGATGAGGGTCTCCTCCAAGCGCTCAATGGTGTCTCGAGACATGTGGGCGTCCATCTCCCACTTATGGCGGACGTCACTTGATCTCTTCATTTTATGTCGCACATTATCGCGGTCCTTAATAATGATGGTCAACTCGTTCTTTTCATCTTGGCTCCTTGCCAAGCGCACGTGTCAAGTCCTCACATACCGGGCGCTCCTCGCACGACTCCGAGGTCGCTCGAATACTCTCCGGATGCCAGTGAGTCGTAAGTGCCCGGAAGTACTCCCGCTCGGCACGGGCCTGAAAAATGTCCCACCAAGTAGGTGGCGCCGGCTCCATCCTGATCAATCAAAACTAAGGCGGATCAGTCAAAGGTAAAGGAAAGATAAGGAGAGAATAAGGAAAGAATACACAAAGAAAGTCAATAAAGAGTCAACTAAGTCAAGACAAGTATGACTATGGAACCTCCAAATATGCGTTCTAACTTAGTTTCAATCTCAATAATATGGTTCTACGTCAAATTGAAATCGATTTCACACCAATTAGTCAAGTCGCGGTACTACCCAAAACACAGACCGAGGGTCCTATCCTGGGTTAGCTCGGTGTAAGTTTCCATCTTACTAGCCGAGCTCTGATACCACTCTAACTGTCACGCCCCAGACGGGCGCGACGACGATCAACCACTTAAACAGAAATAAACCCAACAATCTAGACAAATGATACAATAATCCCAAGTGAAACAGAGTCTAAAGCAGCGGAAATAAAATAAACATAAGTACGAATTACCACTTAAAGTCCAACAAAATCCAAATACATCCAACATAATAACCTAAATAGGTTTACAGGCCAAAACTAAAACATAAGGTAAAGTACAATATCCAAATCTTAAACATCAAAGGACCTACGCCCTTAAATTACAGTCAAAGAGAGAAAATAGTAGTAGAATAAATGGGAGTCCAACATCAGTAGAAGTACATGAAATAAGAACAGTCATCAGTAAAAAGGTGCAAGATCGACAGGCAGGGCGAGGGTCATCAATCTGTGGCTGGTTCGACATCTTCAACATAGTCCCTATCTACGGTTTAGAAAACAGGAGAGGGATGAGACAGAAATCTCAGTGGATTGGGTGTTCGTGTGCAAGTGAGGCGATATATATAGTTAATGCGAGAAATAGTTGTATGAAAACGCGTGATATATGATGCATGAATTCACACACAGTCCACAAGCGTCGTGATAAAATATTTAAGTAATATACAATTGAAGAAAACAGTTTGTGGTCACCCAAACACTATGTGATTCAGGCAAGACAGGTAGGATTGCGTACGGAATGTAACGTCAATCCTATGCAAGACAAATAATGGTTGCGTACGGATTTGTAGCGCCAACCAATGCAATACAAGTAGCGGTTTCGTACGGATTTGTAGCGCCAACCAAATGGGTCCGATTAACTCCAGAATCGTGTGGATCAGACAGCAATTCCTTCGTTCTTCCTTGTAACTCCCCGAGCAAGATGGTCCAAGACCTGTCACCTTATCGCTCCATAGGCAAAGACAAAATCCACAGTGGTGCTTGCAAGGCTCGGATTTGTCATAATTATGATTATACCTCAAGTACTACGACCCGCTTCCCTTGGACAAACTCCATCCCTCAGTTGCAGGATTAGGACGATGGGGCCGGAGAGTGGAATAGCAGCCGAGCTGCCCGGTTCCATCCCTGACATATCCATTCCGACTGTGAGCTCGACACACCAAGTTGACTCAGGCAGGAAAGTCAAAACAAGTCAGGTAGTTAAGCAGGCCGTCGAGTATTATTCATTCAGGGAAGCAGTTCAGGAAAATTTTCGAAAATTGCGAGTATCAATTATGGCGTTGGTGGAGTTATTTGGATGAAGATGATTATCGGAAGGATAAGCAATCTTCGATATCTTGAAAGATTAGGTGGAACATAAATCGCGTTATAGATTCAAAATCGCAATACGAGGAAGTCGTCCCGCGATCGGGTATTAATCGGTCAAGAGTCAAGGGATTTTAAGAAAATAAAATATTTTAATTAATAATTAAAGTCAGAGGTTCCAGGGCTATTTTAGTAAAAGGAAAATAATTTGAGTTAGGTCCTTGATAAAAAGAATATTTGCAATTAGCCCCGTTTTGTAAAAACCAATACTTTTGGAGTTAAAAATTGAATAAATAAATATCCCGACCTTGAAAAATTATGAGGTCAGTTCATAAAATCTCTAAATTGTTCAGAGATTTAGGTTTTTAAAGTTTTGAGGTCGGGGTTTTATAAAATTCTCACATTGGCCCCAAATTTGTTAAAGTTGTCATTTCGGGCGCTAAGTTTAAAATAATCGGAACTCACAAACCGGAAGGGATTTTAATGTGATTCCAGTTGGAAAATGTCACTAAGGTTAGTAGTATATTGGGACAAAAGCAGTTTTAAAAATAAATAAGTATAGGTCCCTTAACTTTTGAAAATCTCATTTTTGTCCCATTTTGAAATAATTGCCTTTAAGGCTTTTAGGGGTCCAATTGTTATGAAATTTGAACCTTGGGTCCAAAATATAATTAATTTATAGTTAAATTAGTAATTCCAGGTACATGGGCTGTATAAGTCCTAGAAATTGCATTTGGGTCCTCAAGTTTAATCTTTTACAATTCGGTCCCTCAATTTTAGCAAAATTACTTTCCAAGCTCTAAACACTTGGATTTTTGGAATACATTTAAAATATGTCATTTCCAGTCCCTTAAGAGTTAAAATTTCAAATTTTAAAATTAAGGTCTGGTACAGTTTCGAAAATTACAAAGTTGCCCTTAAACTTCTCAAATTTTACAATCTAGTCCTTGGGCTTTTAAAGGTTGACTTTATTTATCTTAAAACTCTTAAAACTTTATTAAAATGTCCAAAAGTCATTTTTGAACCTGAGTACAGTCCCAAAATTTGAAATTTGCAGAGGGGTTCCTTAAATTTTATTTTATTGCAATTTAGTCCACCAACTTTCCATATTTGCATTTTAAGTCGAAAAAATTGAAATTTAATCAATTATGCTCGACTTGTCCAGGTTATAAGTCATCCAAAATATGGATTTCAAAGATCATACACATGCATGTCCAATTCATACAAGAATTCATCAAATAGAACATTAAATTGTACATGCATGCACCTAAATTTCAATAAATAGCAATTTTGAGCAACATTTGAGAAATTTCATGACCTGATACATAAAATTGACATGCAATACATAAAATATACATATCTCAAGTGCACATGATCAAAACACTACATGCATTTAACAAAATCCCTAGAAGTTGGAAAGATTTTTCCACCCACCTTAAATTTGGAGAGTTGTGAAATAAAAAGGATAAATTTCACAACTTGGTATGAGGTTACTTAGGTCAGCCCCTAAGTCAAGAAATATCAAAAATTTGGAGTTAGGAAAATGAGTGAAAAATTAAGAAGAAAAACAAGAAGATAAGAGAATTGGAAATACTACACTTTACCTTGTGTAGTAGGTGATTTGAAACTAGTTGAAGCTTCAAATTTGGGATTTTTAGTTCACCTTCAAAATCACCTAAAGTCAGCCCCTATTTCTAAAAAATGAAAAAGGGGTGTTAAAATTTGAAGAAAATAGGAAGAAAAAGAAAGAATGGCTCTAGTGTCCAAATCTTACCTTGTAGTCCAATTTCTCTAACACTTATTCTTCAAGTCTTCTAAATAGACCACCATACATGCATGTCTTCAAGTAGTCTTCTAAGTACCCCAAAATCAAAATTTCAAACTTAAATTAAGACGAGAAGGTGATGAGTAGTAAGATATCAAGTTGAATTGAGGAATGGAATTTCTTACCTTTGAGATAGGGGGGTTCGAATTTTTGGATTTAAGTAGGAAGAATGTTTGTTTTTGTTTAAATGTTTGAAGAAAGAAGGAGTGTTTGATGATATTAAGAAAATTTTCTTGAAGGTATGAAGGTATGCTTGAAGATGTGAAGGGCTTGTGTTTAAAGATTTGAAGATGTGAAGAAATGGTACTTGAAGATTTGAAGCTATGAATGATTCTTAGAGAGAGATTAGAGAGAAGGAGGAGAATTAGTTGAAGATTAGAATGTGTTGGATGAAAAATTTTAACCAAATTTTTGTAAAAATTGGCCTCTTGGCCGTCCACATGAGTGAGAGAGAGAGAGAGAGAGAGATTTTTTTGTTTAATTTGTGTCTTGAATTTTGCTTCTTGCATGGGAGACAAAATGCAAGTCAAAGTATGGGCTTGAATGGTGTTGGGGAATATTGAGAAGAATGTTTTTTTTTTTGGATGAAATGTGAATAATATATATCATCGCAAATGTACAAAATATTCTGGGCAAGCCCAGATAATTACAACACAATGGGACTAAATGTCCCTAAAAGGCTAGTACAGCTTGATGGCTAGTAAATGCCATTTACACACAACAAACAAACCGAAAATGCACTACAACTAATTCCCCAAAGCAAGGTGTTCATATTGAACCAAAACATGAGGATACGAAGAAAACATGATCTTGTATACCTGTGTTTTGATTTCACGAGTAATGCCGTCGGAAGTAACTACCGCCCCTTCGAATAGCCGCCTATTACGAGCAGTCCAAATATGATATACAGTGCATGCCACTGCGTTTTCTTGGCACATGATTGCCACGAAGTCCCACGAGCTTCCTTCTTCATGTATTTCAGTGTTGCTTAAGTGGAAAGATGTTGGGAAAAATAGTAATAAAGAATTGGTGTATAAGATGATGTGTATAATGTTTGAATTAATGGTGTAATTATACACAAGATGACTAATATAAGGTGTAAGTGTACAAGAGTTGGGAGATATTTCTACACCAAAATTATCCTCATTGCCGTCCACCTAGGGGCATTTTGGTAATTCCATTTTTTTTGTCCCAAATTTGATGATAATAGATGAATAATATCAATCTCCAAAATAATTAGTGATTTCCTTGATCACTTATAAGTCTCATGATCACTTATTCTAAATCAAATTCTTAATTCTATAAGGTAAAAGTCTCTAAAATAAATAGTCTCTTAAAATTATAATGTGACTAATAAATACAAAAATAGTAATAATGATCAATCAAGTGATCATAAATGCGAAATAGCATAAATGATCATGATCACAAGTAATAAATAAAATGAAATAAATTGCAAAATATATATATCATTAATATTTACCCGTCAAAGTGACGCGGTAAAATAGTCGATCAAATACATAGACGCCAAAAGATCAATTACATGCTTGGAAAAATCGGGGCTTCACAGTTTGACTTTAACTTTAAGTTTTTTATAGAGGAAAAATCAATGAACCCTTCAAACTATGCGCGATTTTCTACATTACCCCCTAAACTATTTATTTTTATACTTAACCCCCTGAACTACACGAAAATTTCTATTGTTCCATCTCATCTTCCCCGCAGACGGAATATTCCGGTTAAACCGGCAGTTTTCTATTTATTTTTTTTAAAATTTTATTTAGGCACATTTTTATTAGGCAGCCGGTTTTAACCGAACCGGCGGTTTTTGTATATACAAATTTTGAAAAAATCAACGGTCAAGATTGTTTGATCGTTGATGATCAACGGCCAAGATTGTGGATCTTTGACAAAACCGCCGGTTTGACGTAATTTTTTTTTTTTCACAAATTTTTCCTATAAATACCCTATATATTTCACACATTTTTTCTCACACCAACTCTCTAATCTCTCAACTCTCTACATTCTAATCTCTCAATTTCAAGCTTCAATTTCAAGTTTCAATTTAATTTTTAGTAGTATCATACTTTCATTTTAATTTCATTAGCTATTTTAAAAAATGCGTCCGAGCAACAACCACCACCACCAGCACAGTTTGAAGAAGCTTTCGATTTGAGTGAAGATGAAATCGAGGCATGTTTTGCTAGTTTTGGTGAAGCTCAGCAAGGTGGGGTTCAACCGGAACCGCAAAATCCAACTCAAACTCAAAGTCGTCGAGCTACACCACTTAGATCCGATATTTTTTTGGTACACTTTAAAAAAATTCCGGATCCTACAACCGGATGTTTCAAAGTTACTTGCAACTATTGCACCAATTCCTACAAGTTTAGAGGAGGGGCGGTTATGGGACATTCACAAACCACCTAAACAAAAAATATCCGGATAAAGTTGGGCTAGATCGTGCTCAAACAAAACTACCGCCGGGATTCACGGGTTCTTCATCAGGTATGGAGTCTTCTTCTACTTTATTTAAATTAAAAGTAATTCAAATTACTCTGAAAACGTATATTTTTCAAATTAAAAGTAATTTATGTAACGGAAAATCTAATGTTTTTAAATATCGTCACACATGTCTGTTAGTCTGATATTTACAAAACTGCCACTGGGCTTTTGACTGTGTCATGGGCCATGAGGAATCTGTCACACAAAATGCGACCCGTGAGACGGTCCTATATAAGTTTTTGCCATATAATATTACTCAAATATTCTTTCGAATAATCGAATCGAATATATTGATATTCATATTCGTATTCGCATATTATGTGAGTCAGAATAAATATTCTTTTTTGGGTTCGTATTCTAATTTTTCGAATTCAAATGTCAATATACAAGTTTGAATACCGAATCGAATCAAAAGGATTTGCTTCTTTTACACCCCTAATTTAGACCCCTGAGATGATTCTATACGAGGATTAGCCAACCTCTATAGCAGCATAAATAAAGTTGCAATTTACTTAGTAAACCATCATCTTTATGTATCAAAGTAAAATAGGACTTAATTATAAGACCAAATTTATTATTGCTTTTGTACATTTATAATATCAATAATATTAATGTATGCATTTCTTCTTTTATAGTGAAAATCAAGTGAAAATTTTACAAAAATTTAATTATATCATTATCAATATATCTAAATATACGAATTTCATTACCAACCACTTTATTTACTATTTCAACTTTATCCTTTTTTTAAAAAACAAATTCAATTGGCATATGTTTATATTGAATTAAGAATTGTAGTTTACAATCTATATAATAATAATAATAATAATAATAATAATAATAATAATAATAATAATAATAATAATGCACTTTTAGCTCAAAAATCCAATTTATTGTTAATATTTTCGCAATTAAAGAGAAGAAGAAAGGGTGAGACATACATAATTAAACAAAAATAGAACATCTCAATTTCCCGATATTAAACAAAAGAAGAAACAAAAAAAAAAAACTAATCACCTAAATTTCTCTCTCTACATTTCTCTCCCTCTTCTCTCTAAAAAACCCCCAAAACCTAATTTCTTTTCCTTTTCCCTCCCCCACCAGCCGCCCACCCCTTCCCCCCAAACTGCTTTCTTCTCATTTGAGATGGAAGCCATAATGGCAGCCAGGTTTGTCTGATTAGGCTCATGAACCGTACGAATTCCCCATACAATATTTTTCTACTCTAATTCAAGATCCTGGCTTTGGGTGTTTATTCGTGGTGGCAGGCCAACTGTGCGACGGCGGCAGATTTGCGGGAGCGGTGGTGTTGGGATGTGGCTGTGGATTTGGGGGTGGGAGAGACCCTTTTTTTCTTTGATTACTAGGTTTTTGTTTTGTTTTATTTTTTTATTTTTCTGTTTTTTTGTTGTTTCCTTTTTTTCGGTTGAAGGGCGAAATCCGTAGGCCGGTCAGTTATGTATGTCTTGCAGTGCATGATGGTTGCCCGTGCCCGAGTGTTCCGTGTTTTGCAGTCTCATTTGAGGAGTGCTGAAGTCTCATAGCATAGGAGTGGTTTAGTTTTGGAGTGTGATTTGGAATTGAATTGGTTTTGCCAATTCTCCATTTGATTTCTAGTTAGTCAAGTCGGCTCATAGCCAATTATTAACGATTGTCGTTGTAGTCCCGTATTTGAGTTGTTCTTATATAAAAGTTATCGTTTGAGAAAAAAAGAAGAAGAAGAAGAAGAACAAGAAACAAACGTAAACAAAAATTTAATTACAGTAGTGTTATAATAAGTGAGAGTTTACATAATTAAATCAATACCTAGGTTTTTTTCAAGATTTCTTGTCTTCAAATGTCGAAGCGATCCGACCGAAAAAGAATAATTTTTTAGAACATTTGTTGTCTTCAAATGTTTTAAGTGCTTATTCAATTATATAAATTTATCATGCAATAATATAAAAGGGTTGTATATTTTATTAATTCTATTGTTATATGCAAATACAATGCTAAAAGAATGAGTGCAGTTTTGTTTAAACGATATATAAAATTAACAACAAAAGTACAATAATAATGAGAACTAATGTAAAATGTAAAAAGATTATATTTTTATATATTGAGATAATTTCTATATAATGCAACGCAACATAGACTTTACTAAAAAACTAAAATGACAAAATAATTATCACATCCTACACAGCAACCACAAATCCAAAACAATTTAAATGAGCCATCATAATCCAAAATTACAACAAATTGGTTGGAATCGCACACATATATGTTAGTTCAATTTATTTCGTTTTCATTATTTTCCATTTTTTGTAGTCTTACCACACAAAAAAGAAAAGTAAACATGAAAGAAATCTATAATATAGTATTACTAATTTCAATCAAGACCGTGATAACTATTAGCAAGTAGTACTCTAAAGTTATCTTCCATGTCATCTCCTTCCCTTGTAAGAAATTCTTCCATGTCTGCCAAAGCATTTCTCCACTCTCGAATCTCAATCACCCCTCTCATGCTTCGACCCAATGCTATAACCCCACGCGGCAAACCCCTTTGCTTTTTCACCAAGGACTTGGCAATTTCTTGTACTTGTGGAGCAGAAGTTGTCTTTGTTAGAAAAATGAACTATATAAAAGTAGAAGACAATTTTAGGAGGAAGAGGAATTTTATTAACTTGATTGTCTTGCAAAATTCTAAATACAAATAGGTATTTATAGATGCATAAAAGACCCTTCAAACTAGCTAATTTAATGTAGTAAACCAATGGACTCATCCATCTACATGCACCTTAACCAATCTAGAACATTCTCCATGCTTCAACATTAACTCTAGATTCATGAACTTAAAAGTTGCAGTCAACTAATAAGGCGTGCCCACGCCTTATGCAAAGACATAATCTGGAAATTCTAAATTATTTACTAACAAAATCCTCCCTTAATTTAGAATTTCCTTCTTCACTCCAAGTCTTGCCCTTAGTCTTCGAAAATCTTCAAACTTCAGCGGTTTTGTGAAAATATCCGCAACTTGATCTTGAGTCTTCACAAACTTGAGTTCCACTTCTTTGTTTGCAATGCATTCTCTAATAAAATGGTACCTCGTATCAATATGCTTGCTTCAATCATGGAAAACCGGGTTCTTGGCAAGTGCTTGTGCCGACTTATTATCAATGCAAATTTTTGTAGCTTCTACTTGAGATAAGTGAAGCTCCTTCAACAATTTCCTTAGCCATATAGCGTGACAAGTACACGAAGATGCAGCTACATATTCTGACTCACGAGTCGACAATGTCACGATAGGTTGTTTCTTCGAACACCAAGAAATAGCACAATCACCCATAAAAATACAAAATCGGATGTGCTTTTTCTATCGTCAATATCTCCAGCAAACTCACTATCACAGAATTATTTAAGTGTAAAATCATGAGATGAAGTATAAAACAACCCAAAATCAAGCGTGCCTTTTAGGTAGCGAAGAATCCTCTTAGCAACTTTCATATGGGTAGAAGTAGGAGTTTCCATGAAACAACTCACTACCCCAACTGCATAAAGTATATCCGGCCTTGTACATGTCAAATATCTCAAACTTCCCACAAGACTTTTAAACAAAGTCGGATTTTCTTTTTCTTCATCCCCAAACTTGGATAGCTTCAAACCAGTCTCCATAGGTGTGTTCACAGGATTGCAATCAATCATATTAAACTTCTTCAAAATTTCTTTTGCATAACCAGTTTGAGAAAGAAATATACCTTCCTCCATTTGTTTCACCTCTAGGCCCAAGTAATATGACATGAGGCCTAAATCAGTCATCTCAAATTCAAAAGACATCACTTTCTTGAATTCGTTAAATAAGCTCGGATTATTACCGGTAAAAATTAGATCATCAACATAAAGACAAACGAGCAAAACATCGCCATTATGATAAACTTTGATGTAAAGAGCATATTCATTAGGACAACGAACAAACCCGTTCTCTTGGAAATATTTGTCGATGCGGCTATTCCACGCTCGTGGGGCTTGCTTTAAACCATATAAAGCCTTTTTCAATCTCAAGACTTTGTTTTCATGTCCATCTACGACATACCCCAAAGGCTGCTCAACATAAACCTCTTCTTCAAGATAGCCGTTCAAAAATGTTGATTTAACGTCGAGTTGATAGATTTTCCACTTCATTTGAGCTGCCAAAGAGATGACTAAACGAATAGTTTCCATGCGGGCAACCAGTGCAAAAACTTCATCGTAGTCAACTCCATGTTTTTGCTTGTAGCCCTTGACTACAAGTCTCGCTTTGTATTTCTCTACTTCCCCTTTAGCATTCTTCTTCACCTTGTACACCCATTTGACGCCAATAGCGTCATGACCCTTGGGAAGAGTGGTTAATTCCCAAGTATGGTTTTTCTCAATCGAATTAATCTCTTCATCCATGGCTTTTCTCCATCGTTTGTCATGTCTTGCTTCATCAACGGTTAGAGGCTCACTATCTGCAAGAAGACAATACAATTCATCATTGTCATGAGAAACTTCATGAGATCTTTCATATATGTCATCAAGACTTCTCATTTTTAGTGGCCTTTCACTTGAACTTTCTCCATGAGTAGGTGATGGAATTGGAGAAGGAAGTGGTGTAGAATTCTGTTCAAGCTCCAAATCATCTTGTTCTCCAAAATAAGGAAGAAAATCATAAGACTTTTCTTCTTTGGCTTCCCAATTCCACGTGGCTTCTTCATCGAACTCAACATCACGGCTAATCACGACTTTGCCATTGTTCGGGTTGAACAACCGATAACCTTTTGAATGATAATCATATCCAACAAACACGTGCTTGACACTTCGATCATCAAGTTTGGATCTCTCTTGGTGGGGAACTTGAACATAAGCAATGCTTCCAAATACTCGCAAATGATTGACATTCGGCTTCTTTCCGTTCCATGCTTCTTGAGGTGTTTGATTTTTGACATTCACCGTCGGTGAACGATTTGACAAATACACCGCACATGATACAGCTTCAGCCCACAACTCCTTCGGCATATTTTTGGCTTTGAGCATACATCTGGCCATGTTAAGAATGGTTCTATTCTTCCTCTCGGCGACACCGATCTGTTGTGGTGATCTAGGAACTGTCATAGGACGACGAATTCCATGAGTTGCACAAAACTCATTGAATTCCCTTGAAGTGAATTCGCATCCTCTATCGGATCTCAAAGCTTTGATTTCGTAGCCACTTTCTTTTTCAACAAGTATCTTGAAATTCTTGAAAGTAGCAAAGGCTTCCGATTTACCTTGTCGAAAGTAAACCCAAGTCTTTAAATTTGAAATCATCGATAAAGAGTATAAAATATTTACTCTTACCAAGTGATTGTGGATTAATTGGTCCACACACATCCGTATGCACAAGTTCAAGTGGCTTGGTCACTCTCCATGTTGCTTCTTTTGGAAAACTCTTTCTTGTATGTTTGCCAACAAGACATGCTTCACACAAATGATTGGGATGGTTAATCGAAGGCATCCCTCTCACCATATTATTTTCTCCCATCGCTTTAAGAGCTCCAAAATTCAAATGCCAAAATCTCATGTGTCATTGCCATGCTACATCTTGCACATTAGCCTTCAAACAATTTGCATCAATTGATTTCATGTGCAATTTGAACATCATGTTCTTTGACATAACCACTTTAGCAAGCAAATTGGCATTCTGATCTCGTAACCAAAGACAATTGTC
This sequence comes from Rehmannia glutinosa, assembly GCA_016081115.2. Taxonomy (NCBI): domain Eukaryota; kingdom Viridiplantae; phylum Streptophyta; class Magnoliopsida; order Lamiales; family Orobanchaceae; genus Rehmannia; species Rehmannia glutinosa. The sequence goes on along the minus strand of CM071930.1, from coordinate 60,242,116 downwards.
TTTCATGAGAATCTCATACCCATTTTCAAGAAATTGACCCAAACTCAAAATATTACTTCTCAATTTAGGCACATAATAAACATCAGAGATCAATTTATGGCTGCCATCTTTTGAAGAAATGAGAATTGTACCTTTCCCTTGAATATGGATATTTGAGGAGTCTCCAAAAAAAACATTACCTTTCACCTTCTCATTTAACTCTACAAACTTTTCTCTATATCTGCACATGCGGTTGCTAGCACCATTATCCAAGTACCACAGACTGTTGTTGTCATTCTCGTCATCTTTGATTATTAACAACAACGTCGACTCTTCCACTTCTTGCTTATCGTCAACAAGATTGGCATTTTCTTTAGCATTGTAATTATTGTTGCGGCACTCCCAGGCAAAATGGCCAAGTCTATGACAACTGTAACATTCAATTTTAGACTTGTCATACCTCCTTTCATTTGATCTTTGATAATAGTCTCGTCCTCTTCCTCTTGCTCTTCCACGGCCTCTTTGTGATGGTTGGTTTCTTTCTTCATTATTGGAGTTGTCTCCACTGTCTCTTCCAGGCCTATTTTGGTTATTTGCACGACCTCTTCCTCGTTCATAACCTCGTCCACGTCCACGTCCTTTGAAGTTATTTTTGTTTTCTGCATCATTTCTCAAAGTAGCTTTAACTTTGAGAACTTGCTCCAATGGCTCCTCTTGTCTCCTCTTGATCTTTTCTTCATGAGCTTGTAGAGAACCCTTCAATTCTTCAATACTCATAGAATCTAGATCTTTCGTCTCCTCACTGACACACACAATATAATCAAACTTTGGAGTCAAGGAACGAAGAATTTTCTCCACTACGCGTACATCTTCAATTTTATCTCCATATCTCTTTAATTGATTCACAACAACTTTCACCCTTGAACAATAATCCGAAATCACTTCGGATTCATTCATCTTCAGAGCTTCAAAATCACCCCTTAGTGATTTAAGTCTCACCTTCTTCACTTTATCAACACCTTGTAGAGATTTTGCCAAAATCTCCCAAGCTTCCTTTGAAGTAGTAACGTCGGCTACCTTCTCGAACATCGAATCATCCAAATATTGATGGATGAGGGTGAGGGCTTGTTGATTCTTTTTCATTGTCTTTGACAAAATATCTTTCTCGGTTGGATATAACGTAGCTTCATTTTGAGGCTTCTCATATCCCTTCTCTACGACCTCCCATACATCTTGGGAGCCAAGCAAGGCTTTCATTCGTAGACACCATTTTTCATAATTTTCTTTTGTGAGATGAGGGGATTAGAATGAAGCTACTCCATTGTTTGCCATCTCAAAGGATTATATGGCTCTGGATACCACTTTGTTAGAAAAATGAACTATATAAAAGTAGAAGACAATTTTAGGAGGAAGAGGAATTTTATTAACTTGATTGTCTTGCAAAATTCTAAATATAAATAGGTATTTATAGATGCATAAAAGACCCTTCAAACTAGTTAATTTAATGTAGTAAACCAATGGACTCATCCATCTACATGCACCTTAACCAATCTAGAACATTCTCCATGCTTCTACATTAACTCTAGATTCATGAACTTAAAAGTTGCAGTCAACTAATAAGGCGTACCCACGCCTTATGCAAAGACATAATCTGGAAATTCTAATTTATTTACTAATAGTCTTTTCTCCAAATCCAAATGTCTCTTTGAACAAGTTCCAAGCCTCATTCTCATCTAACGCTTCCACTTCAAATTTCACGTGACAACCAATTCGACGACACACTTTCAATGAGCGTGTTGTTATGATCAATCGACAGCCATTGATATGAAGTGGAATTCCCACCTTCGCCAAATTGATATCTTCTAATACATCATCTAATATGAGAACAAAGCCCTCCCCTTGTATTAATGCTCGATTCAATGTAGTTGCTCGTTTCTCTTCATCATTTTCGTGCGAAAGGGTTACACCTATGACTTTGGTTATATCGTCTCGCAACTTCTTTATGCTAAATACTTGAGAGACTCGTACATAATAAACACGATCTTCAGTTTGTTCTAGAACTCGATTATGGATATGCATTACCAAAGCGGTCTTGCCCACTCCAGTCGTCCCATAAATGCCAATACTTGGGACTTTATCGACAATCAAGCATTCCCATACTCTTCTCAAATTTCTCTCAAATATTTCACCATACAATCTACTTGTCATCAATGGCTCTCCTCGAGATTCACGAGCATCAAGCACAAGTCGACCAAAATGCTGACTTTGTTCTACGAGTCTTTCTACTCTTGCATTCATTTTTGACACACGACCGCCACTTAGAAGACGCCTTATATATCATTTTTCTTGTATTTCATTTTCTAATGTCAGAAAATCTGTTTCGATTCCTTGCACCGTCTCCAACCATTTCTCGACTTCTCTTTTCCTCTTCTTCTTCCCTGGTAGCTCTTCATTCTTTATTTGTGTCTCTATGTCAGATGCTACACAGCTCAATGTACTTGAATTTTTTCTTTAGATGTTTTAATTTGCCATTAAGTTCAGTCAAGCTTAGCCCCGTGTATGTAACGAAATCTGTAAACTTCTCCCCCTAACTTTGAGGAGAATGATTCTGTCACATTCTTTAATAACCTTTCAAACATGATTTATTGTTTCAACTTTTTTTCCCTACATAAGTAGAAAGATAAAATGAATTAAAGTAACAATGACTGGCTATGGCAACAATAACTCAAGGTACTTTAACATCCAGAAACAGTTGCTACCTATATGCATTCTAAAATTCTAATTTGAGCACAAATAAAAGATTCTTACATTGTTTTGAACAAACGCTCCATAAATTGTGATCCAATTATTAGCATTGTTTCAAATGATTTTCTTAAACTTTCGATCAAAAAATATTTTTGGCCCAAATGGTTGTTTGTAAAAAAAAATTCAAAAAATACACTATTAGTTGATTCTTACTTTTTCAATCGTCAATCACATTCAGTTATAGTTTTTTTCTAAATGAAATCATATCAACTATCATTACTACACTTTCATGTCATAAATAAACTATTCACATGTAAAATCACCAATCACATTCAATTACTATTTTATGAAGAAAAAGGAAACATCATATCAACAATCATAATTATATTTTCATCTCATATTTAATCACACTCCCAAAATTTATTTTTATTTATACTAACAACCGTCATATTATTCTCTTGAAAAATTAAAAATGGTGAAACGCAAGCCAAACAATCACACAATCAATCGCATATAAAAAAATCAAATATAAAGTGGTGATTTGAGAAGTGGAACAGTGTTAAGAACGGGATTAATCACCTCCTTCAACCAATTCCTGCTGGAATTGAGAGGATTCCACTTGATTTCTAACGACCAATAACCTGCAATTCTAACCACAATTCTACAAAGTTGCAGCAAAACTAAACCTAAGGGGAAGAGGATAGAGAGAGAGATAAGAAGGATAGAGAGAAGAATATATTTTGTAATTGCTCAAAGATGATCAAATGTTTACAATTACTCCCTTTTTTTGCTTCTATTGCAGCTAACTTTTAACTAATTATTCTAACTGAAAAACTGAACGTAACAACCTAACTAATTTTCAGTTACTGGATTTTACATAATTGCCCTTACTAACACACTTGTTATCGTTTATTTCAAAATCGTGAATGCATTTCTCTGTTTCTTTCTCTCCTTGGTCATGACAATACCTCCCCCATAAGACAGGCTTGTCCTCAAGCCTGCAACTGCGGAAATTGCTGAGTGATATTGGAGTAATCCTCCCAGGTAGCCTCAGCTTCAGGCAAGTGAGCCCACTGTATGAGTAAGTGAGGCACAGCGGTGTTATTACGCTTGACTTGGCGACGTGCAAGAATTTGGACAGGATGTAGAATGATGTTGCCATCAGAGTGAAATGGCGGAAGGCTCAATGTGACAATATTTTCAGAACCAATGCAACGCTTGAGCTAGGAAACATGGAAAATATGATGGATACGAGCTTGGGCAGGAAGTTGGAGTTTATAAGCCACGGGACCGATTTGAGTAATGATGGGAAATGGTCCTGCGAACTTGGGGTTGAGTTTCTAGAGACGACTACCATGCAAAGAATGTTGCCTAAACGGCTTCAATTTGAGATACACAAGGTCCCCAGCCTGAAAAGAACGCTCACTGCGGTGCTTGTCAGCCATTTGTTTCATACATGTTCTAGCTTGGTTGAGGTGGTATTGGAGCTGTTGTTGAATGGAATTACGGTGGGTTAACAACTCATCTACTCCGATAACAGAGATCTCTTTGTAAGGACCCATAGGGATATGGGATGGTTGGTATCCATACAAAGCTTCGAAAGGAGACATGGAGATAGATGTGTGATGGGAAGTGTTATACCACCACTCTTCCATAGACAACCATTTGGCCTAGACTTTTGGATTAGAGCCGCACATACAACTAAGATAGGATTCAAGACACTGATTCACTCTCTCGGTTTGACCATCAGTCTGTGGATGGTATGCAGTACTTAGAAGCTGCTGAATGCCCAAATGTTGAAGTAGGTGTTGCCAAAAATTACTGGTAAAAATTATGTCCCTGTCTGACACAATAGAACTAGGAAGACCATGTAATTTATATATGTGGTTAAGAAATAAAGAAGCTAAAGAAGAAGCAGAATAGTGGTGCTTAAGTGCAATGAATTGAGCATATTTAGTGTACCTATCAACAATCACCCAAATAGAATTATGGTTGTCAGATAAAGGCAGTTGGTCGATGAAATCCATGGTGATATGCGTTGCCAAGCTTGCTCAGGAATTGGTAAAGGATGCGTTAATCCGGGTTCTTACAGGTCTCATGCTTACACAACTGGAAAATAGAACACTGGGCCACCACTTGTTGCACCAAAGATTTCGCTCCAGGCCATAGGAAAGTAATTTGAAGCCGCTGCAAAGTAGCTAACACCTCTGAATGACCTCCAACACTGGATGAGTGCATAAATTCCACTAATGTTCGTCTGAGACTAGTGCGTTGGTTCCTACATACAATCGCCCTTTGTACTTAAGTAAGCCTTGAGAGTAGGAGAAAAATGATAGATTATAAGGAATGAGAGTGCATTCTGCAATAGCCTCATGTGCTACTTCATCTCCCTCATAGCTCAAAGAAAGTTCAGTAATCCAATGAGGTGTTGATGTAGAAATGGCAAGACAAACCCCTTCATCGACATCCCTTCTAGAAAAAGCATCTGCTACCTTGTTTTCTGCCCCTTGTTTGTACTCAATGGTATAAGAATAACCCAAAAGCCTTGTGAGGTATTTATGCTGCAATGGAGTGGTGATTTTATGTTCCAACAGAAACTTCAAGTTGTGTTGGTCTGTTCGGATTATAAACTGGGAATGAAGCAAATAAGACCTCCATTTGTTGACTGTTGTGATGATTGCTAACATTTCTTTTTCATATACGGATAACCCCAAATTTATAGGACCAAGGGTTTGACTGAGAAAAGCAAGGGGTTGCTTATCTTGCATGAGAACATCACCTAAACCAGAGTAGCAAGCATCCGTTTCAACTACAAAAGGTTTAGTAAAATCTGGAAGTTGGAGAACTGGTGCAGCCACCATAGCATTCTTTAAATCTTGAAAGGTTTTTTCTGCTGTGGGAGTCCATTTAAATTGGCCCTTTTTTGTGAGATCAGTGAGAGGTTTGGCAATAATGCCAAAGTGCCGGACAAATTTCCTATAATATCCAAATCAAACCCAAAAAAACCCCTCAATGCCTTGATTTTGTTCTTGGTGTAGGCCATTTCATCATTGCTTTTATTTTTCCGGATTTGCCTCTACCACTTGATGATGATAATATGCCCCAAATACTCCACCTTACGTTGACCAAAAGAACATTTGGAAGCTTTGGCAAATAATTGGTAATGGAATAGTTTTTTAAAGACTAAGTGGAGATGTTGCTTGTGCTGGTCTATATTAACACTATAAATGAGAATATCATCAAAGAACACTAGGACAAAACTCCTTAGATACTCTTTAAAGACCCGATTCATGAGTGCTTGAAAGGTGGTGGTGCATTAGTGAGACCAAAAGGCATTACCTTAAATTCATATAGACTAGAGAGACAGTGACAAAGGTTGTTTTGGGAATATCCGGAGGGTGGACTCGGATTTGGTGATATCCACTCTCCGAGGTCTATTTTATAAAACACCTTAGCTTGTCCCGGTTCATCTAGAAGGTCATCAATGAGTGGTATAGGATAGCTATCTTTAAGCGTCGGTGAGTTGAGTTTCCTATAGTCAACACAAAATCTCCATGTCCCATCTTTCTTTTTACCGGAAGAACAGGAGGAACAATAAGGGCTATTCTTTGGGTTGGATAATCTCACTTTCTAGCATTTCTCTCATCAATTTCTCAATTTCTTCCTCTCGCACATAGGGGTACCTGTAGGCATGTTGTTTGAAGGTAATGATCCCTTCTTTGGTGGAATTCTATGGTCGTGAGACACGAAGGGGAGGTAGGGACTTTGGTTCTTCAAAGGCTTGTTTATATTGATGTAAGATAGGTTCTAAAGCTTCATGATTAGTGTAACTCTTAGGTGTTTCCATCTTTGGAGATCATACATAAGCATCCTAAAATGTGATTTGGTCCCTTTTTTGAACAACTTTTTTAATTGTTTACCATTTATCATCTTAAGAGAGGCCCGGGCTGCATACCCGTAATACCACTTGCTTTCCCTCCTTACAAAATTGGATTCTCTGGTTATTGAAATCAAATGTGATTGGTCCCAATTTTCTTAAGAAGTCAACCCCTAGTACCATGTCACAGCCCCACAACTTTAAAACTCTGATACTTGTAGTAAACTTGTGGTTCCCCATTTCCTATTGAAACTCCTTACACTTGGAATTACACTCAGTTTTACCACCATCAGCTATAGTGACAATCAAAGGATTGGTGTATTCAAGAGTGCAGTGCAATTATTTTGCTGAGGTGGGGTCAAGAAAGATGTGTGTGCTGCCAGTATCTATAAGGATTGAAAGAAAATGCTTCCCCATTTTTCCTAGTACTTTAATGGTGTCAGTAGCTACTGTCCTGCTAAGGCATGTACTGATATGTGCGATTCATTAGTGTCACTGGTGTCTTCTACTCCTTCTTCATTCCCCTCCTCAGTGTCTTCTCCCATGATCACAAATAATTTCTTACACCTATGACCTATGTGATACACCTCATCACAATTAAAGCATAAGTTCTTTTTCCTTCTAGATTCTAACTCCTCGGTGTGAGTTTTTTAACTGGAGGGTATCTCTCTGGGTTATTAATCCAAGGCCTCTTGAAATTATTGGTTTCTGTATTATTTGGTTTATTATATATGTTATTAGTGGAAGTGTAAGCTCTTACTATTTTTTCAGATCTGCCCATTGATTCCAACAAGGCTTCTTGTTTTCGTGCTAAATGGATGGCATTGGATAGGTTGTTAGGCTTTAACATCTCTACCATTTGACAGACTTCCTCTTTAAGACCACTAACAAAACTGCTAATGAAATATTCTTCAATTAGGGATCTATTCATGCTTACCATAAAAGACTTTAACTCTTCAAATTTGTTCACATAAGCATCTACTGTTGTTTCTTGTCTTAGCTTATTGAATTGACCCACCACATTCCCACTCTTATGATCAGTAAATCTTTCTAACACCAACTCACTAAATTTAAACCAGCTCATATGTTCCTTTCCCTCAATATAATCAAGATACCAATTATCAGCCATACCTTCCATGTGCATTGATGCACATATGATTTTGTCATAGTCAGCCATGTGATTGAAGGTGAAGTATTTCTGACATTTTCTCAACCACCCATGAGGTTCTTCTCCATTGAACTTAGAAAACTCAAATTTTAGATTTCTGAATGCATTTAGTGAATTCTCGTTATGTCTCCCCTGCATTGGAGTTGGTAATACTCTTGCATCTCCTCTTGTTGACCCTGCATCAGCTCTTGCTCGAGTGAATGGACTGTGATTCCCCATTGGAGCCGATTGTAGTGGTTCTTTTCCTCCATTCCGCTATCACTCTCACCAATTCGTCCATTTTTTTAGCTAGCTCTTCCACTTGGTCCTTGCTTGCCATGCCATTTAATTTCTCTTTTACTCATTTGTTTTCTTCTTCAAACCACTGCAACTTTTCTTTGATTTCTCCCAATTGCTGATCCATTTCTTCTGATCGTACTGTATTATTTCTTCCCATCTGATAGATCGAGTGCGCTTGCCCAGAACGAATAGCTCTGAGGCCACTGTTAAGAACGGGATTAATCACCTCCTTCAACCAATTCCTGCTGGACTTGAGAGGATTCCACCTAATTTCTAACGACCAATAACCTGCAATTATAACCACCTGCAATTATAACCACAATTCCAGAGTTGCAGCAAAACTAAACCTAAGGGGAAGGGGATAGAGAGAGAGATAAGAAGAATAGAGAGAAGAATATATTCTGTAATTGCTCAAAGATGATCAAATGTTTACAATTCCTCCCCTTTTTTGCTTCGTTGCAGCTAACATTTAACTAACTATTCTAACTGAAAAACTGAACGTAACAACCTAACTAATTTTCAGTTACTAGATTTTACATAATTGCCCTTACTAACACACTTGTTATCATTTATTTCAAAATCGTGAATGCGTTTGTCTGTTTCTTTCTCTCCTTGGTCATGACAAACAGAAATTGATTTACCTCAAGTACTGAAAGGGTTATGTGTAGCTGAAGAGGAGCCGAGCCTACTAACAAGAAGATGGGTTTTGTGCATAATATGGCTGCAAATTACAGAAGAAATTGAGAGAGAATTATGAGGTGAATTGGAGGGATATTGGATAGCGAAAAGAAACAGGCCTGTAGCTATTTTAGGAGGCTCTCTTCAAATTAGTAAATAGTCACTTCCTCGAAGGTGAGGGGAAACAATAAGGCTGTGATTGATTGTGTTTTCATTCTATCCACTTTCATTTTCTGAGAGAATAGTGGTGAATTTATTTTTTTTAAAGTGAAAGTTGGATGTATAGAAAAAAAAAGTAATGATTATATTGATGTGATAGAGAATCTTTTAGAGGTATTGAATGTTTGTGAAAAAAATTGTGGAAAAAATAGTATAAAATATAATGCAATAAAATTAAATAAAAATGAAAATTTTGATTTAAAAATAGGCAATATAGATCTCATTTTATACTTTTTGTTATCAAGATTAAGAGAAAAATAGTGACAAATTAAAGAAATTATCGGAATGAGAGAGAAATAAATAGTATAAGAGGGTATTGGGAAGTGTGAGAGAGAAAGAAAAAAATGAGTTAATTTTGAAGAGAAATGAGATTTTCTTTGAAAATTTTTCATTTTCTTCCACAAACAATCACACTTCCAACAAAATTTTCACTCAAAAATGAAAATTTAAAAAATAAAATTCACAACCAATCACAACCTAAATACCTCATACTTGTAAGACGGTGTGAGACCGTGAGACCAGGGGCGGATGATAAGGTAGTTAGCACTGGGCCAGTGCAAAATTATTTATAAACCCATATATTATATATGTGTATGTAACTTTACATTTTAAATTAAGCCCAGTCCAGTCAACTTTTTTATATTTTCTGGATAAGCCCACCAAACTAAACTCAAGCCCATTGTCCAACCCATCTCTACATATTACCATTGTCCATTTGTATTTTAAATTTAACATTTTAAAAGCAATTTAAAATACAAAGAAAAAGGTACTTTCCCCAATCCCATTAACCCTAACCGCCTAACGTGAGGTAAAAGGCAGCAGCAAAAGTTAAAAAAATTTGGATTCTTCCTCTATTCTTCAATTTTTTTTTTGTTACCAAGGTACATTCTTTCTTGCCCCTATTTTCAATATTCAAGTATTATAATTAGATTTTTTTTATTCTTGTAATTTTTTCTTCTTGTATGAATTAATGTTGTTGTCATTATCTACTTGTTGGGTAGGATAAATTATGCATCTCTTTTATTTAATGATCGTATTATTCCTCTATTGAAGATAAAAGATAGTTTATTTAGATATTAAAGAATGATATAATTTTTTTGAATTATTATTTTTTATTAATAACGTTTTTGCCATTATATATATCCATTTGTGAAGTTGAAAAAGGTTTTTGATAAATAGAAGGCATTTCAATCAATTCAATTATGTATCATATACAATTCCTATTCATAAAGAAAAGATAAATAATATAATAATTTTCATAAAACTGATCCTTCAATTTAAAAATCGATCCTTCAATTCGTAAACTGGCATATATAAGTTATAACCATTTTCTATCCCTTTTTTTTTGCCGCTGTTATAAATTAAAACACCCAAATCCTAAAAAAGGGTCTTGAATTATTGTTACTGCTCATTTTACTGAATTTATTTATCTTGTATGTTTTATATTTTTCAGAATTTTAAATGGAGCACCAATCTTCTGCGAAAAAAGAAAAAAGACCATTAATATCATCTTTCTTTAAGAAAAGAGATCATCAAACTAGTGAAAGTAGCTCAAAACATACATCCAATACAGTGCAACATCAATCTAATGAATCTCCTTCAATGTCGGTCGTGCAATCAACTACTTGTTTTGAGCGAGATCCGGGCAAAAGAAAACAAATATGTGAATATCCTATTAACTTACGGGATGAGATTAGATGGGCATATCTGAGAGAAGGGCCTTATCAACCAAAATGGAAGTGTATCCATCTTCAAAATTTGGTGCTCAAAATCGTAGTTTTCAGAAGAAAAAAAAATAGTTTGGCAAGTTTCATTGGCTAGAGTATTCACCCACCACAGATAAAGCTTACTATTTTTATTGTTTTCTTTTGTTAAGTGAAGTTAGTCTGCACAATACTTCATCATTAGTTAAGGAAGGATTTGGTAATTGGAAGATAATAAATCAAGGAGATAAATGTGCTTTTCTTACTCATGTCGGTTCTGTAACTTCATCCCCTCATACTATGTGTGTTAGAAGGGCTGAAGATTTGATGAGGCCCTCTGGACATATTGACAAAGTTATGCATGCCCAAACAAAAATTGAAAAGGAGAAAAATCATTTGCGATTGAGGACTTCAATTATAAGTGTTCGATGGCTAGCACTTCAAGGTTGTGCCTTTAGAGGACACAATGAATATCTATCTTCATCAAATCGAGGGAACTTTATTGAATTGGTAAAGGCTCTTGCAAATATGAACACATAAGTTAATGAAGTTGTGCTTGACAATGCTCCAAATAATGCCCAATACATTGCTCCAGATGTCCAAAAGGAGATTGTGAATATTATGGCCAATAGAGTATGCCGCCTGATTCGTGAAGAAATTGGGGATAAATGTTTTTGTATTCTTATTGATGAAGAACAAAATATATCCAAACAAGAAGGGAAAATTGCAAAAATGGTCCTCAGTATGTTTTGGGTAGTTGCAAAATTGGTCCTCTCCGATTACTTTTTTTTTTTTTGCAAAAATGGTCCCCGTATGTATGATTTTGTCTCAATTTAAGGACAATCCACACCCAATTTTGAATTTCCGGTGAATTAAGTCATAATTAAGGTTAGTTGGCAAGATTAATCATCCCCTTGCTAGAATGAATAGAGAACATTTTCAAAGAATGAAACATGTGAAGACGGCACTTAGTAATCAAATGGGGATGACTTTCTTGAAGACTATTTGATGATCTATATTGAATGAGAGTTTGTTAACAATATAGATGTAGATTCTATCATTGATGAATTTTATGCTTTGAAGTTTCATAGGGCACAACCGTTGAATATTAAAATATATTTTTATATAATATATTTTTTGTGTAGTTAAATCTTTACTTCTTAGCCCATCCTACTACTAATTCCTCGAATCCGCCACTTGCGTGAGACCGTGAGACTTTTAGTGTAACTAGTAAGAAACACGTGCTTTGCACGTCATCCATATGGATTTATTAAAATTTAAATAATTTTATTGATGAACATTTTAAAGTGCTTTACAAATAAATATGTACTAATTAAATACTTGGATTATTAAAATTGAAATACTTCAAAATATTTTAATATACCTTTTTTTTTGTAAGTATAAGTATAAATCTACATGAACGATTAAGTAAATCTTTAAAAAACTCAATACAACAAAAAAAACTAAATTATTATAACAACAAATAAGTTTTTATATTAGCTTATGATCATATTAATCAATCTTTTGTGATAGTTTAATGGTTATGAAAGTATTTTTCTTAATTAATTTCAGAAGTTTTTTGAAATTAGATGCATTATGCACGATTATTCGTAATTCATGAGCTAAAAATTGATATATCACAAGTTATTACATTAATTAAAAATTTAATGATATATCACTTTAACAACAAACTCGTAGAAAAAATTTAAAATTTACTAAATTACTTCTTTACCAAAATCAAGAATAACCTCATGACTTTCTTTGTAATTCTTATTTCTCGAAAAACATATAAAATAAAAGTTAATATTATCCTGGTATGATCGTGTGCTTACTTCTTTCATTAACTCTAACTTGTCCTATTAAAGAAACGTAACTCAAAATAAATATTAAAGTAAAAAATATGTGCCAAAAAGAATAACATGCTTTTCATAAAGAATCCTAATTCTAATGCCGAAGTGAATATTTTTATCATAACACTTAAACTTAAAGTTATAGCAATCCATTTATTTTAAGTGTCGTATTTAAAATAATAAACCTTAACCCAATATAGATGAAAACTAATCCATTTTTGTCATTAAGAGTTATGTTTTTAAATGAAAAAAGTGATAACTTAAAATCTAAATTTTGATCTCTATCCAATTGATACAAAATATATCAATTAATAAACAATTAAACCAAAAATAGTTAAAAACAAAGTTATGCATGCCCAAACAAAAATTGAAAAGGAGAAAAATCATTTGCGATTGAGGACTTCAATTATAAGTGTTCGATGGCTAGCACTTCAAGGTTGTGCCTTTAGAGGACACAATGAATATCTATCTTCATCAAATCGAGGGAACTTTATTGAATTGGTAAAGGCTCTTGCAAATATGAACACATAAGTTAATGAAGTTGTGCTTGACAATGCTCCAAATAATGCCCAATACATTGCTCCAGATGTCCAAAAGGAGATTGTGAATATTATGGCCAATAGAGTATGCCGCCTGATTCGTGAAGAAATTGGGGATAAATGTTTTTGTATTCTTATTGATGAAGAACAAAATATATCCAAACAAGAAGGGAAAATTGCAAAAATGGTCCTGTATGTTTTGGGTAGTTGCAAAATTGGTCCTCTCCGATTACTTTTTTTGCAAAAATGGTCCTGTATGTATGATTTTGTCTCAATTTAAGGACAATCCACACCCAATTTTGAATTTCCGGTGAATTAAGTCATAATTAAGGTTAGTTGGCAAGATTAATCATCCCCTTGCTAGAATGAATAGAGAAAATTGCAAAATTGGTCCAGTATGTTTGGGGATATTGCAAAAAAAGTCCTTTCTTATTTGATTTTTGCAAAATTGGTCCTAATGTAATAAAATGTCCTTAATTGAGAATATTTTTTTATAAAATTTGAAGAATTATGGGGAAACAATTATTTTAATAAAATAAATAAATCTCAGTTTTTAATAAAAATAATGTAAATTAAATAATCAAATCATTTAAATAATTAAAGCAATAGTAATAAGTATTTAATAATTAAATTTTCAGAAAATAAAATAATCATTTAGACTAACCTATTAGGGATTAATTTACTGGTGTTCAAAAAATAATGGATTAGTTTGGATGGTTATTTTATTTTTATAATTTAGTTTCTTAAAATAATAATTAAATAGTTTATTGCTATTAATTCAATTATTTAAATAATTTATTAGTTTAAATTTTAATTATTTTATTCTGTATGTCATGTAAAATATTTTTCTTTCTTATACTTTTAACTATTTTATTTTGTATTTATTTGAACTTCAAATTCCATTTTACATAGAGATCTAAGATTTTAATTTTAATTATATATCGATTACATTATTTTGTTTATAATATGTTTCCTACTGCTTAATCAAATATTTACATAAAGTTTCTTTGGAAAGACCAAATACACACAGGTTTACCTTTGAAAAGCTAATAGTAGTCATTTTGCATATTAAAACAAATATTTAGTTATTTTATTAAAATAATTATTCCCCATATTTTTTCTGCAATCCTGTTATTTTATTTTTTTATTTTGTTTAAATTAACGTAAATGTTTGGGAGACAATTGGTCAAACCTGGCTAATTGGGAATTAATTAGTTATTGTTGAAAAGAAATTAATATGTAAGATTAAATGATTATCTTGTTTTTATAATTTAGTTTATTAAAATTTTAGTTATTAGATAATTTGTTACTATTATTCTAATTATTTGAAATGATTTGATTATTAATTTACGTTATTTTTATTAAAATTTGAGATTTATTTATTTTATTAAAATAATTATTTCCCCATAATTCTTTTATAAAAATATTATATTTTATTATATATAGGACCAATTGTGCAAAACTCGAATTGAAAAGGACTTTTTTTGCAACACTCCCAAGTATACAGGACCAATTTTGCAATTCTCTCAAACCATGTTGGCAAGAGGGTGATTTATCTTGTCAATTAAGCCTAATTAAGACTTAATCCGCTGGAAAATTCAAAATTGGATGTGGATTGTCCTTAAATTGAGACAAAATCATACATACAGGACCAATTTTGCAAAAAGGTAATCGGAGAGGACCAATTTTGCAACTACCCTAAACATACAGGACTAGTTTTGTAATTTTCCCAAACAAGAATAAATGGCCATTATATTGAGGTTTGTAAAAAATCATGGAATTTTGATAGAGCGTTTCTTTGCAATCAAAAGTGTTAGTGACACCACTTCAGCAAATTTGAAAAAAGAGATATGTGATGTTCTTGCTCCCCATGATCTCCAAGTCAAGAAAATGAGAGGTCAAGGGTATGATGGTACTAGTAATATGCGTGGTTCATGGGATGGATTTCAGGCATTATTTCGTAGAGATTGTCCCTATGCATATTATGTCCATTGTTTTGCACATCGTTTACAATTAGCATTGGTTTTTGCAGCTTATAAGGACGTAAGTGTTATTTGGGATTTTTTTCTCCTTTGGACAATATTGTTAATATTATCACTTCTTCACCTAAGTGTGTCTCTCAATTGCAAGTTGCTCAAAGATATGAAATTGATAATTTATTGGCTATTGGGGAGCGCAATTCCGGACGTGGTGCCAATAAAATTGGTAATTTGCAACGATCTGGAGCTACTCGTTGGAGTTCTCACTATAATTCTATGAAGAGTTTGATAGATATGTATGTTGTAGTTTGTAAAGTGTTTGAATGTCTTATTGAGCATTCTCCAAATGGAAGATCTAGGCCTAAAGTTTGTGGGATCTACAAAAACATGGCAAGTTTTGAATTTGTGTTCGTCTTGCACTTGATGCATAAAATAATGAGAATAACTGATTCTCTTTGTCAGGTACTTCAAAAAAAAACTCAAGATATTTTGACTGCTATTTCATTTGTCTCTACTACTAAAATTATCCTACATAAATTGAGAGAATGTGGTTGGGAGAAATTTCTTGAAGAAATGAAGGTTTTTTGCTCTTCAAATGGTATTGATGTTCCAAACTTAGATGGTTCGTATAAGGTTGGTCGTTCTCGTGTGCAAACTACAGTTGAACATCATTACCATTTTGATGTCTTTAATGAAGCGATAGATTTCATTTTGATGGAGTTAAGTACAAGGTTTAACGATATATCTGTGGAACTCCTTTCTCTTAGTGTGGCATTAGATCCCAAAAATTCCTTTGGGTCTTTCAACAGTCATGATATTTGCAAGCTTGTAAAGAAATTCTATCCTGAAGATTTCACAGATCAAGATATTATTTCTCTGGAGTATGAGCTGAAACATTATAAACATGACGTGGTTCAAAATTTTCAAGTTTCTACACTTCTTGAGTTGTGCCAACAATTAAACGAGAGTAGAAGGTGAGCGGTTTATGTTATGTTGACTAGATTAATTCATCTTGATTTGACGCTACCTGTTTCAATTGCCACAACTGAAAGAACATTTTCAGCAATGAAACATGTGAAGACGGCACTTCGTAATCAAATGGGGGATGACTTTCTTGAAGACTATTTGATGCTCTATATTGAATGAGAGTTTGTTAACAATATAGATGTAGATTCTATCATTGATGAATTTTATGCTTTGAAGTTTCATAGGGCACAACTTCGTTGAATATTAAAATATATTTTTTATATAATATATTTTTTGTGTAGTTAAATCTTTACTTCTTAGCCCATCCTACTACTAATTCCTGAATCCGCCACTTGCGTGAGACCGTGAGACTTTTAGTGTAACTAGTAAGAAACACGTGCTTCGCACGTGATCCATATGGATTTATTAAAATTTAAATAATTTTATTGATGAACATTTTAAAGTGCTTTACAAATAAATATGTACTAATTAAATACTTGGATTATTAAAATTGAAATACTTCAAAATATTTTAATATACCTTTTTTTTGTAAGTATAAGTATAAATCTACATGAACGATTAAGTAAATCTTTAAAAAAACTCAATACAACAAAAAAACTAAATTATTATAACAACAAATAAGTTTTTATATTAGCTTATGATCATATTAATCAATCTTTTGTGATAGTTTAATGGTTATGAAAGTATTTTTCTTAATTAATTTCAGAAGTTTTTTGAAATTAGATGCATTATGCACGATTATTCGGTAATTCATGAGCTAAAAATTGATATATCACAAGTTATTACATTAATTAAAAATTTAATGATATATCACTTTAACAACAAACTCGTAGAAAAAATTTAAAATTTACTAAATTACTTCTTTACCAAAATCAAGAATAACCTCATGACTTTCTTTGTAATTCTTATTTCTCGAAAAACATATAAAATAAAAGTTAATATTATCCTGGTATGATCGTGTGCTTACTTCTTTCATTAACTCTAACTTGTCCTATTAAAGAAACGTAACTCAAAATAAATATTAAAGTAAAAAATATGTGCCAAAAAGAATAACATGCTTTTCATAAAGAATCCTAATTCTAATGCCGAAGGGAATATTTTTATCATAACACTTAAACTTAAAGTTATAGCAATCCGTTTATTTTAAGTGTCGTATTTAAAATAATAAACCTTAACCCAATATAGATGAAAACTAATCCATTTTTGTCATTAAGAGTTATGTTTTTAAATGAAAAAAGTGATAACTTAAAATCTAAATTTTGATCTCTATCCAATTGATACAAAATATATCAATTAATAAACAATTAAACCAAAAATAGTTAAAAACAAAAGTTATCAATTTCCACATTAAGTCAAACTTCAACAATTAAATATAATACTTATTAAGTTTTATATTTGAAAATTACTTTACAAAAACTTATGTCTTTTAAAAAAATCACTAACTCAATTAGTTTTAGAAATATATATTACTATTATAGATGATACTTGTAGTTGAATTTGACTCTTTCTATTTATTATAAAATATATAGTTGTAAGTTTTCGAAAATATATAGTTATACAAATTATAATTATTCGTAATATGCTAAAATTAATTTATATTTATGTTATTGTTGTAATATATGATTACCCATGACTTTTCATAAAAAATTAATGCCTTTATGGAAGAAAACGAATATATATAGTACTTTAAGCTTTATCTAAAAAAAATTGGCACTTTGTGATCGAATAAGAAAATGTACTTGCTAAAAATGTATATTTCAAGTTGGAAAATCCCTCAACTATCCTCTTGCCCCTCCTTAGGCCCGTAGAATTCACAGTACTTGGCAGGAAACGTGGTCATTTCGCTCCAGTTTAATATTATATATGGTTTAACACTGTTAATTTGATACATAAACAGTACTACGAATATTATATTGGTACTGTAATTTAATAAATACCAAAGTTTGACATATGTATCAAACCCTTTCATATTAAAAATTTCTAAATGTGTGCTTTTTAAGTAAATCAATTTATTTTTATCAAAAATGCCATATTATATATATATATATATATATATGAATAATTTTAAATTTTTCTTCAACAATTTCTAGCAATGATACGTTTATCATTTTTAGCTCTTTAGTTTTAATCTTTGAACTTTTATATGTTTTATTTGGTTAAACTCGAAACTATCTTTTAATAACTAAGTATTAAAGATTTGAACAATATCCCACAATATAAGTAGTAAATAAATATTTTTAATGGAATAGAAGTGACTAAAATTATAATAAAATTTGAATAAAGAAATAATTTTGACATTGACTATGAAATAATATATTTTTGTCTAATCAAAAGGTTTCAAGAAACCATCCAACAATTCATACTTTTAATATAAGTATAGATTAATATATAGAAAAATAAAGTATTAAGTATAGTATAGATATCTGGATATTGATAAATAAAATTATTTAAATAATTTATCATAAGCATTGTATTGATTTTTAATTTTTATAATGTTTTAGGTGGGTAATTTTTAACTCGCAATCAAGTGTCACTGAGAAACTCAAATTAATATGTATGGAATGACTTCTAAAAATATTCTTCAAATTTTGTTAATAAGAAATATATGCCAATTTTAACTCTATCACACTTAATTTTTCTTTTACTTACTAATTTATATCTTTTTTTTTCAATCATACATTTTCTATTGATAGTATAAATTGAAATCATATATAGAGTCTGAAACCAAAGTTTATGATGTAAGATATAAATATTATTTTGTAAAAGTCATATTGTTATCCATATTTAGAGTCTAAAAGGACATTTATTTTATCGCAAAGAAAATGCTCTGTCTTTCTTCTTTTTGTTCTTTGTTAATTTGTTTTGTATTTTCGTCCATTAAT
Organism: Rehmannia glutinosa; assembly: GCA_016081115.2. Taxonomy (NCBI): domain Eukaryota; kingdom Viridiplantae; phylum Streptophyta; class Magnoliopsida; order Lamiales; family Orobanchaceae; genus Rehmannia; species Rehmannia glutinosa. The sequence goes on along the minus strand of CM071930.1, from coordinate 60,223,231 downwards.
ATTTTAGGCGATGAAAAATAAAAAGCACAAGAAAACAAATAAAATGAGAAAAGAGATTACTCTTTTTTATACTCCACATTAAATACTAAAAATTTATCTCGTTAGGGTAATAAATATTGCTATCATCCAGGTTTAGCTTACTTTTATTTTTATTTTTTTTAGCAGGAGATTATTATATTATTTTTTTTAATATACTTGCTTTAAAAGAATATTTATTTCGCTACAAAAAATTTGTTTGGTCTTTCTTCATCTTTTTCTTTGTCTTTTTTTTTGTGTACTTTCCTCCTATGTTTCAGGCCATAAAAAATAAAAGAATGCACATGAATACATTTCAAAGAAAACAAAGATTTCTCTTATTTATATGCTCTTTTTATACCTCCATATTAAAAAATATAATTTTATCTCATGAATAGTTTAGATATATTTCCATCATCAAGGTTTAGCTTATTTCTTGATTTTTTTATTTGAGCGCGAGATTGTTATATTATTTTAAATATGTTTTTTTTAAGTTTATTATGATAAGGATGGGATTGTCTTATTAAAAATATCCTCAAAATTATTAAATATGTATTGGAGTCTAAATTAAGATATAAATGTTAAAGGGTGCATCCGTTAAAAATTTAGAGATAGATTTGATAGTTCAAGAGTATTTGCATTGCAACCATAAACGAAATTCATGGATCATGTATTTTGCCATATTTAATCAAAACTTCTATGATTAGAATGTTTATTTTTTTTTCCTTTTTGTTTCAAAATACAAAAAAATTTATAAATATACAACTTTATATAATACTCAACTTTAAACCATTAAAATTCTATTATACAGAGTCTTTTATATATGTTTATAACATATCGTTGGAAAGCTTTCAAAATGTAGTTTAATATGAAACTGGTATTATTTTAAAATTCAAGATACATTAAAAGTTACAATTGAAAAAAATATAAGAAAAATTTGGGATATAAAAGGTCACTTGTCTTGTAACTAAAATAAAACTAAATAAATACCAAATTATTTTATTACTCCTAAAATTAACTATGTTAAATGGATACTTTTGTTCAATCAAAAATTTCAAGAAACCTTTCAACATATTCACACTTTTATAGATAGTATAGAAAAGTGATACATTTAGTGTAAAAAGTGATATTTTGTCCAAATACACTAACTTAAGTATATTTAGATAAGTATCATTTTTTACAATAAAGATATCACTTTTTACACTAAAAATGTCACCGTCTCACGGTCTCACAACATCTCACATAAGTTTTTGCTATTTCCACATCAACAAATCAACTAATCAACTGATAGTGATAGGTCAATGGTTTGGTTTATCAAGGTTGCATAAGTATTACATAAATTAGGTCAATGGTTTGGTTTATCAAAAAGGTTGCATTTAAGTCGGCCGCATAAAAATGCTTGGCCCACCCGCCCATGCATGAAAACATAAATCATAAGAATATATTCAAATAGGCTTTTGCCCTAAAAATACGGGTGGGTTGTGTTTTGCCACCTCTAACATAAATCATAAGAATATATTCAGATAAGCTTTTGCCCTATAGTGGGTTGTGTTGAGAAAATTCAAATGAGTCATTGTTATTCATAATATAAGCGAGATCAATATCATGGTATTTGTTTAATCAAATATTTTTGTGTCTACGGATCAGTTAAATCTGTCTAATTTAAAATTTTATTTTGAATCTGTCCAAGTATTACATAAATCGTAAGGATTTATAAGATGAGCTTTTGTCCCCATAGTGGGCTTAAGTTGAGAAGATTCAAATGATTCATTCTCATTCATAAGCGAGATTAATTTTATTAGTACGTGTTTTGTCGAGCATCTTCGTGTCTACAAATCAGTTATATCTATCTAGGTTAAAATTTTTGTTTTAGATATGCCCAAGTTATTTTATTAATAGGCGTTGCAATTGTTTCTTACTCAATGTTGTAATCAACTGTATGTTTTTTCTCATCAATGAAATTCATTTTGTTGCTAAGAAATATAGATTATCAAAATGAACAACAACAACAACAACAACAACAATTTGTAGTTTTTCACCAATAATAATAATAGCTTAAGACCATTTGTAGTTTTTCACTAATGTTATTTTTTAACCTGTCATACTAAATTTATAGTTTATCTTTTAACTCAACGTTATTAAAATTGCAATGTAAATCATGAATGTAAATTTATGTGGGATAAACAATGCTTTTAAAATCGATGTGGGATGAGGCTTTGAGCTATCAACTCTTTTTAAATAATGTTCATTCACAAGACCAACTTCATGCATTAATTTTCCACTCGCCGAATTCGGTTTGAGAACCTAAATGCGCTACGATCATCTATTGAAACGTAGATTAACAATACACTATTTAACTCCTCCAAAATTAAATATTTAGCCATCAAAAATTTGATCAAGGTCGAGTGATCACCCACTTTACCAAAAGCAAATTTCCAACATAAACAAACTAAGGGTGCAATTGGATATACTTTCATTTTGAATATTTTCTTTTTGCTAGAAAATAGCGATAAAATAATTTGTGAAAAGGAAAAGATGAATTTTGATAGTTTGATTGGATATGAAATGAGAATATAATGATAAAGTTGATTGATATAAAATAGTAAAATAATGATTGAATATGATTGGTAGTTAAAAATATGTAAATGGATGAATAATAGAATTTATGGGAAAAACGAGTAATAATTATTGGTGATTAGATGATTTTTTTGAAAAAATGAGTAGAAGTGATTGATAAGAGGAAAAAAAATGAAGATAAGATAATAGTGTATTTTTTTAAAAAAAAATTATAATCATTCACATTTTTTGACAAAAGAAATTCTCTAGTGAAAGGAAAATATATAAAAAAAAAAAAAAAACAAAAACAAAGTTGATAATCAATAGCATCCTAACCTACTGAAAGAACGTGTGATTACTTTGGGATTATTTTTTCCGATAGAGCCGCTGCAAAACAGCCCTTAACTTTTGAAACAAAATTGACTGGTACTGTTGCCGATATTTGGAGGAGGGCAAAAACTTGCGTGAGACGGTCTCACGGATTTAGATCCGTGAGACGGAGCCCTTACACAAAGTTTTAAAGGTTTTTTTTTTCAGATTTTATTTTTCTTAGGGTTTATATTTGTTTTTTTAGGGTTTATTTTGTTTCTTGGGTTTATTTTTAATTGATTTGGGTTTTTAGGATTTTTATTTTTTTTTAGGGTTTATTTTTTATTTTTTGGGTTTATTTTTATTTTTCGGGTTTATTCTTCATGGTTCATGTTTTTAGGGTATTTTTGTTTCTTCATGGTTCATTATTATTTTTAAATTTATTTTCATGGTTCATGTTCTCAAGACGGAGCCTTTAGGAGGTCCGTCTCACGGATTTAGATCCGTGAGACCGTAGAGACTTGCTCTTAGTCATGTAACTTGTTCATGTGGCAGTTTCGGTCCTTGACGATTCAGTCATGTAACGGTCATATGTATTTTAGGTATTTTGACCGAAGGACAAGGGTATAAATAAATGAAATATTTTAACACCTATATGACTGTACATTGTATTGCAACTCTGTCTTTTTTATAAAATGCTTTCACAATGTGAAGTTGGTACTATAGATGGAATGTTTCTCCGAACATTCTGTCCCCGTTATTCATCCAGTTGATGTATTTAAAACACTAAAATTCACCCGATCTTCTGCTCCCGTTTGCAATTCTGTTTGCATGTATTAACCGACTGTATTACTCTGACATTACGCTCAATAAAAAATATAATATATATATATATGTAAAAGCATCTGCTTTTTTTGCAATTCTGTTGGTTATTTTTGTTTTGAATCACATTATAAATATCATGATCCATTGTGAATGTTTTAATTGTTCTACTAGTGACGTCTTCATCTTTTTGTCGCCTTTTTACTAATCGGCTGGTACATGAAGTATACATAATATACGTTACCTATGTTTAACCGACTGTCGTTTACTCATTCTTGCGTACTTTGATCATTGCGTTCACCAAAATGGTTGACCTGCTGGTTACAGGATAAACCGCCCAGATGATGTGGTGGATGACGTGTTGGATGATGCTTGGTGTAATTTGGAGCGGTCTATACTCCATCAATTCCAACAATTCCAACGTTGTATCTATTTGCTGCACGCCCACGGCTATAGGCCTTTTGGTAAGTTATGGATGGACAAACCAACTTTGCTTATCTATGTTCCAAAGTAAGTGACCACATTGTGATATCTCAGATTCAGAACCTTCATCTGGAGCACGAGATCCAATGAGTGGCATGCATCGGAGAAAAAGGAGACCACACGGTCAGTTTGGGCATTTTGCGCCGCATGCCCAAGTGGAGTTAGGCATACCTGATAATGCTGTCAAGAGAAAGAAGTTAGTCGAACCAGACGTGGTTGGAGATAGGCATTCGTTTGTCGGAGATGTGGGCCCATGGGGAGACATTTTGAGGCGTGTAAGAGACCCGAGGCCAGCAGATTCTGGTACCACATCAGAGAGTAGCACGGCTAATTCTAGGCGTCGTGCTTGAACTGTTCGTACTAAACCTTCCAAATTAACATAAGAAAGTGTTATGTTTGGGAAGGCATTTTGTAATTATGTTTCTAATTACTGTTTTGTTGGTAAGTCCAAGAAATCGTGGTGGGCACGGTAAGTTGTCTGGAATGGACTTATATTTTGGATCAGATGTTAGTAGAATTTAGCAATGGTTGTGTATGTAATGCCTAGCTGAAGATGAAATGTTTTGTTCACAAATATGCAAAGTCGTATATTTTGTAGTGGAAATGCATTTTCTGATGCAAATTGTTAATGAAGGAAAGTGGTCATAGACCCTACAGCAGATTTACTGATGCGGACTGGGTTCAATTTTATTTCTTTACTGTAATTAATTCAGAATCTCAAATATATATTAAATCAGTATACTTACTAACACTACAATAACAGCATAAATTGGTAAGACTTAAATTTAATAAACTACTTCTCCACAGAAGGATATGATGAATTTGAACGCCTTGGGAAATTTTTTAAGTACTCATTATGGATAGTGGGTATTCTTTTCTACCCATAGACATAAGAAAACTCTTTTCTACCCAATTTGACAAAAATGCCCCTCCTTTAATTTGAAGATTTTGAATTTTGAAACTGATGCAATTAATGTTTTCCTTGAAAATCGTGTACACTTCTCCCCAAATACACACACCTATGTATAAAATCGTATACCCATATCGTGCTCTATCGTGCTCATATCATGCTCATGGGCCACGGGCCTGGCTTTTTTTTTTTTTTCGTGTCAACCTCCATGTACTAATATTTATATCATAAAAAGGTTTTTACATCTCCTACCAACGATATATCAATACATTTATTAAATATTTTACACTTTTAATCGGCAGAGAATATTTATATATTATAGCATTTTTTATTTAAAATTGGGCATATACTAATATTAAGTTGGCATGATGGTTTCGCAACTAATTTTTACTTGGAGGTTTGGTGTTCAAGGCACGATATTCAACATAATTTTAAATCTTTTGTCTATTTATTTAAAATTGGGCACGAATATTGGACACGATATTGTGCCTAATATTTTTGGGCCCAATTGAGGCACGATTTATCGGGACACCATTATTATTTTTATCGAGGCACGATTTATCATGTACATATACATAAAATATCGCGGCCTAATTTTTTACCGATACGATATCGTGCTAACAATAGGCATGATATATCGCCTTATTTAAAATGGGCACGAATATATATCGTGCCTAATTTTTATTGAGGCATGATATGTGTCCTATTTAAAATTGAATATTGCACGATATCGTGCCCGTGACCAATATAGGCATTTAATTTTTATATATCGTGCACAATATATGGCACGATATATCGTGCATCTTAGATTAAATGTTCGCAAGTAAATTTTCGCAAGATATATCATGCACAGTGCATCTTACCTTGTTATTCGATTTTTTGGTGCGATTTTGGTTATGAAAGACCACAAAAAGAACTTCTTGATATTTTGTGAAGAAGAAGAAGAATAGAGAGAAAAAATGAAGAGTAAATGGGGATGAATCGTATGTATGTATGTATTTAACAAGAGAGAGAAATACAACTTACATACTTTAAAGGCTTTCATTTAAAGCCTCAAAGGTATTGTGGTAAAAAAACCCCAAAAGTGGGTAGAAAACATAGTTTTTTATCCTACATGTCAAAAAAATCTCTCTCCTATCCCAAGTGGGTAATTCTCATCATTTGCTCAATTACAAATGTAAATTACAAATGTTGTTGGGTAAATAATATAACGAAGGCTATTATTTTGAACGTGAGATTTCACTGTCCTTAAGGAAATTTGCCCCCACTACGTTGCTGCCGGATTAATGACAATTCCCTCCAGGATATTCAAAATAAACCAGAATTCACAAACAGCAAAATCTGTAAATTCTCCCAAGAACAGTTTTGAGAATGTTTTTTTTTTTTTTATTGCAGGAAAAAACGTAATTTATTTTGAAAGGAGAATCATTTATTTATAGCACTTTAATGCACCATTTGGTAATTGATATGTCTGTTTAATACAGACACCTTTTGGCATAAATCATGTCTGTTCAATACAGACACCCCTTTGTGAACCAAACAACTGTTGGAATAAAATATTAATAAACTGCAATTATTAACATTCAAAAATAAAAAATCAACTAAAAATTCGAAATTGAATTTAATTGATTTTTTAACTTAATGCCCAAGTGCCCCAAGTGGCATCTTTTGACCATTAGATATTATATATATATAATAGTCAAACCAAGCAATTTCAATTCACCAATTTGGAAATTTCCCTCCAAATTTCCCACCAACCAAATTTAACTTATTTGGTTTGTACCTCCTTTTAAACCTTTCAAAATATTCCTCTCTTTTCTATGTGGGACAACTAGTTATCACTAACTATTACCAACAATCCCCCACTTAGTTAGTGATATTTGCAATCAAATTTAGTTTTTATGCATATAGAAGGTGTCTTTCGACTTAAACCTGCTATTAGTATAAGCATCTCAAAACCTTATCGAAATATGTGGTCGATTAATTTACTTAAACCACAATTCCTTTATGATAAGATCGGAAATGCCATACACACAAAAACTTACTAGCTTCTCATAACATGTTCCCCGTGAACTTTAGCACCATATTATGGCCTTGTGCTACATCGTGAGTTCATGACCACTTACAAAAGTTTATTTCCTAACTTTTGATGGAAGCTGCACCACTTAGGTGATCACATAGGTGAAGAGTCTTTGAAGCCTAATTTTAGCTTCCTTGTTCATAACCGAACGTGATTCTTCATTAAGAATATTTTATATTCACCTCATTTACATAAGTACTATATCATTCTTAGTACGTGCTAACTATCACTAATAACTTGTTGTTACCCTTTAAACTTTTAAAATTGCTAGGCAATAAGAAAAGTAAGGTTCCTATTATTAGTGACAAATCAAAATGATTTTAGACCCATCGCACTCGTAGTGCTTTTTATCATATCCCTCGAGAGTCCTTTTGTTAACGGGTCCGCTAAGTTTTTATTAGACCTTACATAGACAACTGTAATTATACCATCAGATATCAGTTTTCTAATATATTCATGTCTCAGAGCAATATGTCAAGATTTACCATTATATATCTTACTAAATGCTCTAGACATAGTTGCTTGACTATCACAGTATAAAGAGACTGCTGGCATCGGTTGTGGCCACAACTTAATATCTAACAATAAATTTATTAACCACTCCGCCTCTTTACCTGCTGTTGCTAGAGCAATAAACTCAGATTCCATTGTGGAATGAGTTATACACGTCTGTTTTTTAGAAGCCCAAGAAGACCTCCACCTAAAGTGAAAATCCAACCAGGCGTAGACTTATTATCACTCACACTAGTTATCCAACTAAAGATCAGTATAACCTTCTAAAGACAGATGGAAACTTGTTATAAAACAAGGCAAATGACTTTGTCCTTTTTAAATATCCGAGAACTCTTCCAATAAGCTCTCCAATGTTCGGTGCTAGGATTATGAGTGTATCTTGAAAGTTTGCAAACAAAGAAACGCAATATCGGGTCTAGTACAATGCATAGCATACATTAGACTACCAATAGCACTAGCATAGTCTAATTGACTGACGGATCTACCCGAATTCTCCACCAGTTTGTTTGAAACATCAAGTGGGGTATTAGCTTCTTTGATTCCCAAGTGATTGAACCTTGAAAGAACCTTATCTATATAATGTGATTGACACAAGGCAAAACCCCCACTATGTTTTCTAACTTTGATCCCTAAAATAGTATCAACTTCTCCTAAGTCTTTCATTTTAAACTGAGAAGTTAAATACATGTCATTCACTCCTTGCATATTGGTGCCTACGATTAACATATCATCAACGTAAAGACACACTATGACACCATAGTCCTTAGTAAACTTAGAGTAAATGCATTTATCTGCTCCATTATGACTAAAACCATGTGATAAAATCACACTATCAAACTTTTCATGCCACTGCTTTGGAGCTTGTTTTAATCCATACAAGGATTTTACCAATTTACAAACTTTCTTTTCATTGCCAGGAAGCACAAACCCTTCAGGCTGCTCCATATAAACTTCTTCATCAAGATCACCATTTAAAAATGTTGTCTTAACATCCATTTGATGAATATATAAGTTGTAAATTGATGCCAGGGCAAATAATATTCTTATTGAGGTTATTCTTGCTACAGGAGCATAAGTATCAAAATAATCAACTCCTTCTTTTTGTCTAAAGCTTTTTGCTACAAGTCTTGCTTTAAAGGTTTGTAGAGAACCATCAGTATTATATTTCCTCCTAAATACCCATTTACATCCAATGGGCTTCGAACCAGGAGGTAAATCAACCAATACCCAAGTACCATTTGCTAAAAGAGAATCCATCTCATCATTTATAGCTTCTTTCCAAAAACTGGAATCTCTTGAAGCCATTGTTTCCTTATATGTTTTTGGATCCTCTTCTATATGTAGAACAAATGGTATTTTATTTAACACTCTATCTCTACTTCCTTCAACTAAGAAGACTAAAGCTTGTGAAGAAATAAAATCAAAATCCAAATTCTTCTCCTTTCTTGCTCTTTTACTTCTCCGAGGTTCACTTGGAGGTTCTACTAAAATTCTTTTATTATTAGAAGAACTTGGATTCACAGTAGTGTTTTGTGTATCTTGAGATATTTCTTTGTTTGACTGTAAATTAACTTTTGAATCATTTAGAAAACTTGTTTCTAAAAATTCAACATCTCTCGACTCAACAATAACATTTGAGTCTAAATCCAACAGTCCATATGCTTTGGAATTTTCAGCATATCCCACAAACACACTCTTAACAGCTCTAGGTCCTAATTTTGTTCTTTTAGGATCTGGAACTCTATAATAAGCTAAACAGCCCCACACCCTTACATAAGTTAGGTTTGGCTTCCTACCTTTCCACAATTCATATGGAGAAGTTTTTGTTTTCTTTGAAGGTATTCGATTATGCACATGACAAGCAGTTAACAATGCTTCTCCCCATAGATTTGTTGGTAATTTAGCATGCATAAGCATAGCATTAGTCATGTCTACCAACGTTCTATTTTTTCTTTCAGCCAAACCGTTTTGTTGTAGGATGTAAGGTGCACTTGTTTGATGGATCAAACCATTTTCTTCACAAAAATTCGAAAATTCTATTGGAAAGTATTCACCACCTCTATCACTCCGTAGGATTTTAATTTTTCTTTCCAATTGATTTTCTACCAAGGCTTTATAATGTTTGAACATATCAAATGCTTGATCTTTTGTTCTCATTAAATAAACATGTGTAAATCTAAAATGATCATCTATAAAAGTAATAAAATATCTATTTCCTCCTCTAGTCAAATGACCATTCAATTCACATATATCGAATGTACTAATTCAAACAATTTCGTTGTTCTTTCATTTCTTGGAAAAGACTTCTTAGTCATTTTAGCTTGTATGCATATTTCACATTTTCCAGGATTCTCATTTGCACATGAAATAAACCCATGCTTAGACATAAATTTAATAGATCTAAAATTAACATGAGATAAACGAGCATGCCACAAATTAAAAGGAGACTCAAGAACATAAGCAGAAACTTCAACTTTATTAATACTTAGTTTGAACATGCCATCACATGAGTACCCTTGTCCTACAAATACACCATTTTTAGTAACAATAAGCTTTTTCGCCTCTAAGACAGAACCTTCTTCAAGCCTTTCTTGCACAACAAACTTGCGTAAATCAGATTCTTCCTTACATCCAGAACATGAAATACATTCATCAGAATCAGTTTCTTTCCAGAAGTAAACTGCAGTTCGACGGTCCCTTTTCCAAGTACTTTGGCAGCATCATGATTCCCCATTAAAACTTTTTCATCCTTTGTAGAACTTCACAAGTCTTGAACAAACTCTTGTCATTACAAACATGAGCAGTTGCACGAGAATCATACCACCAATCGAAGATTTATCGAGCTTGTTGCCATGTTGCATTCTCGTTATCATACTTATTTTAAGATCAAGAATCATAGCAACAATATCAAAGAATTGGCCCCAGTGGATTTGGATTTTCAACAAAGATTTGCTTTTGCTTGACTTTCTTTGCGCCCATCTTCAACTTCTTATAGATTCGTGATTCTTTCTTGAAGTGTCCTTTCTTTCCACAACAATAACAAGTCTTGTTTTTCTTGGCAGAATTCTTATCATTTGATGATTCAGAAAACTTTCTTTTCTTTCCAGAATTATTTCCAGAATTCTCTTCTTTCATAGTTCTAGACTCAACATTGTTAACCTTAGAACCAGACCCTAAAGCATACTTATTCTCACGAATGTGAGTTTCTTCTTCAATTCGAATATGTTTTATGAGTTGGTCTATAGTAAAGTCTTCAGAAGTGTGTAACAACTTCTTTCTATAGTTATTCCAAGTGGCTGGCAATTTTGCAATTACAGCAGCCACTTGTAATTGTTCAGAAACATCAATCTTTAGATCTTTGAGTCTAGAAACCAGAACAAGTAACTCATCTACTTGGTCCATGATGGACTTATTGTCAAACATTTGAAACTCAAAGAATTTCATACTTAAAAATCTGTATGTCTGCACCTTGTTTTTCGGATGTGTATTTATTCTCCAAGGCATTCCGGATCTCTTGTGGGGATTTGATCGAACGGAAGGATCATATAACTGCCCGACAAAGCATTCAAAATGTATCCTCTCGCAACGAACTTCATCTTCCTCACGCTTTCTCCGTGACATTTTGATTTCTTCACTCTCATCTTCAGATGGTTCAGGGATTTCAGGCAGATTTCCACTCAGCAGGTATGCAACACCCAATTCAGTCAGCAGAAAAAACAACTTATCCTTCCAGTGAGTGAAGTTTGTTCCATCAAAGCGATCCAACTTGATTGCATCCGAATTGACCATCTTGTTGAACACAGATTTTGAATCAGTAGCCTCCATCATAAAACGAAAAATTTCCTTAAGATTGTTGGGTAAATAATATAAAGAAGGCTATTATTTTGAACGTGAGATTTCACTGTCCTTAAGGAAATTTGCCCCCACTACGTTGCTGCCGGATTAATGACAATTCCCTCCAGGATATTCAAAATAAACCAGAATTCACAAACAGCAAAATCTGTAAATTCTCCCAAGAACAGTTTTGAGAATGTTTTTTTTTTTTTTTGATTGCAGGAAAAAACGTAATTTATTCTGAAAGGAGAATCATTATTTATAGCACTTTAATGCACCATTTGGTAATTGACGTGTCTGTTTAATACAGACACCTTTTGGCATAAATCATGTTTGTTCAATACAGACACCCCTTTGTGAACCAAACAATTGTTGAAATAAAATGTTAATAAACTGCAATTATTAACATTCAAAAATAAAAAATCAACTAAAAATTCGAAATTGAATTTAATTGATTTTTTAACTTAATGCCCAAGTTGCCTAAGTGCCCCAAGTGGCATCTTTTGACCATTAAATATTATATATATATATAATAGTCAAACCAAGCAATTTCAATTCACCAATTTGGAAATTTCCCTCCAAATTTCCCACCAACCAAATTTAACTTATTTGGTTTGTACCTCCTTTTAAACCTTTCAAAATATTCCTCTCTTTTCTATGTGGGACAACTAGTTATCACTAACTATTACCAACAAATGTAGTATAACAGCATAAATTGTTTTTTTTTTTTTTTTTTGAAAAGGAACAGCATAAATTGTTTAATTACATAATAATGTCACCAACAGTAAATTACAACTGACGGATAAACCAACTTCCACAAAAAGAGGTTATAAATTATGTCCAAAAAAAATTCTCACAGCCAGTTACGAGGGTTTTTTAATAGAATATTGTAGATGGGAGAAAAATTTATACAATTATAATAGAAATGGGATTGTTTAAAAAATTTAAAGTTGGTCGTTGATGCTATCAACGACTAAAGCTCAGTCATTGATAGCAACTACGACTCGATTTGAAATTTTTTTTTTTAAAATTGCAGCCCAGTCGTTATTCGTAATAACGACTGGAAATTTTAATTTTTAAAAAAAAATTGATCCAGTCGTTATCTTGAGTAACGACTGGAATTTTAGTTTCAAAAAAAAAACTGAAAATTGAGAGGAACACTTCTAGATATCATGCGCCTATTACTGATAAACACAAAAGCACAAAAGCTAAGAAAAATATTAGAGAGTACAGTCTAGGTGATTTCTACTACCAAACCAATCTAGGGCATTCATGCAGAGTCTTGACCACTGAGGCTTAAAAGGCTTAAAAATATTAGAGAGCATAGTCTAGGTGATTTCTACTATCAAACCAATCTAGGGCATTCATGCACAGTCTTGACCAGGGAATTAAACATGGTAAGTTAATGGGCATTATGTCCAGGTTCACGGGCGGCCCAACACCCAACAGTCATTTGAATATGGGCCAAGCCCATTTTCGAGTAACAAAAGTGTAGTGGACCTGGACCCGGGCCCAATAGGGCCGGACCGACCCAAGGCCTAGCCCTCGCCGGGTCAAAGCAGATTAATAATATACAATTTAATTCCTCTAAAATTAAATTCTTATCCACCGAAAATTTGGTCAAAGTCGGGTCGACGCCCACTTTCTCAAATCCAAATTCCCAACATGAACCAGTTAAATACAGAACAGAAACAACGTCAATCAAGATAAAAAAAAAAAAAAAAAAAAAGAAAAGAAATTGGCCTGTAAACTTATTTATAACCTAGGAACATGCACAAGAATATAAAAAATTGGCCTGTAAACTTAAAAACCACTGCCCTGGTGAGTTGTTTCCATAGTTCTTGGGACTTGGTCTAATTTATTTTGGACTTCTGACAAGCTAAAAAATACATTAGAAACAAACAATTCCTTTATTTTGGACTTCCAGTCGTTACTCAAGATAACGACTGGATCAATTTTTCTTTAAAAAAAATTAAAATTTTCAGTCGTTATTACGAATAACGACTGTGCTGCAATTTAAGAAAAAAAAATTTCAATCCAGTCGTAGTTGCTATCAACGACTGAAGCCGACTGAGCTTCAATCGTTGATAGCATCAACGACTAACTTTAATTTTTTAAACAACCACATTTCTACTATAATTGTGTAAATTTTTCCCCCATCTACAATATTCTATTATAAAACCCCAGTTACCATCTCAAATATAAGACCTCAAATATAAAAGGTCATATTAATTGTCATCATTACATTTTTTTTCTATCACATCCAATCACACTCAATTTTTTCATCCCATTTTAAAGAAACAACATTTTCACTCTATTTTCTAGAAAAATCACAGCATTACTAGTTTTTGTACATCTCAACTCTCCTTAGAGCATCTACAATACTTGGTTTATGTTGTGGGCTTTTATGCAAAAACTTAGTTCATTTAAAGAGAGCTAGGTTGATAATGACATGACAAAAAATGGTTGATATTTATCCACCAGTTTATAATAAGATTTATAGATTAAAATAATGAATATAATTAATAATTGTTTGTTGTCGGATCCATAGAAAAGTGGTGGTAGAGATTTATAAATTGCGGAGAAAAAATTATAAAATAAGTTGGATTTATACTTTTGATGTGCCACTAATGTTGCATTAATGTGTCACATAGAAAATGAGCATGAAATTTTTCTTTGGTTGGTTGAGCATTGAAAATGACCTTAATAATTTCATTTAGGGATAATTACAAAAACACCGCTAAAGTTTGGGTTAATTACAAAAAAGCCCAGACATGTTTCAAAATTACAAAAAAATCTTCAAGTTTCATTTTGTCTTAAATTTAAAGGAGGTAACTGTAATATTTTTGCAAATATCAGGGGTTTTTTTAAAATATTTTCAAAAATCACGGGGAAAATGTAAGAAGGAATCAAATTTCAAGGAATTTTTTGTAATTTTCAAAGAACCCTGGATTTTTTTGTAATTAACTCAAACCTTAGGGGTGTTTTTGTAATTATCCCTATCATTTAGGAGAGCACTATAATAAATAGGTGATGCAAGTAAAATTCTGATTCAAAAGAATGACTGACCATTCAAAAACCAAATACAACGTCCAAGATACGGGTCTATGACACTAGTCCCGACCATACATAACAAGAAATATATAGTTATAACAAGAAATGTCGATCGAACATTCAAAGTGAAAACACAATCAAGTTACACAACGCCCGTATCAACTTCTTCCAGCAGCTGCATCGCTGCTGCCAAAATCATCACTGCCCTCAGCGCCACCAGTAACACCAAAACCTTGTCCATCACCACCACCATTGCCAAGCTCATAACTATTACTGCTACCATAATTGCTACCGCCAGTTTGGCTATCTCCACCAGCAGGATACGCATCAGTTCCAGCTCCGCTTCCATAACCACTGAACCCAGAGTTAAAATTTGAACTGCCGCCATAACCACCACCACCACCACCACCTCCACCACCACTTCCATAGTTCCCACCATAACCGTCATTGTTATTATAACCACCACCACCGCCGCCTCCATAGCCCCCACCAAAACCACCGCCTCCATAGCCCCCACCCCCACCGCCATAACCACGTGTCCTCTCATTTGCGAAATTCACCCTTACCGTACGACCTTGAAGTTCCTGATGGAATGTCAAAATGGAAAAGTAGTTAATAATTTGAAATTAAACAAAGTTTGACGGAAAATACAATGAAACCAATTACACAAAAGAAATTTTTCTTTTCTCTCAAAAGCAAGAGAAATTAATAGGAAACAGAGCGGATGAAACCTGTTGATCCAAAGCCTGGATGGCAGCAGATGCCTCCTCACTAGATGAGAACGTGACAAAGCCAAATCCTCTGGACCTACCAGTTTCACGATCAACAATCACCCTTGCTGAAATAAATACATTGTAGTGAGCACAGACAAAAAACATGTTGACTCGTCTCGAAGGCCCAGATTAATAAATGATGTACAATATACAAATAGAAAACACTAAGCGGAAAACCACACACACACACACACACTCTTAATCTCCAACACAACTAATGCATTTCTCAAAAGAAAGTCGACTAACAACCAAATCCCATATAAATTATTTATTGTAAGATGTACAAAGGAAAACACTAAGCAGGAAAACCACACATACGCAACACAAAACACACTTACTCTCCAACACAATTAATGCAGTTCAGTCCAATAAGAAAATAGTTTCCATATTTTTCAACATGAATTCGGCATAGGATATCCATATTTTAAACATTGCTCGAGAAGTCATGGCAATGATTTTGGGCCTGCATACATGTCCTGAAAACTCAACTCTATAATTCTCAGTAGCAATGCAGTTTAAAACATTATAATGATTACCAAGAAAAAAGAGCTTCCACATGCAAATGCCTATAGAATTCAAGGAAACTCCAACTTACACGAGTTTCACCACAAATTGGCAGCACGGATAAATGCCTTACCAATTAAGAAGCTTTTCAGTTAATATCTATATCTTTAATATGATACTTGTTCAGAAGTCAAATGTCATCATCAATTAAATATGTAGCAATTATTTTGTGTGCAGAATTAGGACACAATGATAAACAATCCAAGTATTGTCTTGGTACATCTATCAAACCCATGATATGACTTGCACACTTTGTATCAACGATTATCAGACAGTTCACAGACTGACAAGGTATATGATATGCATGCTTATATTACCTTCAGCAACTTCACCATACTTATCGAAAGCCTCTCTCAGACTTGTGTCATCTGTGCTCCAAGCGAGTCCTGCAATATACAAATGGGGGGTGATATGAAAATTTTGATGCAACAATAGAATATATGACCATTGACAGGTCCCAATACAAAAAATAAAAAATAAATGGAGTTGCACCACACCTCCAACAAAGACCTTTGAAGTTGACATGCATCTTATCGCTTGGAAGATGGATGGCTTGGACAATGAGACTTCTGGATTGATGTGAGCACTTACAGTTCTCCCCAATATACTTCCAGCTTTTCTAAAGAAAGCCATTGCTCTGACCTAAAACAGTGATAAAG
The DNA here is from genome assembly GCA_016081115.2 of Rehmannia glutinosa. Taxonomy (NCBI): domain Eukaryota; kingdom Viridiplantae; phylum Streptophyta; class Magnoliopsida; order Lamiales; family Orobanchaceae; genus Rehmannia; species Rehmannia glutinosa. The sequence goes on along the minus strand of CM071930.1, from coordinate 60,206,659 downwards.
CCTTTATAAAGATTGAAAAAGAATGTACCCAAACTAGTTCAAATTCAGAACTCCTGGGAAGCCTAAGTTTTCCGAAAACAATAATGCATAGAGACCATGAATATCCAAAAAAATAAAAAGAACAGCTATACTGTTGTTTACCCATAGCTCCTCAAATGTTGATCCTTTCAGTAAACTTCTACATCTCACTTATACCGTAATAGCTTTCACAAAGTGCACAATGAATATGTCAAGGGCACAGTTCCAATTTTAAAACTACAGCAGAACTACATCCCTCCTCCCATATGTAAAAAGCATACATACAAAGTCTATCCTCATAGCAACGAATCTAGCAGAGACACCAATAGTGAGCATTTCGTTTGAAAAATAAAAAATAAAAAAATCAGCACTTTGTAATTGCAAGAAACGGAACCCATCAAAACCCAACCACCAAAAACAGAAGCAGAGTAACAACAAAACCTAACTTAATTTCCTCAGTCCTTTTTGTCCTGCTAATAGTAAAGGAACCCCACTTCAACATAGAAAAGTAAATTGCACCAAATGCAAAAATCAATAGACACTAACCAAGTACGAAATCAAACCAAAAAACACAAAAGAAAAGAATAATTAAGAAATATCTAAGCAAATCCAAAAAAGAAAAGAAAAAGAAATACCCACCAAAATCAAACCGGAAAAATAAAACGTTACTAGACGAAGATAACATAAATATCATGCATACATGAACGTTGATGCTGATGTGCGTGAACTAGGGTTCGAAAAAGAAACAATGGTACCTTTTGATGGGTTTTGTTGCTGTCGTTGGCTCGTTGAGAGAAAGTGTAAAACCCTAGAGTGAAATGCGTAGGGTTTAACGGGTAGATCGCAAATGGGGAGTTTTTATATAGAACGGTATGAATAAGCGCCAGCCGTCAGGTTTTGAGATTGAGAGATTTCGACTGTTGGATAAGGGCCTTCTGTTGTAGATACTTTTCCTTTAGCTATAGGGTGGCGCTATTGGCACCCCCAAAATTGTTAAGTACACCCATTTTATATAATTTCAAAAATGTTATTAGTTTAAAAGACTATGATATCCTTACTTAAATAAATAATTTTCAATACACTTCATCTTCCTCACACTCACCCACGTTCTTGTAAAAAACTGAATTTTTTTTGTAAATCCTAGATTTTTAAACACTCACATTATTGAAAATATTTAATTTTGTCAAATAATATAAGTATATCCTTAATTTTGCAACTTAAAAGTGTGTTATTTTTTCATTTTTACAGCTGAAATTTACTGTTGAATAACAAAAGTGCGATACTTGGCACGATCACAGTGTAGTTAAAAATTTTCTCGTGTGGCACGATCGTAGTTACTTTTCGATCGCGCCACTTGCATGATGGCACGATCGTAGTTACTTTTCCATCGTGCCACACATCGTGCCATCCGTCGTCTTCTTCCCCAAACTCAAACAAAAACCAGAAAAAAAAAAATGTAACTCTAGAATCAAACAAATACAATTACCCAACACTTATACCCAACTAATCCAACTATAAGTGCGAAATTAAATTAAAGTATTAAATTTAAAATTAGAATAAATTAAAAAATGCGTAGTCTAAAAGATATTACATATTTTTTCGTTGCCGGAACAAAAAAGTTTGGTGGAATTTCTTCCATCGCCGTCGCCGTGCCTTGGGTTTATCATTTTGGGTGTATTTGGGAGGAAAAATAAGTGCAAGGGTAAAATTGAAAAAAAAAAAAGGAGAGGGTGAACTCATCAATTGTGCCATATTTAAAAAAGTAGGGGATGGTGTACTTAGAAGGTGGGTGTACTCATCAAAAAATGGGGTGCCAATAGCGCCACCCGGGTGCCGCTATTTGCCCCCCAAGATTTGATTAATACACCCCACTCCTAATATTTACAAAAATGCCATAAGTTAAAAAGACTATGATACCCTTAATAAAATAAAAACAGTGGCACGATCGAAAAAAGCTGATTTTTTCCAAAATAAGCTTAAAAAAAGTTGTTTAAGCTTTTTTTTTTCCAAAAAACGCTGGAAACAACATTTTTTTTCGAAAAAAATCTGTTTTTTCCCAAAAACGCTGGAAACAGTTTTTTCCCCAAAAAAGTTGTTTCTCTTTTTTCCCGAAAAAAACTGATTTTTTCCAGCTTTTTTTCCTTTCGAAAAAAGCTTATTTTTTCCACTGTTTTTTTTCTTCCAAAAACCGCTGGAAACAGCTTTTTTTGGGGAAAAAAGTTGTTTAAGCTGTTTTTTTCACCAAAAAAAGTTTTCTCTTTTTTCCCGAAAAAAGCTGATTTTTTCCAGCTTTTTTTCTTTCGAAAAAAACTTATTTTTTCCACTGTTTTTTTTTTCCAAAAAACGCTGGAAACATCTTTTATTCCCCCAAAAAAGCTGTTTAAGCTGTTTTTTCCACCAAAAAAAAGATGTTTCTCTTTTTTCCCGAAAAAAGCTGATTTTTTCCAGTTTTTTTTTCGAAAAAAGCTGTTTTTTTAAGTTAGGGTTTTTTTAGTTTGGAGGGTAAAATTGGAAATATAGGTGTGGTGTATTTAGTAATTAGATGAGTTTGTAAAATAGGGATAGGGTGTATGTAGAAATGTGGTGTATTAATCAAATATTGGGGTGCAAATAGCGCCACCCATATGGAAAATATTAAAATCTCCAACATTAAAGAAAAATTTCTCGAGTTACAACTTACAACAAAACTTATAGGTATTGAGAATTCAAGTGCTTTTACCGAAAACAAGTCTTTTATCCATGGAATGCACGGGGCGTATATCTCTGGGGCTTCCATTTTTTATTATATGTACATTTTTCTAATAGTTCCATGAAGACAAAGACTTGGGTTAGACCGTCTAACGGTCTTTTCTGTTATATGGATCCAACTCGCCCCGGGATTTTTTGTAATTTCATGTACTGGTGGCATTTTTGTAATATTCTGGGACGATATCATAGGATCTCCGGACCGGTGGCATTTTTGTAATATTAGGGGTCTTCAAATATATTAGTTCTTCCCCCTAAAAAATATTAGTAGTGCATCTGAAAAGTATTAATAGTAGATCTTAAGGCTTCGTTTGGTTCAACAGTAGGATTGGGTTTGATTATTTCCCACCAGCTTTATTGGCATTTTCCCATGGATTTATTAATGTCCAATAATGTGTTTGTTTGAGTGATTGGGTTGTTGGATTGTAAGGATTGTCTATTAAATTGTTTGGTTCAAAAGATATAGTAATAGCCCAATACGTATTGAATTACCTTATTGCCCTTAAATTATAATTCATATTCTTATATCACCCAACACAATTACAAGGACAACTGTAAATGGGGGTATGTAGGTAATTTGTAATAGTATGATATTGGGATGTATTCCTCATCCCACCTAGGGGGTGGGATACCTATTACCTCAATGGGAAGGATAAAGAACCGGGTCATGCTAATTTCCAGGGCCATGGATATGTGAACCAAACAATATAATAGGAGTGAAATATTAGAAAAGTGGTTGATATCCCTTTTATAATGCCCAACCAAACGAAGCCTAAAAGTATTAGTAATCCACTTGAACAATATTTTTAGTAGCCATCATGGAAAGTATTGATTTTTTGCCTCAAAAGTATTAGTATTCCACCCAAAATATATTGATTGTTCCCTTGAAAAGTATTAGGCAGTAACATAATATTAGACAACTCTCAAAAGTATTCAAAAAAATTATTGATTGCTAAAAGTATAAAATTTAATATATAATTAAAAATATAAAGATAATTAATTTGATTATAAGTTATATGATTAAACAATAGCAAAATAAATTATTATAAACTATAAATAAATAACTTTAAACATAAAGTATTTGATCGTGTAAATGTCAATTGTGTCTATTTATAAAACATGTTTATCTATAAGAAAGTAAAAGTTTGAAATAACTGCCCAATGCTGAATATCTCAAAAAATAAAAAGTATTTTATTTTTTATATAGACATATATCAAAAAAAATACTAAACAGACAAATTCATATCTAATTCCAGATGTATAGTTTTGAAACTTGAATATCAAAATATTTGATAAATCTAAAAAATAATTTCTATTAACATGAAAAGTGCGGTAACATATATAAAAAATCTAAAAACTAATTTCTATTAACATAAAATACTACTACTACTATTATTATTATTTTATATAAATAAATCTTAATTTTCTTCTTACATAAATATACATAATACTATGTATGGATATATGTATTATATAATATTTGGATACATATTTTGAGATATATTTAAAATTAAAATAAGTATATTCTTAATTGAATTTAATCAATTTAAATATGATTCTACATAATTATTAAGAAATTGATTAATCCCAAATAACAACTATACATATATCATAAATAGCCAAAATACATGAATATACAAATTGATATCTAATAGTCCGAATGCATAATTTTTAAAGTTCATCACAAAATGTAGGTCCCAAGGGGTGTGATGTAAGGTTTAGAGGGGGGAGGGTTGAATAAACCTTACCAAATTTTCGAATATAGTCATTTTAAAATAGTTCTACAGAGTTGACTCAAATCAGTTATGTCCTTGAGGGACAGGTAAGTTGGCTATTCAGCTAAGTTATCCACTCAACAGACTCGATAGAGCTGTTGATAGTATAATTCGGATGCTTAAGCCAAATACTTAACTTAGTTGATTTGGTTTTATAACAGCGGAAGACTTAACACCCTTTGATTGATTTTAAGCTTATTTTAAACACTTGTTTTAGCACTTAGTTATTTATCTGTTGGATAACAAATATTAACTAACAGCAGATATGAAGTAAATGCAGAATGTAAATGCTGAAAGTAAATTGACACAAGTATTTTTATAGTGGTTCAAAGATGGGGTAATTCTTCTAATCCACTCTTCTCCAACTCCTGGAGGAATCCACTAAGTAACAAATCAAGTTACAAAGCAGTGAACAGTCTAGAGACAGCCTTGATAATATAGCTGGCTTTTCCTGCGACTCAGCTTCTTCACGAGGCATCTGCCTGGTTACTTCAGCTCACTTCTCAAATTCTTGGATTTGATCACGAAGCCCTCCAACAAACTTGAAACTTGGTTCGACCTTGAACCTTTCTACAGTCCTTCAACATGGAATGTAGAACCCCTTTTTGATCTTCAAATATTTCCTCTTTAACTGATTGAAGTTATCTCTCCTTCATAGCTTGTGTTGGATCGAGTTTCTTCGAGTTTTAGGCTTGAGGAATATCTTGATAAGCTTTGAGAATTTGTAGGTTAATTGCTTGAATATTGATTAAAAGATATGTGTCATTCGTAACCTTTTCTCAAATGCTTCCTCAGCCTTTTATAGTGCACATTTGAAATTTGCCCGTTGAAGAGATAGGCTAGTTTCAAATGTCACTTTGTGTTCGTTGGCTTGTCTTTTCTTGGTCTGCAGCCCTTGTGATGTTGACCTTTCCTCGTATTAATTGGCTCTTCAGCTTTGCAGGTTCTGACACAAGATGCAGTGTTTCCCATTGGCTCATTCCTCTTGCATGTTTCTGGGCCAAACACTTTAAGACCTGGCAGCTTGACATATTACTATATCGAGTAATATTTTTGACTTTATTCCAACGGATCTAAGTCAGTTGTCTTGACTTAACTGCTGCCTTTACCCCAGGTGACTTGAGTCTACTTCAATCATAGGATTGACTCAACTATCACTTCAACTGATAGACTTGGCTCTTAAGTTGACTTGACTGACACTTCTCACAGTTGTTCCTCAGCTGACTCTCCTTCAGTCGAGTCTTTGACTTCCTTCTAGGCCATACTCAGCTGACACACAGCAGAGTCTTCATTCCAGTCCGTAGTTGACTTCTTGTAATCTTGACTTAGCTGACTTAACTCAGCTCTTCCAGTCCTATCTATTACAATGCAAAATTACAAGAAAAACGGGGTACCAACTTCTTAGTCTAAGTTTTACATGGTATCATCAAAATCTAACAAATAAATTTCCTAACAATTTCCCCATTTTTGATGATACCAAAACTTAAAACATACGACACAAGTAAACAACAAAAATACAAGCCGTGTAGTAACAAAGAATGTATGCTTATGAATAATCATTTTATTGATCATAACATTCTTGTCCTTTACAAAGCTGTTTACATCAAGTAATAGAGTTATACGCAAATACAACAATTCAACATGTATCTCAGCTAAGTTACATAGAAAATGAATATTAAAGAGAAATATATATAGCTATTACAGAAGACTTACATTTATGTATTTACAACAAAGTAAAGTACATGAAGGGGTTCGCAACACACTTCAACGCATTTGCTGCTTCCTTCCTCTCTCTTTATCCTCTGCTCTCTTCCTGTCATCTTCAGCTCTCTTCCTCTTCTTCTCCTCTTCATCTCGCTTTTTCTTTTCATAAGCTCGCCTAGCAGCAGGGTCATCCCTTCGCTGCCTTGCAAGCCATTCTCTATTTGCTCTCTCATTCTCAGCTTCTTGCCTCCTTATTGTTTCAGCGTTCTTGCGTTCAACTTCAAGGTTAGCAAGGTGATCGTATCCAGCTCAGTATATGAGACCCTTCTTTTCTGGATCCACATACTCAATATCCTTTGGTCTTGGCCGTGGTTGAGAATCTCTCCCACTGCCACCATGCCTTCCCCTTCCTGACTCATCTCATCTTCCTCTGGGAGTATACTGTATTGGAGCTTTTGACTTTCCAGCTGAGTGACTGCTGGAAGTTGGCTGCTTATCAGCTGATTTACACACTTCCAATCCTTTCTCCCAATACAAATCACAGGCTTGTGGCAGAGTCATATTTGGAAAATAACCTTCTGCTTCTAGAGTATGAAATTCCTCTAGAGATCTAGGCTTAGATCCAGTATCAGGCATGATAATACCTCTTGGGGGCTTAACCGCAGCATAGTCCTTTCCGACTGGAGGACCACCATACTGTTTTCTAATCTCTTTAACGCGAGTTGATTGCTTCTCAGCTACCTCCTCGAATGCAGCTTCGATGGCCTTCCTTGATTCTTTCATGGCCAACTCAGCTTTCTTTTCAACAGATAGATTCTTGGGTAACTTGCTGAGAATGGAAGCTGTGACTTCACCTTGCTGCGGGGTTTCAGCATACATCAGTTTCAAAGAAAGGTTTTTCGAACTTCCTTCTCCCTCAGCTTTGTCACCTTTCTTCGCCTCTTCCTTCAATCCCTTTAGGGCCTCATCTTCCCCTTTTTTGGCATCATCACCAAATGAAAGGGTTAGCCCAGGGAACAAACTACTCGGGAGAAAATCCAGTCGGCTGATGGTACAATTTTGCTTTGAATCTGCTGTGGAGTGGGCTTTTCGGAACTCCAACCTAGTAGCCTTCAACTCAGCTGACACCAATTTCATCCCGGCCATTAGAAGACTAAATTTATTATTCATGATGTCCTCTAGGTGCGCAATCTCGCTCTGGTGATAATGTTTGAGTAGCTCCATGTCTGACTTATATGCGGTTTCCATCCTGACCATGTACTCTTTCATCCGCTGCTGAAACTTTGAAATATCTGCACTCCACACTAGCATCTTGGCAAATAAGGCCTTGAAGTAGCTGACCTGCTCCGAACGCATGGCAGTCTGATGTGCAGTCCATTCCCTTATTCGAATAATGATCCCTCTCAAATCAGCAGTGAGGGTTGCATCCCGATTGTCCAGACGTAGATCTAGAGATGCCTGGTGGCGTTCCATCTTCTCAATCTCTTCACAGATCTTCTTGAAGGCTTCACGAAACTCAGCTGTCGGATTTGACTTAGCTTCTGGCCATATTGCATCGAAATTAAAGTCCATTGGCACAATCGAATCTGTAGGAATGACGGGCATTTCTTGCACTGAATACTTTTCTTGATCTCTGGCAGACTCTTCCTCCATGTAATGCAGCAATGAATGGAAACATGTCTTCAAAAACATCATTGCGGACAAACGGTATCCCCGAAGCTCCACTTTGGGGGGTTTGTCTTGTGCTTCCTGCAATGAACCAGCTCTTTGTGCCTCGGCTGCGGCTGTGTCATCGGCAGATGTTGCAGCTGTGGAAGCCTGCGATTGAGCTGTTGGAGTCGTTATTGCTGCAGCTATGGTAGCCTGTGTAGCTGACTCTGTTTCAGCTGGAGCAGTTGTAGGGTTCTGCTAAGCTGACTGAGCCTCAGTTGTCTTAACAGCTTCGTCTATCTCAATAGGTTTGTCCATTTGAGTTACCTGGTCCTCAACTATCTCATCAGTGTCATAGCTCTGAGTTTTAAAAACATCCTCAGCCTTGTCCATTGAAGAGTCTTCAGGATGTGTGGACTCGGCTTTATCCTCTGATCCCAGAAACGATGTGTCTATGTGCTCTTGGGAATCATGAAGGGCGCTGATCTCCTCTTCTGCAGCAGCACCCTCGAGTTGAGGAATGTTCTATTGATCTTGTTCCTTACCTAGGGAAGTCCCAACTTCCTTTAGGCCTTCTTTACCCCCAACAGTCTCAACCGTTGTGGGGCCTTCAACAATCCCTTCGACAAACTCAATTGTCTTAGGGTCTTCGACGTTAGCATCCTTCGGAGTCTCAACTCCTTGGATTGCACTTTCATGGCATAGAGTCTCAACTCCCAGGGCCTCTCTATCCTTTGCCTTAGCAGCAGCAGCAGCTTCATCGGCCTGCACAACAGAGAAAATCTTAGCTGAGACAGACTCAATTGTTCGAGCTTCATTAATTCCACTCTGCATCTCTGTGATATTCTCTCCTCACCTCCAAACTTCTTTGTTTGGTCTGCCACAACATCCTCCGACCCTGTTGTGGTGGAGTGCGTTTCCCCCTCAGCTGGCGCACCAGCTGAGTGAATAACAGTGGGGTTACTCAACTCCTGAGACATGGCTGTAGTGTCCTTTGAGTGTTCAGCCGTATGGGCAGGTGTCTCAACACCTTCTTCAGGGTTAGGCTTAGCTTGGGTGCCCAAATTCCCAGCTTCATCGCCATCTCCCTGAGAGCCATCAGTAGAGTGCACGGGGGACGTGGTCGTAGCAATAACGGTTGTAATCTCCTGCGCCACTCCCAAAGGATCAGTCCGAGGAGAGACTTTGGAGGACTCTCCTGGACCTCTTTGAAGATTCAGCTCGTGCATGGCTCTTGATTCTCTAGTGGCCTGCTGTAACTCGGCCTTCTCTACTGCAGCAATAGGGTCCATCTCTTCCATATCACTATCAGTTGACTCCTGGAGATGCTCATGAGTCCCTGTTTGCAAACACATGTTGGATTTCTCCAAGGCTTTGGCTCGCTTCTCAGCTTTCTCCTTCTCTTCCTCTTTGATGAGTCGAAGGGTTTCCATGCAGCTTTCTTCATTTAGAGCAAATTGGACAGTTGCACGTCCAAGGAAGCTGAGTAGCTCTTTCTCCTCCTCAATGAACTCAAGGTGAGCAAACTGCTGCCTTAAGTAATCCAGCTTCCATGCCCTCCACTCCCTCAGTCTGCGTTGAATATCTGGACAGACTGGAGAGTACATTATAAGATCATCATCATCATCTTCTTTCTTTCCGGCCTCTTGGATGGTGGCTAATGGGGCTTGCTCCTCCTCAGACTCAACTGCATCTGTCTGAAGGGGTGAGACAACCTGTTCTTCCACTGGCTTGGTTGTCTCAATTTGTTTTTTTCTTTCTCTGTAGCTATCCCCCCGCACAATTGGGTCTTGTCCTCTCGATCGACAAGACGTGATCTTTTCGGTACATCAACATTTTCCTGAGACTGCTCTTCTTGAGTATCAGCAGTCTCAATTGTCTCCTCCGGCTGAGTACCGGACTCGGCTGTCTTCTCAGTTCCATATTTCTTAAACAGCCGTCTTCTCTTAGTGGCAACCAACAGAATCTCTGGCTCCATTTCTGTAGGCTCTTCAATGGTGAAGACCTGCGTTTTAATAGAATCTTTCTTAGAAGCAGCTGCCTTACTAGACTTGGCAGTCCACTTCTTCTTCACGATTGGAGAAGGAATTTGGGGTTCCTCCTCAGTCTCGGCTGCGGGGGCAGGGGTTTTTGGTTTGGCTGCGGGGGCAGGTGCCTTCTTTGATTTGGCTGTTGGGGCAGGGGCAGGCTTGGATATTGCAGCTCTCTTCTTAGAGACCGTTTTTGGAGAGAGAACTGGGGAGGTCTCAGCTGTGTCTTCAGTAGGGTCAGCTGATTCCCCCTCACTAGTATATGCTTTTCTTGCATGGGCCTTCCTCTGCGCACCAGAGAGGTTCGCCTTGAACGTCCTCTTATTTGCATGGAACGGCTTTCCATGGCGCAATGATATCCCCTTCACTTCCATCAAATGGCCAATCACAAGGCTATAACCCAACGAACATCCAAAGGTCCTATCCTCCTTATAGGACCGGTTGATCACATTCTGGCACACTCGGCTGCCCAGTTCACCTTCTTGTCTTGCATGATTACAGCCATCACAATCAGCTTAGTCTTGGACAACTGATTGAAACTCCCAAACTTCATGTCGATGCATTTGGATACAACGTTCATAAGCTTATGATAGTCTTCATTCAGACAATCTTTCTTAGTTGTATACACAACTTTAGCAGCATATTCCGGCTTAGCAACTTCCTTCCAAGCTGCAGCCAAGTTGACATCCTTCTCAGCGATGTCTTTTATCCCTTCAGAGGGTAAGAAACAGTGCTCAACAAGGTCCTTTGCAGTAATTTTAATGGCCTTTGCTGTGGACGGATGAACGGATTTCATCGTCGTGCACCTCGGCGTTCACATAGAACATTGCCACTTCATCCAAATAAGTATTTATGAACTGTATCGATAGAAAATCCTTCAGATCGGACTTTTCCAACTTCTCAGCTCTCTTCTTCACCAGGGCCTCATTGATGCCCTGTTTGATCATGCCCTTGAAATTCACAGACGCTCCAGTGTGGATTTTCTCAGATAGCAATGCAAAATCATGGTTTGCAGCCATTTTCAGAATTTCTAACCGATTAAAAACGCAAAAAACTGAACTTAGAAGATTAGGATTTCGGCTGAAGACGAGTAAGTTTGTGTGAGGAGAGAGAAATTGAAATTTCGTATATATGAAACGTGAAAGGACGGTTTTTAGAATTTGAAAAATTTGATCAAAATCAAGGGTCAAGATTAAGCCTTCAACACCGCATTAATTTCCCCACATTAAATGCAGCAACATTTATATCCAATCATATGGTTTACTGTGCAGCTTTTGTGATGTCAGTCATAATTAAGCTAACGTCATCCTTAAAAACATTCCCGCTTAATTAAAATGACTGCGTTTTTGTCACTTAGCTCATAAATGATTCAGCTTACTTCCAAAGTGACTTAGCTTTGCTTCTCTCTTCACATATCATCACTCAGCTGTCAGCTAACTCGATACATTTGTCTTCCCGACTGGGCTTTTTCACTTAGCTGAAATGTGAAACTTGCTTGTTTTCCATTTTCTCATCTTCTATCTCTGTTGATTGAGTCTTCTAAGTAATCTAACTCAGCTCAATTAACCCTAACTCATTCTTAAGCTCTTCAAACCTTGATTCACATAATGGCTTTGTGAATATGTCAGCTAACTGCTTATCAGTTGAGATGTATTCCAAAGTGATGTTTTTCGTTTCAATATGATCTCTTATAAAATGATATCTGACATCAATGTGCTTTGTCCTTGAATGCAATACAGGATTCTGAGTGATTGCAATGGCACTAGTGTTATCACACATAATTGGAATCTCTTTTACTTCAATATCATAATCTCTCAGTTGTTGTCTCATCCATAAGACTTGGGCACAACAACTGCCCGCAACTATATACTCTGCTTCAGTTGCGGATGTAGCTATTGAATTTTGTTTCTTGCTGAACCAAGAAACCAACCTATTTCCAAGCATTTGACATGTACCTGAAGTACTATTCCTATCAACTCTACATCCAGCATAGTCTGAGTCTGAGTATCCTTCCAGCTTGAATCCTCCTTCCTTTGGATACCATAAGTTGACTTCCTGGAATCCCTTCAAATACCTTAGGATTCTCTTAGATGCAGTCATGTGGCTCTCTTTTGGTGCAAATTGAAATCTAGCACATACACCTACTGCAAAGGTGATGTCTGGCCTGCTTGCTGTTAGATAGAGCAAAGATCCAATAAGAGCTCTATATCTGGTTTGATCAACAGCTTTGCCATCTACATCCATGTCCATCTTGACTGATGAATTCATAGGAATCTTCACAGAAGACTTCTCTTCCATACCAAATTTCTTCATCAAATCTCTGGTATACTTGGTTTGACTTATGAAGGTTCCATCCTTCAATTGCTTGACTTGAAGTCCTAAGAAGAAAGTCAGCTCTCCCATCATGCTCATCTCAAATTTGCCTTGCATGAGGTTTGAGAACTTGTCAGTCAGCTCTTTGTTTGTGGAACCAAAAATAATGTCATCCACATATATTTGAACAAGCAGTATACTCTCTCCATCTTGAATCCTGAAGAGTGTTCTATCAACCTTGCCTTTGGTGAATCCATTGTCAGTTAGAAATTGAGACAATGTATCATACCATGCTCTTGGTGCTTGTTTCAATCCATACAATGCTTTCTTGAGCTTGTAGACCTTATCTCCAATAGTTTTTTGCTCAAAACCTGGAGGTTGTTCAACATAGACTTCTTTTCTAATAGTCCATTTAGAAATGCACTTTTCATATCCGTTTGATATACAGTGAAGTTCTTATGTGCAGCATAAGCAAGAAACATCCTTATTGCTTCCAATCTGGAAACATGAGCAAAGGTTTCATCAAAATCTATACCTTCTTCTTGGCAATACCCTTTGGCTACCAATCTTGCTTTGTTTCTTACAACTGATCCTTCCTCATTCATCTTGTTTCTGAAAACCCACTTAGTACCAATAACATTTTGGTGGGTTGGCCTTTGAACTAATTCCCATACTTTGTTTCTTACAAACTGATTCAGCTCTTCTTGCATGGCCTGAATCAAATGTGTGTCATCCAATGATTGAGACACATCTTTAGGCTCTATTTGGGAAATAAAGCAAGTGAACATAGCTTCATGTTGTGCTCTGGATCTGGTTCTTATGCCATCTTTAACATCTCCCAATAACTAACTCACGTGGATGGTCTCTCAGCTATCTCACATCAGGTTGGAGTAAGTCTGCTGGATTCAGCCGTCTCGCAGCTAAGTTGTCTTGAACAGCTCTTTCATCTTCATCCAGCTGTAGACCTTCTAGTTGTCTTTGAGATTCAGCTATCTCATCATCATCAGGGTTGAGTTCTCTCACTTCAGCTTCAACATAAGGACTCTTCTGCATAGTTGGCTGATTCAGCTTATCAGCTAACTCATCGATGTCTTCTCCATTCACATTAGGTTCATCAAAAACCACATGGATAGACTCTTATGTGACCATAGTCCTCTTGTTCAGCACTCTATAGGCTTTACTCTCAGCTGAGTATCCCAAAAAGATACCTTCATCAGCTTTAGCATCAAAAGCCTTTAAGTTATCCTTGCCATTATTATGGATGAAACATTTACATCCAAATATTTAAAATATCCAACATTTGGCTTTCTCCTTGTCCAAATCTCATAGGGAGTCTTGGTCAATTGCCTATTAATCATGCATTTATTTTGAGTATAGCATGTTGTATTTATGGCTTCAGCCCAAAATCTCTTAGGCAATCCAGCTTCAGCTAACATAGTCCTTGCAGCTTCCTTGAGAGTTATGTTCCTTCGTTCAGCTACTCCATTTTTCTTTGGAGTCCTTGCTGCTGATGAGCAATACCATTTTCAACACAATACTGAGTTATTATCCCATTGACAAACTCAGTTCCCCTGTCGGATCTTATCTTTATAATGGTTTGACTCTTCTCATTTTGAACTCTTCTCATCAGCTGAGGTAACTTCTACATTGTTTCCTTATTTTTACACATGAAAATTGTCCATGTATATCTTGAATAATCATCCACCACCACAAAGGTGTATTTATTTCCACTGATGCAAGCTGGCTCAACTGGACCAAATAAATCCATATGTAACAGATGCAATATCCTTGTTGAAGGACTTGGCTTATCCTTGAATGATGATTTGATCTGTTTTCCCATCTGGCATGCATCATATATACTTTCTTTCTTGTACACTGAGTCTGGCAATCCTTCCACAAGATGACTCCTTGCAAGCTTGTTGATTGTCTTGAAGTTCATATGACTCAACTTCTTATGCCACAACCAACTTGATTGTACTCCTTGCTAGCAGACATGTGCTTGGTGTAGCAGTAGACCAATCTACCACATACATATTCTATTGTCTTGATCCTTGCAGCACAATTTCATTGGACTCAGCATCTTTGATCTAGCATATCCCCATGTTGAATCCTACATTGTAGCCCTTGTCACAGAGTTGGCTGATGCGTAACAGGTTGAAATTGAGGCCTCCAACATAAGCAACATCTGTGATTTCCAATCTATTTTTCTTGATGGATCATGTGCCTTTGATCTCCCCTGGAGCTCCATTACCTCCAAATATAACTTTAGCACATCTAATCTCCTTGAATTTTGACAAATTTCTCTTGTTTCCTGTCATATGTCTGGAACAACCACTATCCATGTACCAGGTTCTTTGGCACGCAGTTGTTCCTTGAACCTGCAATCAAGGAAATCAGTTTTTAGGCACCCATACTTGTTTGGTTCTTAGGGGATTAGTGCTATAAGATGTTCCTGTAAGTCCAAGCGGCTACGATAATCTAGAGGGGGGTGAATAGATTATCTCCATCTTTTCGATTTTGCCCTCTTTTTCGAACCAAATGCTCAAACACAATAATAAAGGTGCGGAATGTAAACAACACACACGTCGATTTAAAGAGGTTCAACCCACCTAGGGCCTAATCCTCTACCACCCCAAAGTATATCGGGATGGATTTCAAAAAGAAAAAGATTTTATTAATTTACCACAAATTAATACAACACCAACTTACAACAACACCTTGAAGAGCACCACACTCTTCTTCAACACCACCTTTGAGATTACCACAATCTCACTTGAAGATTACCACAATCTCCAACGGCACCTTGTGAAGATTACCACAATCTTCAACCTTGAAGAATACCAAATTCTTCAACACCTCAATAAGAAGATCACCACAATCTTCTTGCACCTAATACCTAGATCACCCAAGTGTGTTCTTACTGTAAGTCCAAGCGGCTACGATAATCTAGAGGGGGGTGAATAGATTATCTCCATCTTTTCGATTTCGCCCTCTTTTTCATGCCGAATGCTCAAAGACAATAATAAAGGTGCGGAATGTAAATAGCACACGTCGATTTATAGAGCTTCACCCCACCTAGGGACTACGTGCTCTACCACCCCAGTATATCCGGGATGGGTTTCAAAAAGAGAAAAAGATTTTATTAATAATTACCAAAATTATTACAACAAAATCTTACACCAACACCTTGAAGAGCACCACACTCTTCTTCAACACCACCTTTGGAGATTACCACAATCTCCTTTGAAGATTACCACAATCTCCAACGGCACCTTGTGAAGATTACCACAATCTCACCTTGAAGAGCACCACACTCTTCAACACCTCAACAAGAAGATTACCACAATCTTCTTACACCTAACACCTAATTCACCCAAGTGTGTTCTTACCACAAGAACACTCACAAGGATATCTTGTGTTTGAATGACGACCACAAATTCAAGATTACAACTCGATAATGAATAATACAATTGAGTGCAAGTGTAATCAAGAATAGCCTAGACCTCAAGAATGTGAAAGTGAATAGCTAGGCAAATTACAACAAGAAATAAGACAATGTAAGAACAAATGTATTCTTGAGTGTATCTTCTTGTGTTGTAGTTTTCTCTCTAATTGTGTTGCTTCAATTCTTCCTCTATTTATAGAAGGTGTCTTGTACATGATAGGCTCCTCTTGGGGACATGAATTCTGTAAAAAATTGCAAGACAATTGAAGAAAAGAGCTATTAGAAATCAATCCCACAAATTAAGGAAAAGATGTCACGATGCACAACGGTTACATTTTTTTTGTCAAACTTAAAGAGCGACCGTCGCACAGAAATAGAGTTTGAAATAATCATATCAATATTTACACAGGGCGACCGGTCGACGTGCACCTCGACCGGTCGACCCTAACCACAACCGGTCGCACTCAACAAAAAATGAAAGGAAAATGTTCTGTTTCAATTTTTGCTCCCAGGTACCGGTCGACCGGTCGATGGCACCGGTTGCCCTATAGGGCGACCGGTTGCCCTGACCATTTTCTGCAAACATGAAGTTTTCTGTTTTCCTCAACTTTCAGGTACGGGTTGCCCTATACGGCGACCGGTTGACCTCAAAACAAAAGTGTTGTCCAATTTTATATCGAAAATAAACTTCAAGAAATACTCCGAAAAATAGTGAAAACATTTTAGACCGATCGGGAGTATTAGGACAACATTTAGAAACATTGTTTTGGTGTAAAAATACATTAACAGAAAATCATTAAAAGTGTTGTCCAATTTTGTCGAAAATAAAACTTGAAGAAATACTCCGAAAAATATTAATACCATTTTAAATCATTTAGGAGTATTTGGACAACCTTTAAAACCATTGTTTTAGTATAAAACAAAATCATCAAAATCATGATAAAACCATTTATCAAACAATCTCCCCCTTTTTGATGATTACAAACCAAAACAATTTGACAAGGCCGATTTTGAAAACAAAACAATTTTGAGAGGCGATTTTGAAAACAAAACAAGTTTTCCGGTCAAAAATAAATATCCGTTAAGAGCGACAATAATCCAGGCAATATAAACACAAGGATGGGAGTAGAGATATTCAAACACATATAGCAAATGCTCCCCCTATCAACATGCACAACAAGAGTTATATAGAAGCAACTTAAACAAAAGCTAAAATATTAGCTTTTCGATATTGAGCTTAAGTATCAATAACTTAAAAGCTCCCCCTGTCAAAGATACACCATTAGAACCGTATATAAGTCCATACTACAACCAAAGGACCATGATTCATACAAAACCATAATGCACCAAGTGGACTAAATATGATCCACAACTTATGCCTTTATGAAGCCATAAAGGCAAAAACCATGAGCTTATAACCTGTTTCTCCCCCTTTGGAATCATCAAAAAGAATGTTAGCACGATAAATACATCATATATACATATCAAAGTACGCAAGTAAACCGATGTATCGAGCTATTTTGAACATTGAAGCTTTTAAACTAAATAAGAGGGAAGAGTCGAATTATACGACTTGTAGAAGCTTATGAAAACTCGTGAGATTTGCAAAACATGATCTCTATAAAAGTATAAGTCATTTGAAAACGAGAGAATCATGTAGGTGATGAATTTTTCATTGAAACGTTTTATCGAACACTTGGCGGGCGTCAAAATTAGAAAATGATATATATAGCCCTTGTAAATGTAATCAAGCCAAGTTTTTCATCACCAAATGCAATTTAACAAATATCATTCATCAACAATCAGTAAGCTCATCACAAAAATATATGAATTTCATCAAGAAAAATACATATAAGCCACAAACTTAAGGGTTCAACCCAATTGAGCTAAAGATAGTGAAATTCTTACCATTCAATCGGTAAAGACGAGCAATGATGATGATAGTCGAGCTAGATAATCCCCAAAATATATAATTCATGCATCAAAACTCATTTGAAGTGAATTGTGTGTGAAATTTGCAAAGGGGACGAAAAATGGCCAAAATGTGTCAAAGTGACGAATGCTGAAGACAGAACCATTATAATCCAAATTATAGCCTAGGGCGATCGGTCGAGGTTGAGGGCGACCGGTTGCCCTCAACTCCTTCAGCCCACTGTTTTGTCAGTTTTTCCAAAATCCGAATTTTCAACCAAAAATCCGATTTTTCGCCCCTAAGTTTTAAAAACGTGCAAAATGCAAACGTATACCTCATTCAATATACATTATGTCATAATCAAGCTCGAAATGAGATAAAATACTCGGCGGTTAACGATCAAAAAGTCCGCGAGTTATCCTTGAGACGGAATTAAACACATCTCAAGTTTTTGTTAAAAAATCACAATCCCTTAAAAATATATCGAATCTCAATATGTTTAGTTCGATTATGACGAACCAAATTTTTAATATGAATAACCGTATAATAGATACCGAACTTGTTATCCCAAAAAAAATAAGAACGTTTTAAAGCTTTGGATACAACAAGTCATACGAAGAAGTGCCTTTCAAATATTTGAAAATTTCTTTTAATGGCACTTTAATGAGATTCGTTGGGATAGTTTTTTGAAGTCGAGCATATAGACATAAGGCATATGGAATGTCGAGTCTATAGAAATAATACAAGGAAACATACCTCGAATTTGTTTGTCGACCGACATGCCTTTCTCAACCTTTGTCAATCTTTAGCCATAGAGGTTGAGATGGTTTTTCTTTCTTCAATGCTTAACTCCTTCAAGAGTTCTTTTGAAATATAACCATTTTCTTGGCATTGAATAATTTGAAGTCCAAGCAATAAATTGAGCTCCCCCATCATGCTCATCTCAAGTATACCTTGCATCAACTCGCCTTAGTTCGACCAATGTTGCCTTGGTCATTGAGTTTGTTCCGGAATACCCCTTTTGTCTTCTTCATTACTATCATCATAGGGCATCCAATTGATCTAAGGTGTTCATAATAGAACATTTACATCCAAAAATTTTGAGGTAACAAAATTTGGAGTACTTCATTTCTCATCTACACAACTTTAACAAACTCATTAACGACATCGCTTATATAAGCAAGAGAAAAATAGCCCAAGTGTAAAAACATGCCTCAATCAACAATCACAAAATATCTTCCATAAGAGCATAGTAGAAAAAAATACTATATATATAGACCATGAAGCAAGAAACACATACTATGCATTTAGAATATCATCAAGAGTCTAATAAATCATGCAAGTTCAAATAAGCTTAAGAAAGCTATAAAAGGTCTCTTTTGAAATTTGAAAATCCGATAGCATATAGTTGAGACCTTATTTAAAAGAGGTATTTGAACAAGAGTTGACAAAGCAAATATGTGCAATCAATTATCGAATAGTGCCTTTCAAAAAAAAAATCTAAAAATTCTCTTAATGGCACTTATATGAAATATTATGAAAAACAAGCACATAGGCACATGGCAATATATATCGAGTCTATAAGAGTAAGAATAACACAAGTAAACGTACCTCGATAATTTATGCCTTTCTTGACAAATAATGACGTAAATGGCCATTTGTGAAAATATGTAAATCCTACACAATTCTTAAAACAAATCTAGCACAAATCATAATGATAAAAGTGTAGGCTAAGAGATATCACAAGTAAGCTCAAGCCATAAAAATCCATAAGAGATGATAATACACTTTAGTCTACAAAAAATGCACATGAGTTTTAAAACCATCATATAAGGTCTTCCCTTTTTTTTTTTTTTTTTAAAAAAAAAAATTTAAAAGCATAAATATATATTGAAGACCTTAATTAAAACATAAATACTTGAAAACTCATTTTGCAATTAAGACACAAATAAAAGCATGCATAATAACAAAATAAAATGCATATTTAAATAGGGAGATACGGGTTACCAATTACGCCATTTCCATGGGTTGTGCCGTTCCCATTGTTGATGATATCTTCCCCTTGAGAAGTCACTTTGTTGATGATGACTTCTTTGATTACTCCATTTACAAGGTTGGTTACCTTCCCATTGTTGATGGTCTCTTCTTCTTTGAAAATCATCTTGTTGATGATGTCTTTGCCATTTCCAAGGATTGTGTTCTTCCCATTTTTTATTATACCCTCTTCTTGAAAATTGGCTTTGTTGAGAATAGTTTCTCCTTCTTTGATCAAATGAAACGTTCATTTGATGTTTTCTTGGTGGCATGAATTTTCTCCGATTTTTACTTCGTCGGGTACCTAATAACACATTATTTTGTGGTACCCTCATGTGTTTGGGTCCTTTAGGATTAACTTTGAGACTTTTAGGTCTCCAACAATAATTAGAGCTATTTCTAGCCCGACAAGAATTAGCCGTATGACCCTTTTTGCCACAATAAAAACAAGTAATAATTCTAGGAGCATAATGACCAATATGCATAGTGACTTGATCCTTTTTCATATGATTAACAACATTAGGCTTATGATTAAGTCCTTTATCACAATTATGAATATCAACAATATTGGACATTTTATTGGTACTCAAGTTGGATTTAGATAAATCATTTTTCAAGCAATTTATATCCTCAACAAGAGTACTATTTTCTTTCTCAAGGTTTCTAACCTTATCAAGAGTGGTGGTGTGAGCACATGATAGTGATTCATAGGAAGTAAATAAACTATCATTATCATTTTTCAAAACAATGAATTCCTTTTTCAAATTTTTGTATTTAACAAGTAAGTTTTGGAATTCATCTTGTAGTTCATCAAAATCATTTTGCAAATCACTATAATTATTATCATAAGAAGTAGAGGGTTTAGAACTTACCTCGTTTTGTTTTTCGATGCCTATGAGGCATTGTTCAACTTCTTCATCATGGGAGGTTGTAGAAGGCTCATCCCATGTTGTTGGATTTGATGTTGTATCCATTTGTGAAGTAGATGCTTTTGAGTTGCTCCTTTCATTTGCATACTCTTCATAGATGGCTTCTAATTTTTGTCATACTTCATGTGCCGATCGAATACCTATAATATGTTCATATTCCAAATTAGTAAATGAACAATACAAGATATTTAGAGCCTTACCGTTTAAAGAGATGATTTTCTTTTCTTCATCATTGAGCTCTTTGAAGCCTTTGGAGGTGTGTGGTGTATCTACCATCGAAATGGATTCTCCATTGATGACGGTGTTCCAAATATTGAACCCGCAACTTTGTAAATAGCATTCCATTCTTTCTTTCCAAAATATAAAATTTTTGGAATCAAACCGAGGTGGCTTGGTGGTGGAGGTGCCGGAAAGATGAGCTCCGTTCGTAGCCGACGATCGTTTCTCTTCACTCGCGATGTGAAACGAGCTTGCCAAAGAGTTTGGCTCTGATACCACTTGTAAGTCCAAGCGGCTACGATAATCTAGAGGGGGGGTGAATAGATTATCTCCATCTTTTCGATTTCGCCCTCTTTTTCTTACCGAATGCTCAAAGACAATAATAAAGGTGCGGAATGTAAATAGCACACGTCGATTTATAGAGCTTCACCCCACCTAGGGACTACGTGCTCTACCACCCCAGTATATCCGGGATGGGTTTCAAAAAGAGAAAAAGATTTTATTAATAATTACCAAAATTATTACAACAAAATCTTACACCAACACCTTGAAGAGCACCACACTCTTCTTCAACACCACCTTTGGAGATTACCGCAATCTCCCCTTGAAGATTACCACAATCTCCAAACGGCACCTTGTGAAGATTACCACAATCTTCACCCTTGAAGAGCACCACACTCTTCAACTCCTCAACAAGAAGATTACCACAATCTTCTTACACCTAACACCTAATTCACCCAAGTGTGTTCTTACCACAAGAACACTCACAAGGATATCTTGTGTTTGAATGACGACCACAAATTCAAGATTATAACTCGATAATGAATAATACAATTGAGTGCAAGTGTAATCAAGAATAGCCTAGACCTCAAGAATGTGAAAGTGAATAGCTAGGCAAATTACAACAAGAAATAAGACAATGTAAGAACAAATGTATTCTTGAGTGTATCTTCTTGTGTTGTAGTTTTCTCTCTAATTGTGTTGCTTCAATTCTTCCTCTATTTATAGAAGGTGTCTTGTACATGATAGGCTCCTCTTGGGGACATGAATTCGTAAAAAATTGCAAGACAATTGAAGAAAAGAGTGTTAGAAATCAATCCCACAAATTAAGGAAAAGATGTATCTTTGCACAACGGTTACATTTTTTTTGTCAAACTTAAGAGCGACGGCCGCACATAAATAGAGTTTGAAATAATCATATCAATATTTACACAGGGCAGGTCGGCGTGACCTCGGCACTCGACCGGTCGATTTAACCTAACCACAACCGGTCGCACTCAACAAAAAATGAAAGGAAAATGTTCTGTTTCAATTTTTGCTCCCAGGTACCGGTCGTCAAGGGGTCGACCGGTCGATGGCACCGGTTGCCCTATAGGGCGACCGGTTGCCCTGACCATTTTCTCGCAAACATGAAGTTTTTGTTTTTCTCAACTTTCGTGCACGGGTTGCCCTATACGGCGACGGTTGACCTCAAAACAAAAGTGTTGTCCAATTTTATATCGAAAATAAACTTCACGAAATACTCCGAAAAATAGTGAAAACATTTTAGACCGATCGGGAGTATTAGGACAACATTTAGAAACATTGTTTTGGTGTAAAAATACATTAACAGAAAATCATTAAAAGTGTTGTCCAATTTTTTCAAAAATAAAACTTGAAGAAATACTCCGAAAAATATTAAAACCATTTTAAATCATTTAGGAGTATTTGGACAACCTTTAAAACCATTGTTTTGGTATAAAAAAACAAAATCATGATAAAACCATTTATCAAACACTTACCACAAGAACACTCACAAGGATATCTTGTGTTGAATGATAACCCAAAAATTCAAGATTACAACTCGATAATGAATTATACAATTGAGTGCAAGTGTAATCAAGAATAGCCTAGACCTCAAGGATGTGAAAGTGAATAGCTAGGCAAATTACAACAAGAAATAAGACAATGTAAGAACAAGTGTATTCTTGAATGTATCTTGTTGTGTTGTAGTTTTCTCTCTTGTTGTTGTGCTTCAAAACTTCCTCTATTTATAGGAGATGATTGATACTTGATAGACTCCTCTTGGAATCTGATTTCTACAAAAAAATTGCAATTAAAAACAAGATTATAGCTGTTAGAAATCAATCCCACAATTTAGGGAAAAGTTGTATGCTGCACAACGGTTAGAATTTTGCTGTCAAAGCATAGGGCGACCGGTCGCATTCGACGAAATAGAAGTTTTAAAATGAGAATACACATTTACACAGGGGCGACGGTCGACGTAGGGTTCGACCGGTCGTCACGACTTCAACCGGTCGCACAACCTCAAAAACGAAGGGCAAACGTTCGTTTCAATTTTTGCTCCAGTCACGGCCGCCCGAGGGTCGACCGGTCAACGCCACACGGTTGCCCTATAGGGCGACCGGTTGCCCGACCATTTTTCGCAAACATGAAGTTTTTTGTTTTTCTCAACTTTCAGTCACGGGTTGCCTATACGGCGACCGGTTGACCTCAAAACAAAAGTATTGTCCAATTTTATATCGAAAATAGACTTCAAGAAATACTCCGAAAAATAGTGAAAACATTTTAGACCGATCGGGAGTATTAGGACAACATTTAGAAACATTGTTTTGGTGTAAAAAAAACATTAACAGAAAATCATTAAAAGTGTTGTCCAATTTTGTTGAAAATAAAACTTGAAGTTATACTCCGGAAAATATTAAAACCATTTTAAATCATTTAGGAGTATTTGGACAACCTTTAAAACCATTGTTTTGGTATAAAACAAAATCATCAAAATCATGATAAAACCATTTATCAAACAGTTCCAACCAACCTATAGCCAGATGATCTGACTCTAAGAGGTTGCCATCTATCAGTGCCATAATCATAGTGCACATTAGCAAATTGCTTGGGGGTTTTAGGATCATACATCTGTCTCTTTTGTCTGTATGTTTGTGTGTGTATTTTAGCAATTGCTTTCTTGGGGTAGTTGTGGTATTTCTGAGTGTAGTGCTTGGGTGCATATGTGTGCTGATAAAAGCTCTTTTGCTTTTGGAATGACCTTTGTTGAGGTTTAGGTCTTTGCCATTTTGGCTTGTATTCCATAGGTCTTTGTTGATGTTTCACATTATTCCAATTAGCATAGTTTGGGTACTTTCTACCATTCCCATCATGTGTATTTCTTTGATGAAATTTCTGGGGGTTTTGGTAGCTCTGTTTTCTTCTTACAGAGTATTTTCTGTTTGGAGTCTGCTGAGGGACCTGTCTGAATTTCTTCTCAGTTGTCCTTTCAGCATACTCTACTAGCTTCTTTCCTTTACCCTTGTAACCAAGGTCAGTATCATTGTGATTGTGATTTGGAGTAAATGTGGGTGCAGCATTTGGTGTCTTGGGTTTTTGAAATACTTCATTGCTTGAAGATCCCTTTTCCAAAATCACTCTTGGAGTTTGACTATGCACAAAGGAATTAAATCCTATGCCTGTCTTGTCTCCACATTCCTTTTGACTCATAATAAGATCATCCAATGATTTTGATGCTTTTGTAAATGAGGCAATCTCATTTTTAAGATCTTTTTCCCTCTTTTCTATAGCAGCTAATTCTGCTATGATCTTGGCATTTTCAGCCTTCAGCTTAGTGTTCTCATCAGCTATTTGACTCAGAGTACTCAACTCTTTTGTCAGCTGTGAGTTTTGGCTTTTAAGCTGGTTATTTTCCTCATTTAAGAGTGTGTGAGAGGTTTTAATGTGCTTAAAATCTTTCATCATTTTGCCTAATGAATCATAAAGATCTATGGGTGATGAAGTGTGTGTGTCACAGTCACTATCACTTGAATCGGAATGAGATGAGTTAGAATGTACCTCATCTTCTTGATCTTGTTCTTTGGCCATGAGGCAGATCAAGGCCTCTTCCTCTATGTCACTTGAGTAGTCAGCTTCACTACTCTCTGAGTCTGCTGCTTCTTTGCACTTGGTTGGCTCAACAGTCTCAGCAGCCAACATGGCTTTCTTCTTTTCCTGTCTTCTTTCCCTAAAGACTCTTCTTTCTTCTTCATTTCTATACTTGTTGATTGGAGGGTATGAACTGTCAACAGCAAAATGTCCTGGTTGTCTGCAATTCCAACACAGGTTCTCAGCTCTCTGATCAGCTCTGTCGGTCCTTGGATTATCAGCTCTTTGATTCTCAGCTCTCTTAAGTGGCATGTCCTCCTTTGCTTTTGAAGGTGCTGAATGTCTTCTGGAGGTCTCACCCTTGTTTCTTTTATAGTTCTTACTAAAAAACTTGAATCTCCTCCTGGTCAATGGTTTCCTTTGGCTCATCTCTTTTCCCATCACTGGCCAACAATGCAACTGTCTTGGGTACAACTATTTCCTCCTGCTCTTTCCTTCTCAAATCAAACTCATAGGCTTTGAGGTCTGAGAATAGCTCATGGTTGGATGTTTTTTAGAGGTCCATTGAATGTCTCAGGGCCATGACCTTCATTTCCCATTCAGCTGGGAGGGCTCTTAAAATCTTCATAAACATCTCCTTCCGTGTATATTCTTTCCCAAGAGCTGAAAGCTCATTTGCTATCTCTGTAAATCTGGCATCCAACTGATCCAAAGTTTCACCTGCAAACATTTTAAAGTTTTCAAATTTTTGAACAGCAACAGTTAATTTATTTTCCTTAATTTGTTCTGATCCTTCACAAATTAAGGTCAGCTTATCCCAGATTTCTTTTGTAAATTTGCAAGATTTGACTTTGTTGAACATGGCTTTGTCCAACGTCTTGTAGAGTATATCCTTGGCCACATTATCCAGGTTATATCTCTTTCGATCTTCGTTTGTCCATTCAGTCCGTGGTTTTTCAACCATGGCTGGTCTTTCTTCAGCAACTTCTCCTTGAGTTCTTTGGTGTTGCTCTTGCAGCAGTGTTGACTTTGTAAATTTCCAATGGTTCATCCTCTATCACAAGCCACATTTCATCGTGTAGAGCGGATAGATGAGTCTACATACGGATTTTTCAGTCATCAAACTCTTCCACAGTAAACATTGGAATACGAGTTAGATTTGCTTCCATGATAATAACTTTGCTTAAAAGATGAAAGACTTTGAAAAACATAAGTGTTAAAACCTTTGAAAAGATAGAGATCTAGTTCAGTAACCAGTGCGGAAGGCTCAATGAACCAACCGCTCTGATACCACTTGTAGGTCCCAAGGGGTGTGATGTAAGGTTTAGATGAGGGGGTGAATAAACCTTACAAAATTTTCGAATTTAGTCCTTTTTAAAATAGTTCAACAGAGTTGACTCAAATCAGTTGTGTCCTTGAGGGACAACTAAGTTGGCTATTCAGCTAAGTTACCCACTCAACAAACTCGATAGAGTTGTTGATAGTATAACTCGGCTGCTTAAGCCAAATACTTAACTTAGTTGATTTGGTTTTATAACAACGGAAGACTTAACACCCTTTGATTGATTTTAAGCTTATTTTAAACACTTGTTTTAGCACTTAGTTATTTATCTGTTGGATAGCAAATATTAACTAACAGCAAATATGAAGTAAATGCAGGAATGTAAATGCTGAAAGTAAATTGACACAAGTATTTTATAGTGGTTCGAAGATGGGGTAATTTTTCTAATCCACTCTTCTCCAACTCCTGGAGGAATCCACTAAGTAACAAATCAAGTTACAAAGCAGTGAACAGTCTAGAGACAGCCTTGATCACACAGCTGGCTTTTCCTGCGACTCAGCTTCTTCACGAGGCAGCTGCCTGGTTACTTCAGCTCACTTCTCAAGTTCTTGGATTTGATCACGAAGCCCTCCAACAAACTTGAAACTTGGTTCAACCTTGAACCTTTCTACAATCCTTCAACTTGGAATGTAGAACCCCTTTTTGATCTTCAAATGTTTCCTCTTCAACTGATTGAAGTTATCTCTCCTTCATAGCTTGTGTTGGATCGAGTTTCTTTGAGTTTTAGGCTTGAGGAATATCTTGATAAGCTTCAAGAATTTGCAGGTTAATTGATTGAATATTGCTTAAAAGATCTGTGTCATTCGTAACCTTTTCTCAAATGCTTCCTCAGCCTTTTATAGTGCACATTTGAAATTTGCCTGTTGAAGAGATAGGCTAGTTTCAAATGTCACTTTGTGTTCGTTGGCTTGTCTTTTCTTGGTCTGCAGCCCTTGTGATGTTGACCAATTTCTCGTATTAATTGGCTCTTCAGCTTTGCAGGTTCTGATAAAAGTTTCAGTGTTTCCCATTGGCTCATTCCTTTTGCATTTTTCTGGGCCAAACACTTTAAGACCTGGTAGCTTGACATATTACTATATCGAATAATATTCTTGACTTTATTACAATGGATCTAAGTCAGTTGTCTTGACTTAACTGCTGCCTTTACCCCAGGTAACTTAAGTCTGCTTCAATCATAGGATTGACTCAACTATCACTTCAACTGATAGACTTGGCTCTTAAGTTGACTTGACTGACACTTCTCACAGTTGTTCCTCAGCTGACTCTCCTTTAGTCGAGTCCTTGACTTCCTTCTAGGCCATACTCAGCTGACACACATCAGGGTCTTCATTCCAGTCCGCAGTTGACTTCTTGTAATCTTGACTTAGCTGACTTAACTCAGCTCTTCTAGTCCTATCTTTTACAATACAGAATTACAAGGAAAATGGGGTGCCAACTTCCTAGTCTAAGTTTTACATTGTATCAACAAATTGTAACAAATAAATTTCCTAACAATTTCCCCATTTTTGATGATTCCAAAACTTAAAACATACAACATAAGTAAACATCAAAAATACAAGTAGTGTAGTACAAAGAATGTATGCTTATGAATAATTACTTTATTGATCATAACATTCTTGTCCTTTACAAAATCTGTTTACATCAAGTAACAGAGTTATACGCAAATACAACAATTCAACATGTATCCCAACTAAGTTACATAGAAAATGAATATTAAAGGGAAATATATAGAGCTATTACAGAAGACTTACATTTATGTATTTACAACAAAGTAAAGTACATGAAGGGGTTCGCAGCACACTTCAACGTATTTTTGCTTCCTTCTCCTCTCTTCATCCTCTGCTCTCCTCCTGTCATCTTCAGCTCTCTTCCTCTTCTTCTCCTCTTCATCTCGCTTCTTCTTTTCATAAGCTCGCCTAGCAGCAGGGTCATCCCTTCGCTGCCTTTCAAGTCATTCTCTATTTGCTCTCTCATTCTCAGCTTCTTGCCTCCTTATTGCTTCAGTGTTCTTGCGTTCAACTTCAAGGTTAGCAAGGTGATCGTATCCAGCCCAGTATATGAGACCCCTTCTTTTCTGGATCCACATACTCAATATCATTTGGTCTTGGCCATGGTTGAGAACCTCTCCCACTGCCACCATGTCTTTCCCTTCCTAACTCAGCTCCTCTTCCTCTGGGAGTACTGTATTGGAGCTTTTGAATTTCCAGCTAAGTGACTGCTGGAAGTTGGCTGCTTATCAGCTGATTTACACACTTCCAATCATTTCTCCCAATACAAATCACGGGCTTGTGGCAGAGTCATATTTGGAAAATAACATTCTGCTTATAGAGTATAAAATTCCTCTAGAGATCTGGGCTCAGATCCAGCATCAGGCATGATAATACCTCTTGGCGGTTTAATCGCAGCATAGTCCTTTCCGACTGGAGGACCACCATACTATTTTCTAATCTCCTGAATGCGAGCTGATTGCTTCTCAGCTACCTCCTCGAATGCAGCTTCGATGGCCTTCCTTGATTCTTTCATGGCCAACTCAGTTTTCTTTTCAACAGTTAGATTCTGGGGTAACTTGCTGAGAATGGAAGCTGTGACTTCACCTTGCTGCAGGGTTTCAGCATACATCAGTTTCAAAAGAAGGTTTTTCGAACTTCCCTCCCCCTCAGCTTTGTCACCTTTCCTCGACTCTTCCTTCAATCCATTTAGGGCCTCATCTTCCCCCTTTTTTATTATTATATTATTATATGAGCTAATCTCCTGTCAGACGGTCTAACGGATCTAAATCCGTTAGACGGATCACCAACACCTTAATTCGGATCTTTAAAAAAAAACGAGATCTGCTCCAAATCTCCTTCCTTCTTTCTCATTTCCTGCGTGTTTCCTCTCCCCCTCTCTCTTAAAAGTCTTCCTCATATCATTCTTTTTTCTTCCAATAAAGTTGGTTCAATGAAACTGCACGAAAAAATATGCGTTATATGTACAGAAAACTACTGTATTGAAAGCAAAATAATTTGATTGGTACTTACAGATTATCTTCGTCTAGTGAACCACCATGAACAATAGAAGCTTGAACCATTGGAACATTTAAGAGATTCTTTAAACGCAAAAAATGGCTTTTGTTGATTATTTTTTTGCTATATTATTCGACCAAGGAAGATTTCATTTAA
Source organism: Rehmannia glutinosa (assembly GCA_016081115.2). NCBI lineage: Eukaryota > Viridiplantae > Streptophyta > Magnoliopsida > Lamiales > Orobanchaceae > Rehmannia > Rehmannia glutinosa. The sequence goes on along the minus strand of CM071930.1, from coordinate 60,177,509 downwards.
CAGGGGCTCAGGAAGATTTCATTTAACTTACTTTTCAAGAGACAAACTAATACTTTTAAGGTAACAACTAATACTTTTCAGTGGAACTACTAATACATTTTATTGGAAAAACTAATACTATTCAGGAAAATTACTAAAAATATTTCAATGGGAAAAAACAATATTTTTCAGTGGAACTACTAATACATTTAAGAAGAACTGCTAATACTTTTTAGAAGGACGACTAATACTTTTCAGAAGGACTGTTAATACATTTTGGGAGAAAAATTTAATTATATTCAAGGGAACTACTAATACATTTCAGAAGAACTGCTAATACTTTTTAGAAGGACGACTAATACTTTTCAGAAGGACTGTTAATACATTTTAGGAGAAAAATTTAATTATATTCAAGGGAACTACTAATACATTTTACAAGAACTGCTAATACTTTTTAGAAGGACGACTAATACATTTCGGGAGTATATTCATAAGAAATATTGAAAAAAATCTTCAGGGAACTACTAATACATTTCAGAATAACTGCTAGTACTTTTTAGAAGGACGACTAATACTTTTTAGAAGGACTTTTAATACATTTCGTGAGAAATTTTTTATTTATTTCAAGGAACTACTAATAGTTTTTCGATGAACTACTAATACTTTTTTGAGAGATTGCTAATACATTTCGGGAGCATATTGAGGAGAAATACTGAAAAACTCTTCAGGAAACTACTAATACATTTCAGAAGAACTGCTAATACTTTTTAGAAGGAAGACTAATACATTTCAGAAGGACTGATAATACATGTGCTCCCTGAAAACTAATAAAACACCACTGCTAATATTATGGAAATGTCACCGGATCCGCGGGTTAGATCCGTCTAACAGGTCAGACCTGTTAGACGGTCTGACAGGAGTTTTTGTGTTATTATATAGAATGGTTGACTATTAATTATTCAATTTGTGCTCTAAATATCTCTGAATCTTAATTAACGGGGTTATCAACCTTTCTTAAATTACCTTACAGATTATATATGGAATGGTTGACTATTTAGCAGAAAAACAATTTGAGGCAGCAGACTATGTGAATTCCTTCCATATAAATTCAACTTAATATAATTTGTTTCCAAAAAAGAAAAATTCAACTTAGATTTGAGTTGTCATTTACTCAGCTTAAAATATTCGAAAAGTTTTTCAAAACATGAACAAATTCCAAATTAAAATAAAAATATGACTAAATAAATTTAATTTATTCCTTAGTTGAAATATACATCAATGTAAAGATCATTGATATTTTCTGAAAGAAGGAATGATATCTATATCTATAATAATAAATATTTTTATTGGGATCCTAGACACAAATAGGATGCATTATATAAAGATGCAAGACCATTCTTCACATCTCTATTTTCAAAAAGAAAACTACAACAACATCAATACACAAAACGACTCCAAAGAATCAACTTAACAACAAGAAAAGATTGCTCGATTATATAATTAACCAAAATCATGAAGCAGGACATCATGTTTTGGGCAATAAGAGTGCAATGGATAGACATTTGAAGACGGTATTCTATTTTCAATGATTTAACGTGATAGTTTTGTTTATAGCATAATTGTGTAACTAATTAATGTTGTATTAGTGGAAGGGTTAAGGTAATACCTTATCAGTACAATTATTTTACTACGATATGCATACTCCTTAGTAAAGAACAAACACACATAATCTGAAAGAAAAAAGAAAAATCGATAGTTAATGGCTAAAGAAGAAATATTTTTTGCAAAATTGCATATAACAATATGAATTGTCTTTGTACTTATCTGTTTTTTAGTTTTCTGTCTGGAATGGGTCGTCTCTTTCAAACCTGAATGTTAACCAACAAAAATATTTTATCAATAAAAAAATATTTAAATATGTACCTACTTAGTTAAAACTTTTCATAGTACAGTAACATTTCACTTGTGTTTATATTTTTTATCTATGTTTTTGTGTGTGCGATGGTGGGTATGGTTAACCATCTATGAATTTTAACATCATTTCATAGTTGTCTTATAATTTAATGGGCTTCAGCTTTTCATTTGAGTTGGCAGTATAGACAATCTTAAAAAAAAATTCTAGCGGAATAAAAAATGCAAAAAATTTGTAGGCAAGCACGCACAACCTTACCATTTAAGTTTCGAGAATGTAACAAATATCATTATTTCTTTTTTAATATATAAACTTAAGTTTTTAGAAAACAAATATTCACACTATGAAATGAAAAAAAAAACACTATTTATTTCGTTATATATTATAATTAAATATAAGAAATATATTTTGATGTAATTGTGTTTTTTCTTTTCGTGAAATTCGAATTTTGCACAAAATCAATGTATTCCAACTATTTCTATAACAATTTTAATTTCATTTTATTTCTAAAAAATCAATATGTAAATTTTTATGTTGTAAGTTTGTTATAAATGTAAAATTACATAGAATTTGTATTTGTGTATTTATATACTGTTTTACATTTTTTATGTAAGAATTATAATAAGATTCTCTGAAATAAATTCATTGTTTATAAAATTAAGTTTATACATAATTTACCAATAATTATAAGTAATACAGTTGAATTATACAAAATTTGTCTTAAGAATCTGGTTTTCAGTCATGACCTACTATATGTTATTGTTTCGCGAGTAACCAATCGTAAATGGTTAAAAATATTAGTTTGTGGTGATGATACATCAAATGACAAACAGACGGATAATGTTGTGTACAAGGAAGTATTCTAAATTTTGTAATTTTTATTTATAGTGATGTAACCTATTTTTTCAGATATGTATTCTATATAGTTTTATGTTCTATGTAGATTGTACAACTTACATGCATTCATTTTATATAATCCAATACATCACACCCGTACATCGCACAGGTCAAAAACTAGTGTATTTTTAATGCTGAAGTATGCTTTACGATGCTTGCCATGTGATTTCCATTGGCAATCTTGAAGCTTGTTTATTGTTTAATGAGAAATTTCTAAAATTAGCTTGAGACATACTTTCTCCGTACCGAATATATAGTCCACTTTTTCCTTTTGGGATATCCGAAATATATAGTCCACTTTGAGAAAAAAATCACTTTTGGTCCCATAAGTTTGAGCATCTAATGATTTTACTCTCATTGTTCTCACTTTTAGTCCCAAAATTAAGTTTTTAACCAAAAATGGTCCCATAGGACACGAAAACTTAAATTGTGGCATGGTGTCCGTTAAAAATTAATGGAAACCGTTATTGATGACAAAAATGGTTCCATAGGACACAAAAGTTACATTTTTAACAAAAAAATGGCCCCATTATTCTTTTATTGGTTAAATTTAATATTATTGATGATAAAAATTAGGGAGAATTTTTAAAGTACCCACTATGGATAGTGGGTACTTGTTTCTACCCAATAAGATAAAAAACTTCTTTTCTACCCAAATTGACCAAATTATCCCTCCTTTAAGTTGGTATTTTTGAATTTTGAAATTCAAAAACCGTATAAGAAACCGTATAAGAAACCGTATAAAACAAAATAAGAAACCAAACGTCCAAACCCATCCCCATTTTTGTAAAAAACAAAAGAAAGAAAAAAAGGCCCCCATTTCGTGCGACTACAAGAAGAAGAAGAAGTACCAACCCCCCATTTCGTGCCCAATAAGAGAAGAACATGGACTCAATCGTGCCGTCGACGTCGACCGCCTCCACCTCCATTGTTCCCCCTCGCTTGCTTCCATTTCCGCACCATCCTCCGTCGCCCCTTCCGAACAGGTAAGCATATCAATCGTCATTTAGGATTCATTGATTTAGGATTTTTAGTGTTCGATTTTAAGTTTTAAACTCTATTTATGTTAGGTTAATTGATTTAGGATTTTTAGTGTTCGATTTTGGTGTTTAGGGTTTATCAATTGGGTTATTGTTGGATAAATTTGTGAATAAGTTTGATAAATTTGTGTGTTGGGTTATTGTTGGATGTTGGTGACTTGGTATTGACGCGGTGGCGCGATTTGATGTAGAAGATGAAGCGGCACGATATCGTGCCTGTTATAATTGGGTGCGATATCGTGCCACATATTTCTAGGTATAGCGGACACGATATCGTGCCTTGTTATAATTGGAGTACGATATCGTGCCCTAGTTATAAATTGAACTAGTTATAAATCTTGGTACGATATCGTGCCTAGGGTTTTTTTGTATTCTTTCCATGTATTATTTGCCTATATCGTGCCTAGATATCCATATCCATATTGTCCCACATCTTTGTTTTTTTCACTGATTCGCAATTTTTCAACAATTCATCTTAATAAATTGAAATTTATTAATTGTTGTAGGTCGGTCCACAATGGAAGAGACCCTCATATCATCGAGAGGGCCCACATCGCGGGATACGTTCGATCGAATTATATCGGACCATCGAGAGATGAGTTCTTTGGAGATCGATGATTCCAACTCCGCTTATCATATCTCTTCGCACGATGAGAATGTTCCACTAGTAATCTAGATGCAAAATACGCACCTACTACTTTAGAATGCACCCTTTAGATGCATTGTCATTCAAATTTAACCCACATCCATGGTGCTTGTCAAACTTCCCTACTCTCCAAATACCATCCTTTCCATATGCACGCATTCGAAAAGGGCATCGTTCATACTTGCATATTGCATGAAAACGAGTCTTATCCGAGCGTTCAACTTGATGTTTAGATCTGTGGGCACTATTGTTTCGTCCATATTGTCTCTATGGATATCCGGATGTAAGTTAACACCTCGTACTTTTTTTTGCATCTTGGTTTTGGTTTTTGAAATACTTCTCTCCGCTTCACGTCTCCACTCACAAAATTCCTCAAATTCAAAGACGTTCTTTGGTCATTTTCAAATTGATTATTAGCTTCAACGTCGTACCAACATCACCATCGGTGTAGTTCTCACCAAAATCATTTTTGTAGTTTGCACCATAATTAATGTCATTATTATCACAACCAACATCGACATCGGTATTATCACAATTAACATCAAAAGTATTATCACAACCCATATCGGGATAATAGCCATCTTCATTGCTTGGCCTTATACTTTTAGGTCCCCGGACAATTGATATTTGGAACATTGCGTAGGTGCTAGTGGACGCGGATGATCAATAATTGGAACATTGTTCATATGCATAAAAGGTGCTCCACTAGGCCTTACCGCATGACTATATGGATTGATTTGCGTAAACCGTATTGTTGAAAACCAAGAAGTTGCATGTAGTTGTAATTTGCCCAATTGGCGACAAATCATTCGACTAGCCATTAGTTGCATAAAACTTCCACCAACACCTTGTTGACCTTCAACGTTCTCAACTCGATTATGCTCAACGGACCTCCCAATACATTATGCGAACTAGTCTCACCCATTTTTTTTTTTTTCGGTGTTACAAAAACAATGGTAACTCGGTGTTCCCAAACGCAGTTTCAATGTCATCATCGTTTTTCAACTTTAACTTCCCAAGTTTGTTTCGAGAAATATCTACAATAGAATGCATTATACAATCGTATACGCCCTATCAACATCAACAACACCATAAACCTCCTCCAATATTTCACTATAATTCAATTACAACTTCTTCTTCACCACTTTTATATTCTAAACCTTCCCAATGACCACCAAATCGAACAACAAGATAGCGAGAGTTCATCTATATACAAAGAAAAATATTGATAAATGCAAGAACACATAAAAGGCGCTTTGTTTTGATTGGGGCACGATATATCGTGCCCTTTTTCGTGAGGTGCGATATCGTGCCCTTTATTAGAAAATATATCGTGACGATATATCGTGCCCTATATTAGGTACGATATCGTGTCTAATATACGGGGCACGATATCGCATCTAATATACAAAACGATATATCGTGTCAAATAAAGGGCACGATATATCGTGTCTAATATACGGGGGCACGATATCGTGCCGAATCTATGACACGATATCGTGCATTGTGTTTCATAATGCAGAAAATTTTTCCTTTCACAAAAACACTTCACATATTTTACAAATATATTGGTCTTGAACGATTTAAACAAGGTTAACTAATTAGGAGGAGAAGAACATTACCTTGTTATTCGATTTTTTGGTGCGATTTTGTTGATGAAAGCCCACAAAAATAACTTCTTGATATTTTGTGAAGAAGAAGAAGAAGAAGAAGAAGAGAGAGAAAAAATGAAGAGCAAAAAAGAAGGGAGTGTTCACAGTTCGCATATGTTATGTATTGGGAGTATTTAATTTCAAGAGAGAGAAATACATATTAAAGGCTTGCATTTAAAGCCTCAAGGGTATTGTGGTAAAAGAACACCAAAAGTAGGTAGAAAACTATGTTTTTTAGCTTACATGTCAAAAAACTCAATCACCTATCCCAAGTGGGTAATTTGCCCCATTTGCTCTAGAAATTATTTCAAATTTATATGTTTAGTTATTTATTTCCTTAAAATATTTTTCTACAAAATATCTTTTTCCAATGATTTTTATTTCACTAAAACAAATTCTCTTACTTAAAATATTTTAAAAAAACAAATAATTTTTCTATATTCTTTTTTAGTTTAAATTACTTCTTGATTTTTTAAAATACAAATAATTACAAAAATCACATTTACTTATTGGAAAATATATGTAGTTCAACTATCAATAAAATAAAAAAGTTTACAATATTAAATATTTTCATAATTTTTAAATATAGGAAATATTTCTAAAAAATTTAGAATAATACTATTAAAAATATTTTAGTATAGTTAAATTATAAATAGATAAATATTAGCAAATTCATAGTTGACATAAAAAGACAGTTAAGCTAGCTCCCTTTTTTTCATTTTCAAATATTATATTTTTACTTTTTATGTTTATAAATCAAACTTTACATATATACACATACATGCACTGGGTTATATGAGACCAGTATCCTGGAGTAAGAACGTAGAAACCCCAAAAAAATAATATATATATATATATATATAATGCATATATTTGATCTATTTTTTTCGTATTACACATTCACACAACAAAAAATTAATTAACATCTACTTTTAAAAATTATTTTCCAGAATTTGTTTTTTATAACTTGAATCATAATATCATTTAGTTTACTTTTTTAATTTTTTATTTAAAATAAATGCTACATGTATTTGATCCTTTTTTTGTACTACACATTCACATACACAAAAAATATTAAATAACATCTACTTTTAAAATTTATTTTCCAGAAAATTTAAATTTATAACTTGAGTTATAAATTTTATCATTTAATTTACTTTGTTAATTTTCTAATTAAAATAAATAATACATGTATTTCATCTTCTTTTTTTTGTATTACACATTCACAAAAAAAATAATTAAAAACTATTTTTTAAATTTATTTTCCAGAAAATTTATTTTATTTAAGTTGAATTATAAATTTTATCATTTAATATATTTGTCAATTTTTTAATTATAATAAATAAAAAATAGTAACTTTAATGAAAATATATTTTTTATATTTAGTTTTATAACAGGAACAATCTTATGAGACTATTTTCAAGACATTAGATGAAAATCGTAGGTTTGACTTTCAATTTGACAGGTTTGATCGTTAATTTGCTAATGGTGGGAGTGGGACCGTGGGACCATTTGTGTAACAAAAACAATCTTATGGGACTATTTTCAAGTCATGAGACTAAAATCGTCAGGTGATCAGTCTTATGGGACCAACAGTGATTTTTTTTCTCAGTCTACTTTCTATATTTAATAGTATTTTTTCCATTCTTTTACTATTATACCCCTATTTAATATACTTTTTATAATGTACACCATTCATAAAATAAGGGCAAATCAAGTAAATATTTAACATATTTATAGTTTCCAATAGTTTTTTTAATCTGTATAAAAAGTCAAATTGTACTATATATTTGGGACTGATAGAGTACTATTTTTGCATAGGAATGTCTCCATGTTTTTTGTTTTTCTTACATAAAGGGGTACATTTGACACTAATAGGACAAATTATGATTTACACATTTGTGAGACGTTCTTGCATCTCAACAAATTTCTCGTTAGATACAATTTTATGACAATTTATTGAGACAAGTTTTTGGTCCACAAATCTTCACTATATGACATGTGCATTATAAAGTTACATTATATTAAGATTTTATTGTAATTAGATTAGTAAAATTATATTGACTAAAAAATAGTAAAATTATATGGTTCGCGTGCAACGCACGTGCACCTACTAGTAATCAGAAAATTATCTAGTTTTATAAATGTCTTACTTAGGTGGGAATCGAATCCAGAAAGAAAAAGAGTGAGGGAGTTAGGTGGGAATCGAATCCAGAAAATTGTCTAGTTTTATAAATGTCTTACTTAGGCTAACAAGCGATTCTTACATAGTTTGAGTTTAGCTTTGAGATATCATATGACTAATTCATATATTAAAGCAACGTCATTTTAAGGAGTAATATTTAAAATGAAGTATTCTTCATTAAAATAATTTCAACTTTATTTCAGAACAAGCTTTCAGAAACTCAATAACTAATTCCACACACACACAAAAAGAAAAATTTAAATTATAATCATTTCAATTGGCATGATCAATTCCTTGATCATAACAATTAGGAACGGATTATAATAGAAAACAATAAACTAATTTCTTGATTAAATATACAAATTATTGAGATTGAAATACAGTTTAACCAAATTCCCACAGAAAAATAATATTTATAAGGATTAAGCATGTGACAGCTGCATTTTCCTCTTCCTTGACTAACTAGGTTGTACTTGCAAATAGGGCTGGCAACAAGTGACACTCACGATAATACGATACGATTACAAACACTGACAAATGACACGATAAACCACGACACGGCACGAACTCGAATTGTAAATTAAGTTAATAATACAATTATTGTTATATTTAAGATCAAATAAGACATAACACGAAAACATGATAATGCGACACGAACACCACACAATTTTGCCACCCCTACTTGCAAATGTCAACACAAAAGTGATAATTAAGAAGGGGGTAAAGGAAACCATAAATTACATTTTTTGTCATTCAAATTAATACATCAAAGGGGCATACTAGTCTAATAAAATTTTTACAAATCATTCACTTTTATACAAGTGTAGATAGATCAAGATATAGAAATATGATACTTCAATGATAGATCCACACTAATTTTATGTACACCAAATGTAGCATCTACATAACCATTGTAAGTAAGTTCATCTTTCTATTCCATTATTCTTTAATGTTAATATTCATTTTGATGAGTTGATAATAAGGCTCTTTTTGCTTTCAAAACTGCAGGGGACCCTTGCTTTGCTTTCTCCACAATTTGCCTTATCAACAACTTCTCCATCTCATCCTCACCATCTTCACTTTCATCCCTGCTGCTGCATGTAATATCATTTGACAAATTGACAAAATTCTCCTCTGTTTGCCGATCAAACGCCGTTTTTGAATTATCATTCGAATGTTGTCCTACGTGGCCATTCTGAAACCAATCATCGTTCTCAAACCCAAATTGCAAATCTTCCTCATCCGATTCGGAGACCTTTGTGAACTCGTCGTACGCCTCGTTGTACGAAACCAAAGCTTCCCCTGATAAATTGATAATAACAGGCTGATCTACAGAAGATTGTTGTCCATCTCTGGCAATAGGAGTTTCTGTGTTATTGTCTGAAAGCTCCGTCCATGGATGCATATGCTCGGAAGACTCCAAATACTTCACCTTCCTCTGGCTGTTCTGAAGCGCCATCTCCAGTTCATTTACGCGTTCTTCTAATCTTGATTGGATGACTTCGTGCAATCGCAAACTTAGCTCTCTGGGGGAGACCGAATAGTTGACAGACCGGGCCGTGGAGCTACCGTTTGCATACCTATCAGCATAAGGCTGGTTGCTGGTGTTTGCACCAAACAAGTCGGATCGCAACTTCCCAGCAAGAACATCTGATACCGTATATGGATCAAGCTGCAATATAGCCCAACAGAGAGGAAGTCAAACAAAATGTCTAACTTTTAGGGATAATTACAAAAACTACCCCTGAGGTTTGCGGTAAATACAAAAATCACCTTGAGATTTGGTTTTTCAGTACACTTTACCCACCTCATATGCAAAAACATTTCAAACACTCCATTTACATTTGTAAATAATATTATAGTCATCCCCTTGCATTTAAGGTAGAATCAAACCTCAGGGTCTTTTTCGTAATTTTGACACTTCTCTGGGTTTGTTTGTAATTACCCCAAACCTCAGGGGTACATTTGTAATTATCCCGAACTTTTAAAGAAGCATCCTTGTCGATTGTGAATTCAACAACTGTTTTGGACACCATATGCTTTTACTTGGTTAGAATATACTATATGGAGGATGTTCATATGTTAATCAGATAAGCACCATCCAAATAACTACACACACATATATAGGAATAATTACAAAAACACCCCTGTGGTTCGGTCTACTTACAAAAATGTTCAGAGGTTTTTGAAACTTGCAAAAAACGTCTTGAGGTTTGATTCCGTTTTACATTACCCCACTTCATAAGCCTAAAACATTTCAAAAATCCCTCTAACATTTATATAAATATTACAGTTACCCACTTAAATTTAAATTTAAGACAAAATCAAACCTGAAGTGGTCTTTTGTAATTTTGAAACATCTCTGAATGTTTTTGTAATTAACCCAAACCTTAGGGTCTGTTTTGTAATTATCCCATATATATATATATATATATATATGCTCTTCCTCTTTTGTTCCAAGTATGCAAAGAACTATCAGATAAAGGCAGATTTTTGAGTTTGACGTGGATATACTCACTTAAATATGGATTCCATTTAAATATTTAAAGGACTACCTTATGTAACAAAGTCCTCCACAGTGAGCAATATTCACCAGCCCAAGATGACCTCCTCAAGGGTTAACACTAAAATCTTATCAACTTGCGCAAACTAAAATTAAACATGCAGAAAAATAACAAAAAACCACTGCAGCTAAGAGTTTTTATCAACTCTAGGAGTGCAAGAAGTAAATGGAGTGCCAAATATTCCTAACCTTTCTGCTTTTCACTTCCCTCACTCCTAAACAAAAAAGAGAAAGAAAAGATAAAGATATATAATAAATATATAAATATTGAACCAATGGTTCTATGCATAACTTAAGGAATGCGACCTACATGAGCCCCTTATAACAATACGAGTCTTTATAATCTATTGAGGACCCAACAATATGAGATAATTAAATCAGCACCATCACACTTAAGAATGTACTGCATGCAATCAATTATTTATATGGATAATTACAAAAACCATCCCTGAGGTTTGAGTCAATTTAAAAAGAAAAACACAAGTTTTTGAAAATTACAAAAAGCCCCTGAAGTTTGATTTTATATTACACTTTACTCCCTTCATAAGCAAAAACATTTCAAACACTCCCCTTACATTTGTAAAAATATTGCAACTAGCCCTTTACATTTATCACAGAACCAGACCTTAGGTTTCTTTTTTTGGTAATTTTCAAATATCTCTGGGTTTTTTTGTAATTAACGTAAATCTCAGAGGTAGCTTTTGTATTATCCATTATTTATATGCCCCCACTGTAATAGGTGAATGTTTATAGCTAGCAAATCATGAAGATAACGCCCCCATTAAGTCATTAACTTAACAACTATTACAGTCTAGCCAAAAAGAAGCAAGTACAAACATAATATGTTTACCTCAGTTAGATTGGACAGTTTCCCTTCCAATCTGGATGACTTCATGTTTGATTCCAATCTCTCCAATTCGGCTTCAAGCTCAGCTTCGATTATACTTATTGATTCCTCCTCAGCCTTCTGATCGCAACTTTCTTCGTTACGATTATTTTCAACAGCTAAAGCATGCACGGGATCATCAAAGTGACAATCATTGTGCACGTCCTGCGATTCATAGTCCTCCATCTCAAGCTCCTTGACGGTTAAAGAATCTTTCATCTCAAGTTCTTCCTGCAGATCCTGAACCAGATTCTCTGTCTGCTTCAACAACTTATTCAGCTTTTCCATTTCTTGTTTATTTGCCAAGAAAGACGATATTATGCCCATAGTTATTCCAAGATAGAAAAGAAGAGCCCTCTCAGATCCTGATAAAGGAAGAGAATATTAGGGCATAAAAACAGAAACATTAATTATCAACAATATAGGTAGAACATTTATTTGTGATAATGCAGGCAGCAGAAGCCAAAAAAATTAAAAAAAGAATACTACAAAGGAAACAAAATTTATAACACTTAAAAGCGGTCAAAGAATTGTCTAGCTATAACAATCTAGAACCTACCTTATCAAACTGCATTTTGCAACTATAAATTTTAAAGAAAAATTCTGATTATGTTCCTTTATGACAGTAAAGCAACATTTCCATATTTCTTCTTAACAAGCTTGTAAGTCAATGCGTAAGTATACTTCTCAACTTACCCAAAAATAAAACAAAGTGAAATAAAGTAAAATCGTATGTGTAAAGCTCTCATATGATGAAATGTAACAGTTGTTATAACCAAAACGATGAAACAGTTGGTCTTCGTCGGTCTTGATCCTTCAAAATGAACACATACCTAAATATTCTGCCATGATTATTTCCAGTAAATCTTAAACAATAATAAATCCTCTTATCTTACTCTGTCAGATTATAACTTTTATTTCAGTTGTTAAAGTAACCTTGACATTTGTCTGTTATTAAATGTTCAGTACCGGGTTCATTCATAAAACCAGCTACTGCTGTAACCTTTTATTTCTCTAATTTAATTAGCAACATAAATTCAAATGGATTAGTTATAGGAACCTCAGAAAGACTACCAAGTATGTCAATCAAGAAAAGTTCCAGAGTCATTAATTCTCTCCTAACAACAAATTTCGAGCATAATGCTAATGACAAAATAAATCTCAAAGAAGATATATAGGTACATACGCCGAAGAAACTGAATTATGTGTGCAAGATCATACCACCTTCTGCATTATTCTGATTTCCATCAGCCACTTTGCTAGAGCCGACTCTTCTTAAAACCCGCTCCTTTCTGTTTCTAGCTTTAGCTTTCTTTCGTAACTCCACAGATACAACATTACGCAAACTCGGAACACCAACTACAGTCTTACTCTCTCGCGGATATGTATTCTTCTGCAACTCACGTTTCCCCGTTCCAATTGGTTCGCTCAAGTTTTCATGAGGTGTTGTGCTAATTATTCTACTTCCATCACTCACAACAAATGGTCTCACATTCGGTTTCTGTAGTCGATCGGCATAATAAGTGTATTCTTCTATTTCAGCATGGTCGTCGTATAACTGAGCCATAAGACAACTTTCAAGAGAAGTTTGGGGTTTTATGAACCGACTATTAATCCGTCTACTCCTAATGCTACTTCTATTTCTTCTATAACCATATGAAAATCCTCTTTCACTTGAAGAAGGATTAGGCAAATCTTCATCAATCTCAGAAGGTGATATACCTTCGTAACTCTCTCGAACATCTTCGTTATTCAAAAACCCCGCTAAAGAACTTGAATTTGGAACTATACTGAAACTGGCAAAATTGTCCTGCATTAACAGATTTTCATCTTCGTATCCACTGGTAGAAGCTGTCTCTGCAACACAAGCAGAATCACGGGCTGTTTCGGCCTTTTCTCTTCCTTTAGACGTTTCATCCCCCAAATTTTTTCTCCGTAATAATCTGCGGAATGGACAGCTCGTGTCCTCGACCTTTGTTCTAGTAATGGAGGACTCGGGTGTAATAATGTTCAGATTCTCCGAAGACAAATCAAAACATTTATGTTTACCCCTATTAAGATTCTTCAGACGCTGAGCTACATACCCAGCTCCAGCAGCCGCAGCAACAATCCAAACATCCATATAACAGAGAATAATAGGTTCCAAAACAAGCAAAACAATCTACAGGAATAGTTTAAGTGCATAAAAAATGGGGGAAATGTTTGAAAAATCAACAGGCATCTACAATTATGTTACAACCAAATCCCAAAAACAGTAAACTCAGACAATCCAAAATCAACATTACCACATCAGCATTTGGTTAAGAATTAAATAAACCTCAATGTCTGAATAATTGGTCGATGGACAACAAAAAATTCTTGAAACCCCATCAAGAAAACATCCCCAAAATATCAAACAATAAAAGTATGCTTAAAACTCATACAATTTTCCCTCAAAAAAAAAATCCTCAGTCAATATAATAGAACAAAAGCTCAAAAACCTCTCCCCTCAAACTAACGCTGAAACCCAAATGAGAACTCCGTCAAAATCTTCAATTCTTCCAAATCAAATCTACGAGCAAAAACCACTAATAAAATGCAATTTTTATGAAAATCAAGAAATCTAATTCAAACCCTTCTGCCAGCAAAAAAATCTATACACCGGATTTCAATGAAAGCCACCATTAATTCTTCTTCCTTTCAAGATTTTTAACCCAGCTAAACTGCACAGGGGACCCGTTTTTCTCCCACCAAACCACACCAAGAAGTGAAAAGCCCAAATGAAGAGAATTGGCCTGCATAAACTATGTTTTAAGATTTAATGAGAAAAAGACGGTGATATTGTATTAGTTGGTGAGGCAGGCATTTCATGTGTGTTTGAGGGGCAAAATCTAAAGGGCCCTTTGGCCCAAGATTCACAAGAAGACGATGGGAGTAGGAGAATGTCTTTTGGTTTTTTTTTTTCTGAAGATCTTTTGGGCAATTTTTTTATTTTTCTTTTCTTTACTACTTTCTAGTATTATTTTCCATCGGACCTTCCAAAGTTTTCATGCAAATACAGTAAATTATCCCTTTTTATTTTACTTTTTATAATAAATAGAAGGTCAAAATACAATACCACCCATGAACTTGATTTTATGTCTTATTTACTCCATGAACTTGTCAACACTTACCCTCTGAATTAAAATTGGATTCAATGCTTGGACAAAATTACCCTTAATAAAAATAGTTTTTAGCATGTTTGAAATATTTGTACCTTAATTTTAATTTTAGGTTCTTTATGAATTAAAAAATATTTAAAATTATATTTTTTTAAAAAAAATAATTCAAATCTTAAAAATACTTTAATAATAAATGAGTATAACTAATTCAAAAAGAATACTGACAAAAAATTATTTTGATTATTTGAATTCAACATGAAATATCAACTTATCAATTATTAAACTCTTTCATATAAATATGAATAAAGATATTTTTTGTATACAAAATATACATGCTTTTTAACTTATTGATAATTCATATTTTTAATATAATGGTACATGTAATATTTAGAAAAAAAAAAAAAAGGACATATCTTATGGTAATATTTAAATATTTTTAACATTCTTTGCTCATATAAGAAATTTTAGTGCTTTTTTTTAATATAGAAACTAATTGGGTGTGCTTTCAATTTGTTTTATTAAGTAAATATTGTTTATTCGGTAAAGATGATATTTTATTAATGCCATCTTTTGGACAATGATTCGTAATCGATTAGTTAACATGTTGGTTAATCATTTTTTAAAACACGGGAAAATATCAGTGGCTTATCAAATTATCTGTCGAGCCATGAAAAAAATTCAACAAAACACAGAAAACAAATCCACTATTTGTTTTTCGTCAAGCAATACGTGGAGTCACTCCCAATATAGCAGTAAAAGAAAGACGTGTAGGTGAATCGACGTCAAATTCCTATTTTATGAATCATATTGAATAAACATGGAATAAAGGAACAAGTATAGCATATATAACTAAATTGTGTTTCAAAAATATATATTTATTCAACTTTTCTCTAATAGTTAATACTTTACTTTTTTTATTCATCTTTCATATTTATGGATCTCAAGACTTATCTTGGAAGTCATGGTTCGAGTGTGGGAGAAGGCATGAAACCTATTTCTAGGAATGGGAAGTCCATGAGTGCGACACAGATGGAAAAAAAACGAGATAGCACCGATTTTTACAAAAAGGCGATAGTATATTTGAATCATTTCTTAATCAGCAAAAAAATAATAATTTTTAATTAAAAAATAACTTGTTATAATAGAGATAAACTTTAGAAATGATATTTATTGTTGATGATGTATGAAAATCAAATGACTAATTTGGGGACTTACATGCCAAGATAGAGGTACAATATCAAGATAGAGGTCATAGGTTGGCCAAAATTATATTTTTGGTCTTTTAAGTTGGCTTATATACACTTTTAGTCCTATAGTTTTATGGATGGCGTTTGTCACCACCAACTTTTAAAATTGCATATTTGGTCCTATTTTTCAGTTTTATAGATATTTTGTTCCTAAAATACTGACATGGAAAAATTAATGCTTTTGTGAGTTAAAAATGTAGTGTTTGGATGCAAATTATGAATGTTGTGGCTTAATTAGTCTGAAAAAGATGTATATTTACTTTTTAAATCTTGCCACGTGTAATAAATTAGAGGGTAAATTGATAATATATTCTATTTGGAGGAAAATAAAAAATTGACTCAATTGAAGAAATTCATTTGTTTTTTTAATTGTTATTGTTTCCTCTATTTTTTGTTCAATTAAGTATACAAGATTTAATTATTTATTTATATTATATTATATTTTATGTGTATTTTTAATTCAAAATTAAATAAATATTTTAATTTTAAATATTATTATTTATTATTATTTAAATTATTAAAATACTAATAACATATATTATCTAAACTATTTTATTTTACCACTACTAATTTTAAATACGTTTTCTCTTTAAGTATGAAATTCTTAACATATTTTGTTTTTGTAATTTTAATATAAAATAATTAAGATTTTCTTTAATATGTAAATGATTTTATTTTATTATTGTTTACAAAATAAATTATTTTCTAAGTTTATGCCACATATGTTGCTAAGTAAGCACTATGTCACTAAATTCTACCCACATAAGCATTAATTTTGTCAAGTCAATATTTCAGGAACAAGATATCTGCAAAATTAAAAAAAGGATAATATGTGCAACTTTTAAAAAGTTAGTGGTTGCCAAACGCCACTCATAAAACATAAAAGACTAAAAGTATATTTAGGGCAACTTAAAGGACCAGAAAAGCAATTTTGCCTCATAGATTGGCTAGAGGTCAGTGTGCACAGTATCAAAAGGATATGAGTATGGCCAGAAATTAGCTTACACCTGCAAAACAAAAACCTGGAGACGTTCCATCATCCCAGGGATAGATGATATGATGCTTAAACTAGCTTTTGTCTTAGAAAATGTGTCTCTTTGGGGAGGAGGGATTTTGGCTCTCAATTGCCCACATGTAGGATGCATCCCTCCCCGTCATAAGTCCCTCCCCACATCTCCCCCCAAAAAAAAAAAAAAAACACGTGGGTAGAGTATGTGGTCAGTAGTTGGAGTGGGATTCTCATAAATGACGCCAATAATGTGGCACAAATTGGCTCCATTCGCCCAGTTATTATCCACTTTGGTTTTAGCCTCATGAGTTTGTCCTATAAAATGCGCCTCTTAGAGGTAGAGCAAGCAATTTGAGCTCGTCCCAATGGGCCAACCCAACTGGCATGGCAGACCAATCAGGCTCAGGCCAATTTTGGCCCGATTTTTCCATATTTTGTTAGTTCGACACTTTCCTTTTTATATATATAAATTAAAAAACTAAAAATTAGAGGTTTGATATATTTTTGGGTAATTGGCACTGTGCACCCTACAATTACACCCATTTGGTACTATACACCCTAAAATTAAACTTTTGGCATATTGCACCATTAAAATACACTCAGCTTGGCACTTTGCACCCTAAACACATTTTAGGCTAGATTTGTGATTAGAATATTAATAGGCAAAAGGTATATTTGTCTCTTCAGTATGTTTTTGTCATGCTATAACAGATTAACAGCAAACAATTTTCTCTCTTTAATTCATTTTCTTTCCTTCTATTTATTAATTGCCCCGTTAGTTTATTTTGAAATTTCAGTTAAACCAGACCTTATTAATATTCCATGTCTTTTGAAGTTAGTATCATAGATTCATAGTACTGATTGAAACTTGTTGTGGTTAACCAAATTTTTTTTAAGTGGCAGAGGATTTGATTTCTTTTTCCCAATTCAGTATATTCGAACGAATCAAAAATATAGTACTTCAACTTAGGAATCATTTATATAAGAAATTGACAATTTTAATGGGGCAAAAACTTGTGTAAGACGGTCTTACGGTGCGACGGGTATTTAGTGTAAAAAGTGATACATTTTTCTGAATACATTGTCTGAATGCACTGAAATTAAGTGTATTCAGACAAAGTATCAGATTGTACACTAAAAGTACCACTTTTTATACTAAAAGTATAACTTTTTTACCCTAAAAGTGTAATGTGTCGTACCGTACGACCGTTTTACAAGATATATTCTTTTTGAAAAGTTTTGGGATAAACATGATTTTTTTAATAATTTAGCAAAGTTGCTAAAAACTCCATATGATAAACAAAAATCGTTGATAATCCTTCGAGAAGTTTTTTTTTTTGAGGGAATCCTTCGAGTAGTTTTAAATTGCTAATGAAGACTATGAAGTTGACGGATGTATTATGCACTCGCTGAATCTACCAAGGTGCGAGGAAATTGACACTTTTTGATCAAAAAACCCTTATTGACTATTATTTATGCCTCCATATATATATATATATATATATATATATAATATTTTTTGGAATTAAAAACAACAATTTTCTTATGTATATTTAAAATCAAACAGACGCTTTACAGAAAAATAAAAATTTAATTGGTAAAATGATTTTTATTGATTTCATTCAGTAAATAAAATTCTTTTTTCTATATATTTATTTATTGTCCCGTTTGTTTCTTTTTTCTTTTTATTGATTTATTTATTTGAATAACCTATAAATTTTTGTCTTATGAAAATTAATTAAGAGACAAATATACCCTTTGCCTATTAGTATTCTAATCACAAATCTAGCCTAAAATGTGCTTAGGGTGCTAAGTGCCAAGGTAAGTGTATTTTTATGGTGCAATCTGCCAAAAAATCAAATTTAGGGTGTATAATGCCAAATGGGTGTAATTATAGGGTGCATAATGCCAATTACCCTATATTTTTAGTGAATTCATTTTACATTAATTAATTTATTAGTTAAAACCACATACAAGTTACACTTCTAAATTCTTATTTGTATTGCAATCTGACTTCATAATTTAAATGAACTTATTAGTATATATTTTTTAAATAAAAATATATAAAAAAAAATTGGATATCGGGCCATTTTTGCCTGATGGCCCGACGACCCATGCAAGGCCAGGCTACCCACATAGATATCGGGCCAACTTGGCCCGTAAGTTAATGTTAGCCCAGGAGACCAGTAACGGGCAAGACCAGCTCGACCCACTTGCCAACTCTAGTTAGAGGAGAGGGGAGTTGGAGAAGAGGAATATGAGCTCGTTTATAATTCACAGTCAATCCGCATGCTTAATTAATATGGGATAAATCCTTCTCATCAATAATTTGTAATAAAAGAAAGGACATTGCATGGGAGCCTGGACCTAAAAACTAAAAAGTGAGACATCTCGACATAAATTAAAGGGATAATTACAAAAAATACCCTGAAGGTTTGACCTAATTACAAAAAAATCCAACTAACTTTCAAAATTACAAAAAGTACCCTTGAGGTTTGATTCAATGTTAAAGTTAAGGGGTAATCTGTAATATTTTTATAAATATGTGGGGGAATTTTGAAATATTTATTTCTTATAAAGGGGGTATATGTTAGACAAAATAAAACCTCAGGGGTATTTTTTGTAGTTTTAAAAGTTAGTTGTTTTTTGTAATTAGGTTAAACCTCAAGGGTACTTTTGTAATTAACCCTAAATTAAATAAAGTCCTAAAATTTGATTGATGAATCAATACACAAATAAGGGCAACATGAAGCTGAAACCCCACAAAAGTCTCAATCTTTTCTCACAAACAAAACAAATATATGACCACAAACAAATTTTTTCAGCCTGTCTAATTGACGATTTCTTAGCCAACCACTAAAGTTGATAAAAATAAAATAATAGAACCCACAAATTTCTTATTTTCGCTTTGTGTTTGTCTATTATATATAAATTTATCATGCTAATATTATTTTAAGGGCCAAAATGCAGGAAATTTTCAAATTTTAAGTTGAATAATTTTATTTCGATCAAATTGAAAAAGAAAAAAGAATTAATTGAAATTCTTGCAAACTATTGCAACCAAAAATTCAATTCATATGAATAGGTATATCATCAGACTTTTTGGACTTCTCACATGTGGATTAAAGTATATTTGCTGCTTAAAACCGGCAGATCAGTTAGGGATTCTGATAAAAGTCCAATTTCTTCTCCGGAGTTAGTAGTTCTTGAGATGAGAATCTGCCTGCAATAATTCAGCAAACGTTAGATGGGTCCTGGGATTATCCCAGAGAGGTCACTCCGACACTCAAGCGAGTACCAATAGTAAGTGAATTCCAGAGCAAAGGACAATAATTAAAAGCAGTTAATTGCGAATGATTTAGATTACTTACAAATAATAACGAGAGACTTTTTTATACCTGAGTTGATGGGCCGTATGGACCTTGTAGGAGAAAACGGCTGCGTGGGCCGGTATGAGCCACGTGAGCCGAATAATTATATTTATGATCCAGAAATGATTAATACATTGGAGAATTAATTTAGAATTAAATAACGAGTAAAATAATTAAAATAAGAAAGATTGGAAAAAGTCGATTTTGTCCCAACACGCGTCAAATATTTTTTTAGTTCAATAATTAAGGTGGACTAATTCTTTGAAGAAACAACTCAGGGTGCGAGTGGATATACTTTCATTTTGAAAATTTTCATTTTGCTAGAGAATAATAGTGAAACAATTTTGGGGAGAAAAAAGATGAATTTTGAGAGTGTGATTGGATGTGATGTGAAAAAGTAATGATGAAAGTTAATTTGATGTGAAAATAGTAAAATAATGATTGGATGTAATTGATAGTTAGAAATGTGTGAGTGAATGAATAGTGAAATTTGTGGGATAATGTGTAATAATGATTAGTTTTTTTGTGGAAAAATGTGTAGATATGATTGGTGAAAGAAAAAGTGAGAAAAAGTGAAAGTAGGAAGAATAGTATATTTTCTGAAAATTTTCATAAACAATCGCATGTTTGGTCAAAAAAAATTCTCCAGCGGAACGAAAATAGATTCTCGCTCACATCCAATTGCAGCCTCATTCTTTTCAGTTAGTTTAATTTCCTCAAGTGAACAACTCATGCTTTTCAGCTGCCTAATTAAAACCCCTTTTTTTTTTAAAAAAAAAAAAAAGAAGTGAAAAGCAAATTCAACTTTAGATGCAACTAAATTAAATTAAGTAAGCAATGACTCGCTCGCACGTCTGATTCTATTTATGCTTAACTCATTCTTTTCAGTTGCTTACTTTAAAAAAATCATTTTAAAAGCAGCAAATTCAACTTGAAATGATAATTTAATTTAGCTAGGTAAGTGATGACTCGTTTGCACGTTTGATTTAATCTATGTTACTTTAACACATAAGGCAGAGAACGGGAGCATAAATATGAGTGCAAAAAAATTAAAATTATTGAGAGTAGGAGAGACTAGAACGTGCATTAAGGATAAACAAAAATTAAAATATTGATACAATAGTTTAAACCAATATTTTTTCATTTTAGATATATTTCCTCTAGGACCTTGAAAATGATTCAATAAGTATTTTCTCTGGAAGTATTTATGCTTAAGGAAAGGAAAAAAGAATAAAACCAGGAAGGTTTAGTGATGAAATTTGTGGTAAATTTACAATTCTGAAAGACACTATTTTGTTTTCTTATTTCTTGTCAAATTGCAAAAAATTCATAATGGCAAGTTGTTATCATTATAAACTTCTTTATTTAGCTCAATCTTTCTTAATCTTTAGATTTCTTATCATGGAATCTATTTATATATAAAAAGAGAGTCACTTATAAATAGTAACCAAAAATTTTTCCCACCTAAACCGTCATTCTAAAATTAGTAAACTATAATTATAACAAGTAACATTGATTTTGGTAATTAATACATTAATTTTGGAAAATCTATATGTATATATAGTAGCAAAGCATTATATAATATAAACTTTTCAAATCTATGTGTGTACTGTATTAATTATTATATTTATCTTTTTATTTTTCTTTTGTAAAATTTAATAACTTTTTTGTTTTTTATCCCTTTTTAACGTATAATATATCAAATTAATCGTCTTTTTACGATTATCGATTTGACACCCATATTACATATATAAAATAAAAAATACACATAAAATAGATATAAGATATGTTTACTAAAAAAACTTATTTTGTAATGGGCTATAATAATTATACATTTTGGATATGGAACATTAATTTGTAAATTTATGTATTTTGGTTTTGTGATATATGTATAGTTGTTAGGTGGGCGTAGCCCATTTCTTCAAAATTATATATCCATACATAACGTTACATTTATTTATGTATTATTAAATTAAATTTATATTTCAAATAAAGTTATATTCATAATAGTGTTTCCTATATAGAAAATCATTTTTAATATTTAATGAACATACTTTTCAGATTAACAAAAAATTATTTTTATACTTATCGACGTATTTTGTTATTCAGCTTTCAAAGTAGTATATTTTAACAATTAAACATGAATTTGTCTGTTTGACACTTTTTTATATCTATGTGTATGTAAAAATAGAATAATTTTTATTCTTTTGAAATGTTTCATTTTTTACTAAAATTATGATGACAAATATAAAACATGATTTTGTTTAATCTATATATATACATATATATAATAACAAAGTCATTTAAAAATTATAGTCAAAATATTTTCCAGACACGATTTCAGTATTTATCCTAATTTTGTTACAACTACAAAACACATTTTTTTGTGATTCTAATTAGTTTATTTTCGATTATATATTATTCATTGATTTTATTTATTCAAAATATACATTTTTTTTACAGAAACGAAAGGATTTTATAAATGAAATATCAATGAAATGATTTATTCAAAATATACATTGATTATAGTAAATTTTGCAATTATATGAAAGTTTGACTATTTGATTAATTGCAATAAAATTTCTATCCATAAATAAAAATAAAAATAAAGAAATCACTTATTATTTACGGTTGATAATTTTGTAATAATATTATTTGCATAACAAATATTCCAAAAATATGAGGTTCATATCTCAATTACAAATTCGAATATTGGAAAAAATATTCCGAAAATCAATATAGGAAATCAAAATCTAATATTAAGATTTTGCATAACAAATATCAAGAAATATAAGATTCTTATCTCAACCAGAAATCCGGAATTCTTTCAAAAATAATTACAAAATATCGAATAAGATTTCGAAAAAGAATATAGAAAATTAAAATCTTCTATTAAGCTAATACTATATAATAAATAATTATAGCAAAAAATTTCCTTAATTATACTTGCTAATTCACCTATAAATATGGTTTTGCATTATAGTTTTTCTTACTGCAATTTTTTTGTGCAATTTGAGTATTAATATTAATAAACTCATCTGTCAATCATTCTCTCACATTCTAAAGAAATGAATTAATGAAACATCTATGCTCACACTGATTAAGGATGTTGATATGACTAAGCAAAAATGGGCGATGAAACTCTATTTGGTTTGACTCTACGAGAAACCACCATACAATGATTGAAACAATGTGAACAATTTAGAGTGTGTATTCCATGACACATAGGTCTAGAATTTTTTTTGTTTTAATATCGTATCAATATTTAAATCGATTGTAGCATAAAAGGTTTGTAAAATGTCAAGTTTTCTTATTGCAAGGTGATACAATACATGGATATGAGATAAAAATGTATTGAATACAATTAATATCTTTTTTTCTATAGCTATTATTAAGCCATGCATTATTGTAAATTAAGTCAAAAGGAAATTTAACCAAGGGAGAGAAATTATGAGAATATCATAGAATATTATTCTATAGTAACATCCATATGTTTTTCGTACAAGAAAAACATATATAAGAAAGGATATATATGTGTGGATATATTTATGACTATTTCTTTGGTTGTTAATCTTAAAAATAATATCTATTTTGTCAATTCTTTCTCTGTTTCCATATATTTTATATGTACAGTAACTATAACAACACATACAATATTTTAAGTAGTTATATTTAGGTATATGGTTTTATGGAACTTATTAATATAAAGCATATACAAGAAATGATATTATTTATAAGATTAACAACCAAACAAATGGTCATCAATACATCATCATCTTAAAAGTATTTAAAAAAATCCCAAAGAAATGTCCACATACAAACGCCATTTCAAAGGGAAAAAAAAAAACACTAACGGTATTCATTACTCTTTATGATAGGCCAACATACGACGGTAAAGACAAATTCAAAAATTCACACCCCGTGCATCGCACGGGTCAAAAACTAGTTTGTTCATATAAAATGACAGCAACGGGTGAGAAGCTTTCCTTTTTTAAAGTAAAAATTTAGCAATATTTCAAATGATTCCAAATAAGACATGTTTGAAATAATAAACAAAAAAATGTAACTCAAAATAGTAGTTAAAGATTTGAAATCCATTATTTTATGAGATTACCTAAAGGTGCTAGACAAGCTCATTAGGTTTGTTATTGTGGATTT
Organism: Rehmannia glutinosa; assembly: GCA_016081115.2. Lineage (NCBI taxonomy): Eukaryota > Viridiplantae > Streptophyta > Magnoliopsida > Lamiales > Orobanchaceae > Rehmannia > Rehmannia glutinosa. The sequence continues at coordinate 60,152,824 of CM071930.1, read as the reverse complement.
GAAATCATTAGCTTCAACTCTTTCCATAAAACACAATTTATATTACTTTCTATGCCCACTAAGATAGACCAGTTTTTCTAATCGTCCGTCCCAAATTATAGGTTTATTTTTTTTTATTGAAAGTATTAACTACAAAACAATAGACTAAACTATCCATTCCATATTTATTTAGACTAACAATGATATACTCACATTTACTGTAAGGTCAGAGTAGGAAAAATATGGAAAAAGATTATGACCCCAATTATATTTATTATATTTTCTTAATATGTGTGAAAAATTCTACTTACTTATTATAGTGGAACGGATGGAGTAAATAAATAAATAAATAATCAACTAAAAGAATATCTAACGTGGCCTAAATATTCGAGCAATTACATGCATATAACCATTTTTTCTAAAAATAATTATACTAAGCTTATTTTATAAAAAAATAGTTATAATTTATATGATTTTTTCAGTTTTTATCCGGCCCACCCCACTTCCGCGTATTGACCCACCCCTATACGCCATTGCATATATATAACAAAATAACAGGTTTACAATTTTAAGTTTCCAAAACAACTAAACATAAAACCTAAAAAAATAAAAAGACCAAAAAGAAGGGAAAAAAAGAAAAATAATGTCACCAATTTGCCGGTGTTTAACTGATTTTGTCCGGTTCAAATATAGACATGCTATTTGGAGTAACTGGACATAACCAACCAGCAGTTTGAGGTGGATAAGAGAGACATGGTTGCAATCTAGTCCAATGAGTTGATCAAGTCTTTAAAATTGTAAACCAGCCAATCAGCTTTAGCTGCAACTGCCTCTCGGAGCTGAACTCCCCCATAGCATACAAACAAATCAGCACCACCGGGCTGACGAGCCTGCAATTGTAATAGGAAAAGAAAAACATGACTTCTTTTAATAAGTTGGGAATACTGGTTGGAAGGAAAGGGATAAATTTCAAAAACCGAAAAGTACCGGGTTCGAACCACCCACTTGAGCTACAAACATTACACAACAAATCTATTGGGTAAATTAAACAACGGGATAATCAAAAACTGCCCATGAGGTTTAGGTTAATTACAACAAAACCCACAGGTTTTCAAAATTAAAAAAAAAAAAAAAAAAACCAGTGAAGTTTGATTACACTTTACCCCCTTCATAAGCAAAAATATTTCAAACACCTCCCTTGCATTTGTAAAAATATTGCAATTATCCCCTTACATTTAATGCAGAATCAAACCTTAAGTTTTTTTTTTTTTGTAATTGTCCCTCAAACAAATTCGCATGCATACAAGAATTTACAGTCATGCAATGTAATTTTCCTGGTCAAAATAAAAACTCCACCATATAACAAGGAAAAGGTAAATTAAAAACTACTCCTGAGATTTAGTATAATTAAAGGAAAAAAATTACAAATACCCCATTAGGGTTTGTATTTGCGTAACAAATAACCCCCTCAATATGTGCAATTTGTAGAATTGAAACAAATATTAAGGAGGTATCTATAGTTTTTAAAATAGCCATATTTTTTTTCTTGGAATTTGACTATACCTCTAAGTTATTTTAAGTACTTAACCAACAAGGAAATGATTCCGGTGATCCTTAAAGAGAAAACTAAAAATTCGGATGAGTATATGGAAAGTAGGGAAGTCTAACAATAAATATTTGTCACCTCGAGATCAGTTGCACCATCTCCAATCATGACTAAAGACTTGTACCCTCTAGCCTGCAAATGGAAGGAGAGAGTTTTTACTAGGCCTCACGACGGATCTTATGAAACCAGGATAAAACAATACAGTAGTCTGACCTTCCTAATCTGTTGAACAGCAATGGCTTTCCCTCCACTCCTTGAAGTTGGCTCGTTAGTATCGAAACCAGAGAACTCCCCGGAGCTTCCAAATAGAAGTTGATTGGCATATATGTTCTCCAGCGGTATCCCAAGGATTGATGCAACGGGCTTCAAAGAAATATTAAAAAATTAGTAGCTGGAAGTATAATCTGTACATGTAATCATATTTCAGCAACTACATCTTTATGCGTGAATCAAGCAAAACATAGAGAAATACAATATGGACTTAAGAATCAACAACATTCTCCTCCTTCCTTAATTCCTAGCGCCAAAAGTAAAAACAATAACCTACCGATTGGTAGTGTTGTGTTTGGACTTTTGGAATTTAGCAAGCAAAGTACCTAAAAGAACAATTTAGTTCTTATAAATCCTGTAGTAAGAGATATTAAATTTATACATTATTCAGAATACTCAACAACCTCATCCAGAAATGCAAATGAAATTCACAATGATTGTCCAAAAGAAGAATATAAAATCCAATTTTTGATATATTGTCATTTTTCCTTTCCCTACATTAAATCCTACCCAACCAGAGCCCAAAACTAGTTCTATTACAATCAATTTATGAATAGCAATTCTGCAGCATGGGAAATAGTAATAACGATAAAGGAAAAACCAGTCATAATGAACAACAGACTTATGGAGGTTTCCTTTAAATACATTTAAGTTTATTTCAATTCACTTAATAGTACAACACCGAAGTAACACTTTAATGGTTATCATGATGGCAAATTGCAAAGAAACAAGATAGATATGGCATTTTGCCGTTAGTGTATCTTAATCTTTCATCACCCATGTATTCGCGCTTTAAATTTTTCTTGACAGGTTATCATCATTTAACTTTAGAATTCTCGTGCAAGATAGCTTCCTGTTTATATATCTCAATAACATGGATATGCATGAAATGGAGCAAACCACAGATTTCATATTCTAGAACACTGCAATTTCATGGAGCAAGAATTATATTAATAGAATCAGTGTTCCTTTTCACTCAGATCAATGGCTATTTGAGAAAAAAGACAAGCTGTCAAATATGATTTGGCTGGAAATGCTTGTATTGGTGGACAACAGCTACCTCCAAGAATGATGCAGGGTAATTTCCATACGAATGTCGTGCCATCGAGCATAAATGTGTGGTAAGAAAGTGGAGAGTGGGCTTACGGCAACTAGAATCAAATGGGGTAAATAACAGGGGGAAAATTGACCAAGCATCATTCGCGTTTTTGCCGGTGTTTTAAGTGCAGTTCAGATCCCCTATTTCATTCTCTATTTCATCTAGTGTTTCATACACTGGATGAATGTGTATAATAATGACATCATCTTCTACGCATGGTATTCATCTACAGTATTGAAACATAAGATGAAAATAGTGAATAGAGTAGGAGATCCTATGTGTTTTAAATGTGCTCTAGATATTGGTTCATAGTATACTTTTACTCGTGTTATAGCATAAAGAGCTGGAGAAATTATGTTTATCAGTGAGAAGTTAAGGCCAAGTGGTGGATTTTAGCATAGAATCTTTAAAATATGTAGCTATTTGTTTCGTCTGCACGTGGACCAATAAGTAGTGACAAAGGCACAAGTTTTCGGCTTAATGTCTTTATTCTTTTTCTTATTCCAACAGCTGAAGCATGGGATCTAATTTATTATGGCGTAAAAACACAACCATAACGTAGGGCCAACATTCAAGATCAGTCACCTTGGATTAAATGCATTACTTTCTCATGATTTCATTAATTTGAGAGAGAGATAATCTTCCTGTCACAGAAATTACATGGACAGTTTACAGATGAAGTTCAACATACATAATAGCAGATTTTCTATTCACCTACTGCAGATTTCATCAACACATATCAGGCTTTCACAAACATAAAACACAAGTTACCAACTATAGTAGCCTGTCAAGATAAGTATCTTACATTTATCATTTGACGAAACCCTCCAGACACCAGATAAACAATCTTGTTCTTCTCCTTCAGCTTATTCACCAATGCATCAATTCCAGGAGAAAGTCTAAATAACAGAAAGTATATAAGCCAACAATGCATTACCAGAAGAGGGGGGAAAACAATAACATTTTTCGCATAATTACATGTCAATGATCTGAAACAATTTTACATCACTTCATAAAAACCTCCTTTGATATCCTCGCTAACTTATGAAATGT